>VDFB02353493.1:360441938-360492975 GCA_007258455.2 Sequoia sempervirens | reverse complement strand
TTGATAATATGTAAAATTGAAAGAATAGTTATTATATGTTAATGAATAAATGTGAATATGTTAATTAATATAGATATTATATGTTAATGAATAGATGTTATATATATTATTAATGGATGAATCAATGATTAATGTTATATGATTGGGTATGGGGAATTGAGAGTGATGTGAGGGGAGGGGAAATGAGCTTCCACCGTCACGTGGTTGGCCTTGTTAAGTAGAGAATATTAAACTATACTCAAAACAAAGAGAAGCTCGATAAGGTAATGCACTTTTCAATATAAGAAATGCATCATTTGAAGCATCAAACCAATATGTAGTCTGTATGTATGATCAGTCGTCAGTCTCCGCAATGGTACATTTCCACGAATATATAATATATATATATATTTTTTAAATTTTGCTTCTTCGTCGCAATTTCGACAATAACAACCAACGAATCAATAGAAAGCCTCGACGAAGTTGCTATAGTTGTGATGATGATTTTGTCGTAACTCACTACCCATTTCGTCGCCCTTCCGACGATATTTCGGCGTTGCCACCACAACACTCTTTGTCAATTTCATCGAACTTTCGATGAACTTTTACTATTCTTCTAACGCTACTACTTGCCTATTTCATCGCACATTCGACGAAAGTTTGGTGTTCTTTCGATGCTACTACTTTAGTATTTCGTCGCTATTTCGACGAACTTTCCATGTTTCCACGCTAATGCTTGCCCATTTGGTCGAACCAACGACAAACTTCTGGTGTAATTCGTCAGTGGATAAACAAAGTTTTCGTCAATTTTCTAACAAAATCCTGAGGTATTTCACGATGCTGCCGACCGACGATTCTTCGCCATTATTTCGACGTTTAATTTGTCGTCGGCCTTGCGACGAAAAAATAACGACGGAAAAATTTCGCCATTGCGTCACTCTTCTGACATAGATTTGTCAAACGACCGATGAACGACCGTCAGAAAATGGTTTCAAATCCTGTAGTGTGGATTTTGAAGCTTTCGATCTGTACTTTGATGTTCTACATGTGCCTACTTCCAAAACTTTGATTTACATGTTTGAAAATGAGATTTTGTTGATATTTTGACTTGTTGAATGAGGAGAGGACTTTAACAACTTTGAAACTTTCTCTACAATGATTTCCAAGCTTCTAAAGGACCTAATTCTACAAACACATAAGAACAAAGAAAGAAAAAAATGTTGAATGTTAGGGCATGGGGGTTTACCTTGGTCAAACCCCTTTTAGGTAATTAAAAAAAAATGATGAAATAAATGAATGAAACATACAATAATGGAATAGATTACCTTTTCATGGAGTTTTATCTTGAATATCTATAGCAAAACATAAAGAATCTACCCTTGAATTTCCTAGGAAGCAATCTGGATGAAGAAACCCTAGCTTTCTTGACTTGAATAAGAATATAAATGATAAATTAATGATGAGAGATGTAAGAATGAGTTATGAGATGAAAATTATGGCTTATAAGGTTGTATTTATAGTAATTTCTTCTATTTTACTTGTTAATACCTCATCACAAGTTGACATGAAGAAAAATTAAAGTTAAAACCTATTTTTTCCTGCTCAAGCCCCAAAAAATGACTCAAAATGTGACTCATTCACCACTAATGGTGAATGGGTCTCATAGGGGTCATTTTTGCTAGCTGGAATGCTAGGAAGTAAGAGAAATAGGTTCATATGATGACTATGTCAGTTATTTGATAAAATTAAGCCTCACGATGCACAAAATGGGTTAATAGGAGCCTATTAGTGATGATGTAAAGAGTAATTAGGGCTTGTGACACAAAATTCAATGTGAAAGTGTGATTAAATACACCTTACAACACTAAAATTAGGTCCACACAACTTGGGAAGGCACAAGAACCAATGTGAATGTGCAATACACATTACAACACTAGTTTAACATTGAATTTAAGTTATAAGCCTTCTAGATTGATGTGATAATGCAATTAAATACATTTTATAATGTTGAATTAACAGGAAGTGAGTTCATTAAGCCTAGACACCTTTACAAGACAATGGCCAAAGTATGTTATTCAATTTGCAAGGGTCCAATACCTAGTGTGGATGCATAAAATGCTTCACAACACTTGAATAAAGGCCTCATTAAGTTGAATTTATCATGAAATATTCCCGTGTCAAGCAAAGGGTCCTTTTTTCTATGACACACTATTAAACCTCATGAGGACTTCTATTTCAAATCATATCAAAAGTTCAAGGCAAAGCACATAGTAGAGTTATCCCTTTGAAACATGCCTCAACCTATGACTGCAGCACCTATCCTTGAAGAAACAATGATTGAACTGAAAGCCATTTCAAACATCCAATAATTAACAAACTATAGTAAAACCTTCTACCATTTCTTATAAGAGACTGGGAGATAACAAAAACAATCTCATTGTCCCAACTAAAATAAAACTAGTTTATAAAGCTAAAGATAAATTGGTTGAACAAACTCTTGTTGTTTCTTTTATTCCTCCCAAGGAAGAGAAAGAACCTATGATTGACAAACCCACTCTTACATGAACACAAATTGATAATAGATTGAAATGAAATTGAAGTGCTAGAGATTGTAGGCATAGACATTGTGTTATTTCTCATATGTTATAGACTTTAAAGGATACAAGAACAACATAGAAAATAAAAAATCCAAACTTACCTGAAACAATGCATGATGAGTCTATACCTTTTCCGCAACATAAACAAGAACCTTCCATGGACATTGTCATTCAACCTCCCATTGTGATTAATCTAGATGATGGCATTGATATTGCAAATATTGGTGAACAAGAGCATGATGAATTGAATACATTATTCTCTTCTTCTATGACCTTAAATGAAAAATATCCTAAAAAGAGTGTTGAACTTTGTGCATCTCCTAGTTCGGAACTTGTTGTTGTCCCTTTAGCTAGTTTTTTGCCTTCCATTTATACAAAATGAGATTGGGATGCATATGATCTCCTCTAGGTTGAATCACATGTGCCTTACTATTATTTTTAATTTTCATGTTTCTTTATGTGATTGCATGTGTATAATGTGATCCCCCATGATGTTTCATTTGATGTATCTCTCTCCTTTTGTGCATTCCTCCATATGTATCTACATTCTTCTCTATGTCGTAAAAGATTTTCCTTTATATTTATTTTTGTCTTGCATTTTCCTTTTAGGGATGATGCAAAGCGTTAAGACATTTAGGTCTCTTCCATGTTGAACCAAAGGTTTTTCCTCTATTTTCACTCTCTTTGTGTCATTCTTCTAGTTCTATGAGTATTTTGGGAATGATGGTGGTTTTGAGCTCTAAAACAACATTGTAGCAAAGACATACTGACCCCGAATCCATAGATCCCTTAGGAATTTTTGGGTGCAACCCCTTCCCTCTTGTTCATGGCGTAGCTTTATTTTAGAAACATATGACTTGGAATAGGGTTTTTTGAGGAGAGCTCTCATGTCTTAGGAGAAAATATTGGCTACTTTAAAGAAGTTACTCACAACAATGGTGTTAGAAACCGCTTTAATGTGGGGGCATACATTGATGACATCTTTTGGCATATTTCATGGTTTGAATTCCTTTTTTTCTTGTGATGTGTCTTTTTCTTGGAAATTTCATTGGGTTTTATGTCCTCCAATAGGGAAATATTTCTAAGCATATAATCTCCCTTGGTGGCATGATGTAGAGCGAGAGGCATCCTATAAGTGGCGATCTGATACTCTTTGACTTTTCCTCTCTTGGAGACATTAGGACTGATGTTCCCTAAGAAGAAGACCTTGCATGAATAAAGAAAAATACCCTTTTAACAAAACTTATAGAAATAACATTAAAAATAATTCATAAAATCATTACATTGTTGTTCCTTATTGAAGTTTTCAGGACGATAACTTTGGTATGGTATGGGAGGTTAATATGCCTCTCTCATTTGCCACCTCATTGGGGCAACTCACATAGTGGATGGACTAAGGTTCCACTACCCCAGAGTAAGAAAAAAATGTTATAGAAAAACATCCTAGACTTAGTAAACATAGTGTTGGAAGAATTATCGAAGCTTAATCCTTGTTATGGAAAATAGCCTAGACCTAGTCCACATAGTGTTGGACAGATTATTGAAGCTTGATTCTTCTTATAGACAAACACTAGACCCAATCCACATAGTGTTGGATGGAATATCAAAGATTGATTATTCTTATGAACAAATAATCATGTTTCAAATTATGTTGGAATAGTTGTGCTTGATCCTAGACTATAGATTTTTGGGGTTTCTATGTGCTTCTTTTGCTTTTCTAGGGTTTTTCACCTAAAAGGAAAGAGATAGATCGCAAAAAAACTAAGGGTTCATTCAAATTATGTTAAGTAATATGTTGTCTAAGCTAAATTAAGTAAACTAAATGAAATTAAGTGATCTAAATGATTTATAATGAATGTAAACTCTATGAGACAAGTGATGTTTGAAAACACGTTGTGTAATGCAAAATCACCCACAAATGAATGGAAAAATTGAATAGAAATGAATCAGACTGAAAGTATGCCCCTGGAATGTTGAAGAAGACTGGAAACTTTTTTTGAAATTTTGTTGATGATTTTTTTTAGGCCTAGAGGAACTCATTCACCATTTTGGGGGAATCAATCTAAGTTTTGGTAAACTGAGTTGAAACTTGTTTCTGTCAAAAGGGTGTTAGAAAATGTAGAAAAAATAAAACTGACCTAGAAATGGGACTCATTCTCCACCCATGGAAAATGATTCCACTTTCAGATTTCTGAATTTCCAAAAGTGACTTCCAGAGTTTCCGATCTACACTTTGATGTTCTACAGGTGTCTACTTCTGAAACTCTAATTTATGGGTCAGAAAATGATTTTTTTAATTCTTTAACTTGTTGAATGAAGAAAGGACTTTAACAACTTCTCAACTTAATCTACAATTATTCCCAAGCTTCCAAGAGACCTAAATCTACAAACACACAAGAAGAGAAGAAGAAATGTTGAATGTTAGGGCATGGGGGTTTGCCTTGGTCAAATCTCATTTAGGTAATTAAACCAAAATGAGGAAAGAATAGAATGAAACATGCAATAATGGAATAAATTACCTCACCATGATGATTGATCTTGAAATTTTGCAACAAAACATGTAAAATCTACCCTTGGATATCCTAGGAGGCTAAATTAATGACTTGCAATGTGAAAGCCCTAACTTGCTTGACTTGAGATCAAAAAGATTTGTGGATGAATAATGAATAATGAATTAAGACATGAATGAGAGATCTTCTTCCCTTTTTTTAAAAAAAGAGAGGATAAAAACACTTATTTCTACACACTTGTGCCTTAGTAACCTGTACATACCTCATCACAGATTGACATCAAGTGTTTTTGAATAAGATCCTGAAAGGAAATTTAAAATATTTTCAATTTGGGGCCAAGGGGAACTCATTCACCACCCATGCTGAATGGGTCCCACCTTGGACTTGAAAGTGGGTGTCAAAAATTATCTTGCATTTAATGTTGTTTTTCGGGCTTACATTAAAAAATACACTTAAATGTGTCCTATAAGTGCATAAAGGGGTGATAAAAGACATAAGAAAGGTGTAAACAAGGGAAATGTACCTAGAAAAGTGTGATTCTTTATTACAAGACTTTATAACACTTCAAAATAGGACTTGATGATGTGTAAAAAGGTGAATTTTAATTAAATTGTATGAATAGAGTCTAGAAGAATGTAGAAATGTCTTACAACACTTCACAACACCTTCACAAAAAATCATCAAAAGAATTTTATTTAGTTTTCAAGGGTCCAAGACCTAGTTTGGACACATAAAATGCCTTAAAACACTAGATTAAGGCCTCATTAAATCCAATTAATCATACATTAATCTCATGTCAAGCAAAGGGTACTGTTATCTATGACACATTTAGTCCCCACTTTAGTTAGAGGATGAACTTATTTCAAACTCACACTAAAATAGACATTCAAGAGAGATCCACATGTAGGTCAAGCCCCCTAGATACAAAATCATGCAAAGGCAAGATGGAAAGGAAGACGAGGTGCAAAATATGTACTCACTTTGGGGCCGCAAAACTTCAAAGGTATGTGTAGGATCATGATGGGCCAAAAAGTAGCAATATGATGGGTATGTGGCTAATGACTTTTTTTTACCCAAAAATGATGAAATGAAAAGGGTTTTTAAAGGAAATTCTTGACTTTCCAAAAATATAAATTATGCTTTACTTTGAATTTAATAAGTAATTATTATTCATTTTCTATTCAAATTATGACTAAAGTCCTGATTGATAGACTGATTGAAAAACATCTATAGCTTTTAAGTGATATCACATTTTTTGAATCCAAAACATGTATCACATTCTATGTTTCGCATACTATAGGATTAAAAAAATAAAAAATTGAATTTCATGAAGTTTTGACCAAGTTAAAGAGGTCAGACATATGAGCTTTTTATATTCTTTAGAATTTGTAATAAAAAAATCATAATTAATTATTTACTTGGAGAAAAATTACAAAAAAATATGCATCACATCGAGGCATGAGTCCTCTACTTATCCCTAAAATCTTATAAAAAATATTATCATTTTATTCTGGTTAGGGTAGTTAGATAGACACCTACTTCTTATTTTTTCCCTAAAATTTAAGTACTATTGCATTGAAATTTAAATTTTTTACCAAATAGATTTCTTTTTTTTTTAAAAACCTAGTGGTTTAGAAACTACTTTCAATTTTCTATAGATTCTATTCTTACATTTTTTTGAAATAATATAGATAACTTATTCAAATTTTTATGTCAAGTTTCCTAACTAATTTTTTTGATTTTTTTGCCACTTAAGGGCCTATTTTTTCCATGATGATGTTGTACATGCCCTCAAGTCCTTTGTGGGGTGAGAGGGCCACAAAAATTCTGATCATCTGTAGGGTGAGAAATCCCAAAAGGTAAGATACATACGCTAGTTGGTATGCAATCACAAACAAAAGGGTGGCTATGGGGAAAATTCATGCCACTAGGTGGGCTTCTTGTTCAACCATATCAAAGTTATACCTCTTGATAACTTTAACAAGGTTCCACAAAGAAAATTGATTTTGATACTTATAAACATTGTTAATCCAAAATAATGTAAGGATTGTTCAAAGGGATTTGACTTAATTCGTGCAAGGTTTCATCTTAGGTAACATCAAGCTCAATGTCTCCAAGAGAGGATAATTGCAAATGATATCATCCTGGGAAACATTGTACCTAATGCATCCAAGAGAGGGAATCACAAGAAAAAGAAAATCACACAATGAAATGTGATTGGTTATGTATGCCCCCACTTTAAAGAAATTGTGAGCACTTGTACTGTGAGCAATTGCTCTAAAGTAGAAGAAGGAGAAGAAGACATGAGAGCTTATGTAGAAAGCCTTATGCCAAGTCATATGTTTCCAATAAGCTACGTCATGAAAAAGGGAAGTATGTCATATGAAATCCATTTTAAGGCATTTTTTCCACATCCCAAGCTTTCTCTTATGTATTCATGAAAGGTTAATGACCAGCCCAAGGAGGAAAAAATAAGTGACATATGAGGACAAGGCTATCGAACACTTTCCCCCACTTAGTTCAAGACAAAGGTGAGCCAAAATGTTTGGTGCAATGCATTCTAGAGTGAAAATCAATAGAAATTAGAGGAATGAGGTTCCCCCATATAGGGAAGCATGCAAAACTCCTAAAAATTGTTGTATTTTATGACTCAAAGTAGTACTTGCATTAGTGGAGTGACCATGAACTCTATGATATGCAAAAAAATTAAGTCTTGCAATAAAATTTCTTTTGAGTTCTTGGAGGGAGGGTGATCAAGTGATCTTGAAGGAATCTCAACAAGATACCCTCTTGATCAAAAGGAGAATGTGGTCTTGTGGTTGGTGTCAAAGATACATCTTGCTTAGTAGTATATGTCATACTTTCACAAGTGTCTGTTGACTACAAGATTTTATTCTTTCCATTATAGGAAGGTATAAAATCTAACGAATTCAAATCATGAGTGGTTTGTGAGATGCCATTGACATTAAGTGAAGGTGTAGTTAAAGGATGATATGCAATATCACTAGTTGTGAAGGATGATTTAGGAATGTGTTTTGTGAGATTGTTGATGTTGAGTGAAGGCTTGTTGATCTCAATCAAATGAAAATAACCAAGACCATGAGTTGTTTATTGTGTGTTAAGCTCTATAGGGTTGTGGATACCTTGTTCTTGAGCACCACATCCTTTTCCACTATATCCCTATTGTTTTATGATTTCATACACTTTCCATAAAGTTGTTTCATTACTTTGGAATCAAGTGGTTATTCATTATTGTGGTTGTTAAATGTTGTTGTGTAGTTTGTGGCTTTGTCTAAAGTGGTTGAGGTGGATGATTTCGAAAGGTTGTCTAAATGTTGAGTTGAGATGATGCTTGGTTATGCTTAATTCTCATCTTCCTTTGTGTGAATATGTATTCTCCCATAGATGAAGGTGTAAATTCTAAGGATCCCCAATCATTTCCAAATAATTTAGATGGAAATTCCTCATCATTGCATTCAATTTCTATGTTGGATGTGGGAATCAATGTTTTCAGAGGACTTTTAGTTCCTTTTCCAAGGTACAAGCAACTTTTAGGCTTAGGATCTGCTTCTACTTGAAAAATGTTATTCTTATAGGCATATTTCATTATACGATGAAGGGTTGAAGGCACTGCATTCATCTCATGTATCCATGGTCTACCTAAAAGAATATTGTACAAAATATCAAAAGGCATGACATGAATAGGAGTTTACAAAGTAACCACCCCAACTGTAATAGGAAAAGTGATTACACTGAGTGGTTGCTTTGTTGTATTATCAAATCCTTGAATGGAAATGGAATTAGGTATATCTATGACCTATCAATATCTAATTGATTAAGGAGACTCACACTACACACATTAAGATCAGAATCATTATCTATGACAGTGTGTTTGATGCCTATGTGATTGAATTGAGCAATTATCATAAAGGCATCATGTTGATTACGCAAATCCATAGGAGGTAGCTCATGTTGATGAAAGGTAATGTCAAGATTATTTTTGTGTGTGAGACTTGCCACATCATTCAGAGTGGTACCAAGAGGAATTGGGATTTTTTTTAGGGACGTTTGAAGAATGTTGTGATAATTTGGTGAGTTTTGAAGCAAATCCAAAAGGGAAAACTTGGCAGGAGTATTCTTTAATTGGTCAAGAAGATCATACTCCTTTGTGTGTGGGCTATAGTGAGGAGCACTAGGTGGATTAGGTAAGGGTAAAGAAGGTGGGGTTGGTAGTGGTGGTTGTGGGTTGTTTTGGGTGCTATATGTATGAGCAACAATATCGTTACTAGATTGTTGTGATACATTGGCGCTAAGGGTGTGGTTGGAGTGGTGAATTTTATGTGAAGGTGGGAAAATAATAAGTTGAGGTTTATTTTGAGTTTGTTGTTTATGTGAAGATGGGTAGAGAATAAACTTGGGTTTGGGTGAAGGCTTATGTGAAGGGGGATAAAGGGTGAGTTTAGGTTGAATAATGTTAACATCTTGTAACAAGTGAGAGTCTTGATTTTCTTTGAAGGGAATGTTATCTTTGTCTTGGGTTTTAATATCCTCCCTAGAAGGAGAGTTCTAAGGAGAAAAATAAACATGTTTGTGACAATTAAGGTTTGGTTCATCCAAAATAACTTCATGACAACCAAGGGAGTTATTAATGGTTGAATGTGTTTGATTATCGGTAATGGGGAGATCAAGGGAAGACTTTATGCAATCATCTGGTGTTTGTAATGTCTCATTCTCTTGTTCCATATTATCTACCCTACTAGGAGAGCTTGTAATATGTTAATCTAAGGTTGAAATGTGAAAAGTAGCTTCATCACAAGTGGGAGAGGCATCAAGAGAAGCATCACATTCTTTATTTTCAATGATTGGATCTTTTTGATTAAGTATGTATTCTTGGATGGAGAAAACATTAGGAAAGGGAGCAAGAAGATTCTCATGATTATCTTTGATTACCTCCCTTTGTCCAATAATGTCTTCCAAAATAGGGGAAGAAAAATAAAGAGGATTGTCATAGGTCTTAAATATTTGAGCATCTAATGTCAACATATCCGCCTCCACACAAATAATGTGATTGCCATGATTACTCACAAATAGGGGAGTAGTTGGGAGAGGAATCTATGGTCTCATTTTAATGTTTTGTTGTGTGATCATCATGACTACTTAGTGTGATGTCCTCTTATTTAGTAATATTAAGTCAAATAGGAGAGGTAAGAGGAGAGAAACAACTTAGATTTCCACAACTCTCATCAATTGGTTCTTCTAGCACTAAAATAACTGCTTCGCAAGTGTGAGAGATAATAGGAGAAGAACAAATGTGAGTGTTATGAGTATCCAAGGTTTTTTTTCACTAAACTAATCTCATCCACAAAAGGGGAACTAGGAGAGGGATCTATGGCGAACAAAAAGAGAGGGGAAAGGACCTCATATTCATATGCTTTTAACAAAATTTTCTTACAACATGCAATAATATCTAAAAATAGAACATGCAAGATGAGAACTATAGAATTTTGTAATGAAAACATGATGGAATGATTAATCTACAATCATGAAATGTAACAATGTGAAAGAAAACATGGAAATGATGAATGTAGTTTTTCTTTTCATATTATTAAAAATGACAATGGACTGATTATGATATATAACAAGATGAAAGTGCAAATTGGAAATTGAAACCATTCATGAAATGAGCTAATTGAGGCTAGATTTTATGAAATGCATGCTACATAAATGCAACTAACTAATATAGGTAGGTTAAGGCACCAAACAGAAGCTGAAAAAAAAAATTCTGAGTTCTGTAAAATGTTGTTTCATGGGTCAGAAGGGACTAATTCGCCTAAGGTGGTGAATGAGTCCCAGTATCGGCTTTTTTTTAGATTTTTCAAAAAAAATTGAGGTTTTTTTGTGGTTTTTTAATGCTATGATGTAGAAATAAATGAAAAATGTAGAATTTTAAAAAATTTACATGAAATTAGGGTTAGTATAAATATAAGGTTAATTCACACATTTTCATCTAAGTAACCTAGCAAATTCAAGTGATCATTAGAGTACATTGACAAGAGCATTATATAACATTTCAAAGGCATTCAAGGGCAGCTTGTCAAGAGTTTATTGCAACAATTAAAAGTCATATAATCATGTAAAAGGATGATGTAGAGTAGGGTATCAAAGGTCTAACACACTCAATTAATGATTTTCCAAAGTCTTAACACAATAAACAAGGTGGGTTTCTTCACAAATTGACACTATGCCTTATAGGGCAACAAATGAGGCATTTTTTACATAATTTGAATAGAAAAACTCAAAAAAACCATATAAAATCTATTTTGGATACCCATTATGGAATTTTACAACATATCATATTTTAAGGTGGCATTGTTTTGAAACATAAATATCAAAAAATTATTGCTACACTTGAAAAAGGCCAAATTAGGCTTGTTTGAGAGGCTCACAACTAGGTTTTCACAACCCATACCTCAAATCCTCATACCACCAACCTAGACATGTCAAATATGGTCTTCACAAAAAATTTCCACCATCCTAAACAACTTCTCCAAAAAAATTCTACAACTCCAACACCTATGCATTTCAATTGCCTAAAAACACAAGTTTAATCAACTAGGGAATCAAAAAATGTGCACAACTCTTCATCCCCCTTATTAGCACTCAAAAAGGCAAGCAGGATGCCTCGAGAGGCTACCAATCTCTTGATATGTTTCAAGGTAATAGAAAAGGTCAAAAGATTTCAACCTTCTACTCTTTAGGTGCTGCTAAACCTAGGCGGGTGTACCTCTCTAAATGAAGCAGACTTGACTGATGATTACCTCTCTTACAACAATTTGTTCACAATGGCAATTGGAGGTGAAAAAATGAAATCAAACTTGAAAGCAGTAGCAATATTCTAATCTAAATCCTATAATGAATGCTTAACTAACAAATGTAAGGAAACTATGTGAATCCAAATGATTAAGTGTAGAGACTAGAGCCTTATTGGGTATGCAGAGTCAAATGAGATCAAGATGAGCAACACTTCTCTGGAGAGAACTCAAATTATCTGGAATATAGTATGTTTACAGCTTGTATAAACATCCAAGAATGTGATTACTAAGCTCTACTTGAATAATCCAAATGAATCTCTCTGATTACTATGACCAACTAAAAGGATTTAATCTTTACTTGAAAGAACCAATTAATTAATCACATAGATACAACAAATGTGCAATGATGAATTGAGTATAAAATTGTTATATCAATTTAAACAATTAGAAAGAATCCATCTTGGAGACAACTCATCAATACTTTCATTAATTTCAACAGATAATTGACACCAAAAATATGCAGCAACATCAATTGACTTTCATAAATACCTCCATTCTGAAATCATGCAACAATAGTCTCTGATCTAATAATTTTATTCTACTATATCTACTTGTTGTGTAGCGAATATCTACTAACTGGTGATCATTTTACAACTACAAGATGCCTATTTATACACCGGTATCAAAAAACATATCATATTAAAATCCCATGTCGGCCCTTCATAAAATTTCAGCTCAAATCATGTCAGCTTGCAATGGTTTTCAAACATATACATGTCGGCCACAGTATTTGATTTTTTGTTATTCATCAGTGAAACAGTTGCCAAGACATCCTGTTAGCTATGCCGAAGGCAATTATATCATCAATCATTCATTTGGTTCAATTCGCTTTTTCCGTGACTAATCTGAGTCGAGGAGATGTTGTATAGACCATTTTATGTTTCACCGAGAACCCCTTTACCTCAAGTATCTCGCTGAGATACTAGCATTTTTCTCATCGAGAAGCACCTTTCATTTCATTCACTATCGCTATAGCTTTATGAATTTGAGGAAACATCTCACAAAAAATTCCAAATTGTTATCGATAGCCCTCGTAATCAAACTTGTTGTTGTGACACAAGGATATCTCACACCAATGTGTTCTTTTCATTTCATTCACAGTCACCGTAACATTCTGGTATTAAGGAGACTCTATATAGATTACTTCATGTTTCACCAAGAGTCTTCATTTTTGTTGCATTGTTGTGACTTATCAAAATTGGGAAGACATCATGTGACTCATACCTTTGTCCTACCGAAACACCCCAAGGTCACAGTAGATCACCAAGAGAAAACAAATCTTACACCGACAAAGGCCACCGACAAAGGCCCCATTGTGTTCCATCGGTGAGACTTAAAGTATTCATTGGGACAATATTCTGAAGCCACACATATCTTACCGATAGGCCTTTTGATAGAAACTCCAAGTGTAATATCGGCGAGACTAAAGGTCACTCACCGAGACCTTATTTTAATGACTTTATCTCCTACCCAAATTCGCCCCCTTCATCCTGTGTATCAGCGAGATATATCAATGTCGAGGAGACCTCTCAGAGATTACATTATGTCATATCGAAGCATCCCAAATCCACACTTGATCATTGAGACACAACCGACCTCTTCACCAAAATCTATTTGAAAGAAACCTTTAGTACTCCATCGGTGAGACACATACACCTTGCTATGATCTCCCTTTGATGTCACTTTAGTGTGGCTAGAATAATCTTAAACTCCTCCTGATACATATTTTCCCCTTGGCCGTTAGTAAGACAAGAAAGACTCGGTGAGACACAATGTCGATAACTCTTAGCTTTTGCTGATAGACCCCTCCTCTGTCGCCAAAACCATGTGAATGTCATGCCGATAGAAACCCAAAGGTGAATAGCAATCGCTGCAACAATGAACAAGTCATGTTGATCACCTACAGCAAACATATGTTAACACAAAAGCATCATGGGTCGGGGAGACCTAGATAGACCTATTTCAATATGAACCACAATGTGAAAAATGCATGACTCAATGGATTCTATGGGGTTACACGGCCAAAATATGGGTAAAAATATCATGAAATGAGGAAAATGTGCCTAAGAAAGGACCCATATGGAGACTCAGGGGAATGAAAGATATGGAAAAATCATCAAAATTTTATAGTTCCAATAGTGGCTCCATCTGGGGATGAATGATAGTAAGATCATTGCAAGGATCCAGATCTTTGGATGAGCAAACCAGACACAAAATGATAAACCAGTGAGCAGAAATGGAATGGATGGCAATGGAAATGAATGAAAAATGGAGATTAATGGAAAATGAAAGTGAAATGGAGATGGAAAAAATCCTAAACTACTGTGCATGGAAAATAATTTTTAAGAGGACCACCAAGAGTTGTCCATGCACTGGCAACCCTTAATCCTCTGTGTTACTCGAAAGAAGAAATGCTTCAAGAATTGCCCGTGAACAAGAAATTCCTAATCTTCACCAGCCATATTCTGTAGATAGTATGAGTCTTCACCCTTCTTTCCAACAACAAAAAAAGGTCCCAGCCACAAGGCTTCAAACTTACCATGCTTTCCTTTCTCCTGACACCTTGCGTTCCACATCAACATTGAATCATTTTCTTCATATTTTCTATCCATTTCCTTCTCAAATAGATACTTCATCTGTGTCTATAACTTCATGTTTTTACTTTGGGAACCTCTCCTTATTTCATCAAGTTTAGCAAGTTGCTCTATTCTTTCCTCCGTAGGTTCAAGAACATTCAAATCTTCCTAAAGGACAAACTTGTAGACTGGTAACAAATTTTGCAAAGGCATCCTAGCTTGTGCTCCATACACCAACTCAAATGGGGATTTTCCAATTGCTCTTTTAACAGTAATCCTATTAGCCCACACAACTAGTTTTAATTTTGAATCCCAAGCTTTCTTGTTTTGTCCCAACATCCTCCTTATAATCTTCAAAAGACTCTTATTGCTAGACTCTGCTTGACCATTAGCTTGTGGATGGTAAGGAGCTGCATAAGAAATAGTAATGCCATATGTATCACAAAAGCTTTTGAATTCATCTAATTTGAAACACATCCCATTATCTGTGATTAACCTCAGTGGTGCACCAAATCTGGTGATAATGTTGTCCATCAAGAAATTTGTCACCACTTTTCTTGTAGCCTGTTTAGTTGGGATTGCCTCTACCCATTTAGTAAAATAATTAGTGGCAACCAGTATCCACCTATGTCCTCCACTTGATTTTTCATGTATCTCTCCAATGAAATCAATTCCCCATTGATGGAAAGGGGCATCAGCCTGCAAGGGTTGAAGTGGCAAAGCTCCTTGATACTTCAATTTTCCAAAGAAATTTTGGCAAGCCTCACACTTTCTTACATGTGTAAAAGAATCATGAAAAATCTTAGACCAGTAGTAACCTGCCCTAAGAATTTTGTGTCCAATTGTCTTTGTTGAGTAATTTCCTCCACACACTCCATGCATTTTGCTTAGGACACTCTTGGTCTGAAACTCATCTAGACATAATAACAATATACCATCCCTGTTCTTCCAAAATAGATCCCCATCTATAAAAACATATTTGGATGCTTGCAACTTCAAGGTTCTTTTCCGGCTGTCACTTAATCCCTCTAGATATTTCATGTTCTTAACATAATGCATAATATCAGTATACCAAGGAGTGTGCTCAATGCTTGCAATTGCAATCCCTTCTTCAACATTGTAGATTTGATTTTCCTCAATATTGGCTTATGTCATTAGCCTAGCTAGGCCTTGACCTCTCACTAGTTTGGTAATTTGTATCTCCATATCAAACTCTTGGATCTTGTCAATCCATTTGCATCTTTTTCTTATAACTTCAGATTGTGTCAAAATATCCTTGACAACAACATGAGGGACATAAGCAATCACCTTTGCTCCAACAAGATATGGTTTGAATGCTTTAGTAGCCTTCACTAATGCAAATGCCTATTTTTCCATTATATCATACTTCAATTCAGACCCTTGTAATGATTTACTGAAGAAAGACACACGTTTTTCATGACCATCCTCATTCTTCTGTATCATAATAGTAGCAATTGTGTGCATTGAAGCAAATGAAAAAATCTGAAAAGGCCTGGCAAAATCTGGAGATTTAACGACATGAGCCTCCTTGATGGCCCTTTTGATAGATATGAAAGCTTCCAAAGCTTCTGCAGTCCACTCCATTTTTTGTCCTTTCTTCAACATTTTTGATATGGGCTTAATGATCTCAACAAAGTTAGAAATGAATCTTCTAACAAAATTAATTTGTCCAAAGAATGATTGTATAGCTTTAATAGTTTTGGGAACATGAATTTTATCAATAGCTTCAACCCTCTCAGGATCTATTCTAATTCCCTCTTTTGAAACAATATGTCCTAAGAGCTTACCCTCTGTGATTGCAAAATGACACTTCTTTGGGTTTAAAATAATACCATATTATAGGGCTTTGATAAATACCTTCTCTAGGTGTTGTACATGATATTCAGCCTTCTTTGAATAAGCAGTCAAGTCATCCTGATACACTACCATGATAATATTGATCAAATCTACAAATGCCATGTCCATAGCTCTTTGGAAAGTTGCTCCAGCATTAGTAAGACCAAAAGGAATTATTATGTAGACATACGTTCCCTAAGGAGTTGTAAATGTTGTCTTATATTGCTCAGATTCTTTGACCTTAACCTAGTTATACCCTGAAAAACCATCCATCATATATAACAGCTCACAGCCTGTCACCTTATGCAATATAGCCTCCATATTGGGTAGAGGATAATTGTCCTTGAGAGATGCCATATTCAAGTTCCTGAAGTGCACACACAATCTGATGTGTCAATTTTTTTCCTCATAGGGACCAAATTTGAAACCCACGTTGAGTTTCTAATTGGTTTGATAATTCCTCCATCTCTAAGCTTTTTCAATTCTTCTTGCATTTTAGGCTCCAGTGTTGGATTTATGGGTCTTTGCTTTTATCTAAATGGCTTAGCATCTAGCTTCATTGGTATTTCATGCTGAAAGAAATCTTCCCTGTATGCTTTAATATCTTCATAAGACCAAGCAAACACATGTTTATACTTTCTCAGCAACTCCATCAACATTCTTCTAATTGTTGGTCTTATCTTCTTCCCTATGTACACCTTTTTTGGTGCCATCTCAGTCCCCAAGTTGACTTCTTCAATATCTTCCCTTTTGACTGGCATCTGCTTCATGAGAGATCAATCATTTCCATCATACAACCTCTCCAATGCCACTAAACCTTTGGGTAGTTTATTTGTTTTGAGCCATAATATCTCCTTGCCAAAGACTGTTTGCTTCCCATCCACTTCTTCAACAAAAGCATTGAAGTCAATTTCTTGTGCTTCATATTGATCTATACAATGAATAAATTTCAGAAGGTCAGTATCATCATTGAAAACTTGCCAACTATAAATGTTATCAAGAACAATAGGCCTTGTCTTGAACTCAATTTCTGATACCCCAACCATTGGGATATCATCTCTTTTCAGCACCACATTTGCTAAAAAATCAGCCATTATGTTCGTTTATCTGTCAATCCACTCAATTTAAAATGCATCAAACAATTTAATTGTGTCCCATACAACATTCCTATATTGTTTCAATCTTTTGTGCTTTGCTGCATACTTTGGTTTAATTTTTGAAACAACCAACTCAGAATCACCAAGAATATCAAACAACTTAATCTTGTGTTTCACAGCTATGTTCAAGCCTATCAATAAAGTTTCATACTTTTCCACATTGTTTGTACATTCAAATGCTAACAAAAATGAATATTTAAATGTAATATCTTCAGGGGAAAAAAATACAATCCCAGCTCCATTTCCTTCCTCGTTGTAGGCTCCATCAAAATACATCTTCCATATGCCATTACAATTCTGTGCAACATGTTTTTCAATTGGGTCAGTATTGACCAACTCTGGCTGGGCTGGTTTTATTTTAAAATTCCCAAGATCAACATCACAAAAACAATTAATCTAATTTTGTGGTACACAATCGACAAGCTGGTTCATTCTTGGCTCTCTATACAACTTGACTTCCTGACCATTCACTGGTATTGTAGCATAAGACAAATCAAATTGGACATTTCCACCAACAACTGTTTTCCATTGCCTTGACAAAAGCATCCCAAAATGAGGAGTATCTATCACTGTTATGTCTATGTTATAAGCCACCTGTGGATAAGTAGCCAGTTTGACTTCAACATCTTTCATAATACCAACCACAAGAATAATTCTATTATCCATTACATAAGACTTTCCTCCAGTGGTATCAACCCACATGCCAAGCTGCTTCATGAATCCTACTGGCATGATATTTATAGTAGCACCAGAGTTTATCATGCAATTCCTTAACAATTTGTTATTGATAAGTAACGTAGTGAAAAAAGGATCAACTTAAGGGGGAGTTGATAATATATCACTCAAGTAGACTTCAGAGTTATTTATTTTCTCCTTCCTATTGACTTCTTTAAGAGCTACTTTGTTTTCAGAATTCATATATTTTTCATTTCCACTTGTTATCAATTGAACAACACTATCTCTGTATTCTTTTATCTTCATCATTTCAAGTAGTGGAATAGACATTTATACCTAGGATAATGCCTGAGTGAAGTCAAAAGAAGAGCTCTCCACCTTAACAATCTTCTTCTACTCTAGCGCTTCTCTTATGTTTTCCTTTTTATTAGGCTCGTCAAGCTTTTGCATCTCTTTGTGTAATTCCTTCACTCCCTCTTTTTGGACTGGCTTATGTTCACTCTTACTAGGCTAATTGTTTTCTGGCTTCTTCACAGTTCCTTGTGTTGCTTTCTAATCCTTCATAAAAATTCCCTAAGAATGCCCTCCATTTCATTTACTTTTTGCTTCCTCAACTGTAGCAACAATTATTCTCTCTATTTCATCTTCAGTAAGTCTCCTCACACTGCATTGAGTAGGCTCCTCAATAGAATGTGGCTCAATATAATCTTCATCAGAATCATAAAAGACCTATTGTTTAGCCATATGGACATTGTACTTCTGATTAGAAACATCATACTCAAAGCCTTCATCCTCTGAAGATGAGTACCTCTCCTGAACATGGTGAAAATTATTTGAAGTCAAATATACCATGCGGTCTTCTCCATTATTTTCCATCAACATTCCCTCCTCTTGCATTCTTCAGGCTACAACACAATAATCTAGGGAATGTGGCTGATCACAAACTTCACAAAAGTAATTATTACTCACCATATAAGTTCCCTTTTTTCTCAATGGATCAGGAGTCTCTTTGTTTCTAGGCCTAGCTGTTATAGGTTTTCCATCCTTCCAGTCTGTATTATAAGGCATGTCATGCAACCTCGGCCCCTCATTTCTATATGTACTCTCCCGTCTGTACTGATAATTGTTATTTTGCTGAGGATGCCTTGGGTTGTCTCTTTTACTGATTATACGAGCAGCCTTCTTGTTATTTTCAATTGTCAGTGCTATCTTCTGTGCTTCATCCAAATCTCTTGGAAATCTATTTCTTAGCTTGTACCCTATTTTTAGATCAAATGCATTTAAATAAGCACTCAAAGCTATAGAATCTAGCAGCCTTGATCCAAGAGGTACCTTAGTCTACAACTTGTTGAATCTTTGGTTGAATTCATAAATTGAATCATTCTGGTTTTTCTGAATTCACATTAATTCATGAAGAGTTGCATCTATTGCATTTAGATTCCCATACTACTCCAGAAATCGGTCCTGGAATATTTGAAGAGATTCAATTGAAGATGTTGGCAAGCTATTGAACCAATCCCTGGCATCCTCAACAAGTGACATCATAAATAGCCTCATGTGTAAATCTTCATATGGAACACCTATGTCTTGGATGAACACATTGAAATTCCTTAAATGTTCCTTAGTAGTGACTGCATTACTCCCTATAAACTTAGGCACCAGACCTCTCTAGGTTCTATCCATAGGGTAAGGGCATAGATTTATCCCTGCCAAATCAAACTGTCTGATCATTGTTGTATATTGGTGAGGGGGAGGGATAGGTGGGTACTGATATTGGTTCACAGGATTATTGTATTGTGCATTATGTTGTGGGACAAAAGGCTGACCATGAGATGGTTGCGTACTTGTATGCTGTGTGGGAATATGAGGTGAATGATTATGTTGTATGCATTGATTCCCTATCTGATGGTAATGGGCATTGAATGAATCAGAGGGCCCTGCACCATGATTACCTTGTTTATGAGGTGGCACATACTTTGGAGGACAATCAGTTGTCTAAGCAGTGATCTATACTTTCAGCAATTCAACTTTTAATTCTTCTATCTCCTTCCTTTGAAATTCAAATTGTGCTTTTAGTTTTTTGGGAATCAAAATCTCATCCTCCATTTCCCTATCATATTCATGTTGATTTTTGATTTGTTCAGCCTCAAGTTCAACTCTAAACTCAACCTGTTTCTGAGGATCAAGAAAAGAGAAAGGATTTCTTTGATCTTTTGGGGCAGAAGGTTCTACACTTGAACTATTTCTCCATGTATTATAGCAATCATACATTTCACAATGTACTCTAGATGCTTTGTCTTTATCTGTTAAACACATGTCCTCTTTTATCCCTTTTCCCTTATCCATCTTGTCATCTTTATGTGTCCACTTACTGCTACCAGCAAGAGCTCTAGTACGACCTCCCCTGTATTGAGATCTTCTTCCATTCATGATGAACAACTACAGGATTTTTGTTAGAGTCGCCACTCACTTTTATCAAAAAATAAGAAAATACTTGATGTTTCTTATTCCCAGCAGAGTCTGTATATAGTTCCTGACTCTATGATTAAGGCCTTGATTATTAATGTATCCCCAGTAGAGTTGCCAATTTTTTAGCACTCAAAAATTCAGGTGGGATGCCTCAAGAGGCTGCCAATCTCTTGATACATTTAAGGGTTACAGACAAGGTCAAAAGATTTCAACCTTCTACTCTTTAGGTGCTGCTAAACCTAGGCGGGTGTACCTCTTTGAATGAAGCAGACTTGACTTATGATTACCTCTCTTACAACAATTTATTCACAATGGAAATTGGAGGTGAACAAATGAAATCAAACTTGAAAGCAGTAGCAATATTCTGATCTAAATCCTATAATGAATGCTTAACTAACAAATGTAAGGAAACTGAATGAATCCAAATAATGAAGTGTAGAGACTAGTGCCTTATTGGGTATGCGGAGTCAAATGAGATCAAGATGAGCAACACTTCTCTGGAGAGAACTCAAATTATTTGGCATATAGTATGTTTATAGCTTGTATAAACATGCAAGAATGTGATTACTAAGCTCTACTTGAATAATCCAAATGAATCTCTCTAATTATTGTGACCAACTAAAAGGATTTAATCTTTACTTGAAAGAACGAATTAATTAATCACATAGATACAACAAATGTGCACTGATGAATTGAGTATAAACTTGTTATATCAATTTAAACAATTAGAAAGAATCCATCTTGGAGACAACTCATCAATACTTTCATTAATTTCAACAGATAATTGACACCAAAAATATGCAGCAACATCAATTGACTTTCACAAATACCTCCATTACATCAATTGACTTTCATAAATACCTCCATTCTGAAATCATGCAACAATAGTCTCTGATCTGATAATTTTATTCTACTATATCTACTTGCTGTGTAGCGAATATCTAATAATTGGTGATCATTTTACAACTACAAGATGCCTATTTATACACCAGTATAAAAACATATCATATTGAAATTCCATGTCAGCCCTCCATAGAATTCAGGGTCAAATCATGTCAGCCTACAACGGTTTTCAAACATATACATGTCGGCCACAATATTTGAATTTATGTTATTCATCAATGAAATAGTCGCCAAGGCATCTTGTTAGCTATGCCGAAGGAAATTATATTTTCAATTGTTCCTTTGGTTCGATTCGCTTTCACCATGACTAATTTGAGTCAAGGAGATGTTGTATAGACCATTTTATGTTTCACCAAGAGCCCCTTTACCTCAAGTATTTCACTGAGATACTAGCATTTTTCTCACCAAGAAGCACCTTTGATTTCATTCACTATCGCTATAGCTTTATGACTTCAGGGAAACATCTCACAGAAAATCCCAAAGTGTTACCGATAGCCCTTGTAATCAAACTTGTCATTGTGAAACAAGGATATCTCACATCGATGTGTTATTTCCGTTTCATTCACAGTCATCGTAACATTTTGGTATGGGGGAGACTCTATATAGATTACTTCATGTTTCATCAAGATTCTTCATTTTTTATGCATCGTTGTGACCTATAAAAATCAGGACAACATCACATGACTCATACCTTTGTCCTACCAAAACACCCTGAGCTCACCATAGATCGCCAAGAGAAAACAAATCTTACACCGACAAAGGCCCCATTGTGTTCCATCGGTGAGACTTAAAGTATTCATTGGGACAATATTCTGAAGCCACATATGTCTTACCAAGAAGCCTTTTGATAGAAACTCCAAGTGTAATATCAGCGAGACCAAAGGTCACTCACCGAGACCTTATTTCAATGACTTTATCTCCTTCCGGGATGCGCCCCCTTCATCCTATGTATCGGTGAGACATATCAATGTTGGGGAGACCTTTCAGATATTACATTATGTCATACCAAAGCATCCTTAATCCACAGTTGATCACCAAGACACAACCAGCCTCTTTACCGAAAGCTATTTGAAAGAAACCTTTAGTACTCCATCGGTCAGACACAAATACCTCGCTATGATCTCCCTTCGATGTTGCTTTAGTTTGGCTAAAACAATCTTAAACTCCTCCCGATATGTATTTTCCTATCGGTAGTCAGTAAGACAAGAAAGACTCACCAAGACACAATGCCAATAACTCTTAGCTTTTGTTGATAGACCCCTCCTCTATCACTAGAACCACATGAATGTCATGCCGATAGAAACCCAAAGGTGAATGTCGATCACTGCAACAATGAACAAGTCATGCTGATCACTTGCAACAAACATATGTTAACACAAAAGCATCATGGGTCAGGGAGACCTAGATAGACCTATGCCGATATGAACGACAACGTGAAAAATGCATGACTCAATGGATTCTATGGGGTTACACGGCCAAAATATGGGTAAAAGTATCATGAAATGAGGAAAATGTGCCTAAGGAAGGACACATATGAAGACTCAGTGGAATGAAAGATATCTAAAAATCATCAAAATTTTATAGTTCGAACACCCCTACTCCTGAAACTTCAAGAACACACAAAAAAAAAAAATTACCCTCATTCCACTAGGTTTAAGATTTATTCAATGGTGGAATGATGGGAAATAAATGGTTTACTAGTAAAACACACCCTAAATGAGGATTTCAAGCACCTTTCAATAATTTGGCTCTAATTTACTCAAAACTTAATCAAATTTGATGAAATGAAAATAAATAGAACAAGGATTCAATACTCCATGATTTCCAACCAATAGCTAAGCACTTCCAAGCTGTACAAGGTTGTACAATTTGTTGTAGCAGCAAATTAGCCTTTAAAAAGTAGAAAATAGTGTTTTTATTGATGTTAAATCTTCAAAACAATTCTCAGAACCTTGTCTTCGACCATTACATGGCTTATTTAAGAATTTTCAATAATAACCAACCATTTACAACTTCCCCTTTTACATCAAAAATGCAAAAAATGCAAAGTTGCTTTGACAATTTTTGTAACTTTTTGATCAACTCATCCTTGACCTTTAACTCAATATCATTTCCCTCAAAAATCAAATTATTCTTCAATGCTGATGTCTTAGTACCTCTAAGTTTATAAGTGGTTACAAATTCCATCTGCTTTTCTTCCTCTACCTTTATGAACTCTTTCCTACCAACCATCATTATATTAGACCCTTTTGTTTGTCATGTATCATCCTCCATTAATGATGTCAATGTATAAGAGAATCCATCCTTTTCTATCTCATAATTGTTTCTTCTCCCATCATACAAAGCATTTTTATCAAATTTCCAAGGCCTCCCTTGCAGCAAATGGCATACATCCATAGGGATTACATCACATAAAATTATATCCTTATACCCTCCTATATTGAACTCCACCCAAGTTTATTCATTTAACAAAATATATTGACCCTCATTCAACCAAGAGACTTTGTAAGGAGTAACATGTGGTATTCTAGGAAACTTGACTTTTTTGACCATCTCAACTGAAGCCGTGTTATTTGTGCTTCTTGAATCAATTACAACTTTACAAACCTTACCCAAGCACTTACAAGTGGTTTTTAAGAGTTTCCTTCTTTATAGTGGTTCCTTTTCCTCTGATTCTTTGATGAGAGTTCTTCTAACCATGAGTTATTCACCAACTTTTGGAGCAGCATGTTATGATCGAGATTTTACACTCTCATTGTCCTCTTCTTCTACCAATTGAGTCCTTCTTTCTCCTCCATGTGGACAAGAAGCTTGACCTTCATTACATTATCATGCTTGATTTCCAAACTTGTTACATTGATAGCACCTTCCTATGAATGCATTTGATCCTCTACATTGTCCTCGAAATCTGCCTCTACTATTTGATCTCCTACATTTGAAATTTTCTCTTGATTCTAAGCTTTGTTCTTGATGGCTATTTGATTCTCCTTGTACTTTTTGAGATTTTCCTCTTCCTCCAAATGTTCCTCTACCCTTGAAGTTCTTTCATTTTCCTCTTCCTTGTTTCTTCTACCTTAACAGTCAATTGGAAGCATTCTTCCACAGTTCTAGGAGTGGTCATACTTAATTCATCTTGTATTTGAAACTTCAACCCATTTATATACCTTGCTACCTTTTCAACCTCATCCTCAACATGACCTAATCTAATGCTTAATTTATGAAACTCCTCTGTGTAATCCATCACATCCATCTCTTTTTTCTTGAGATTTTGCAACTTTCTAAATGTTTGAATTGCATAGTCACAGGCAAAAATTGGCTCTTTACTTTGGACATCATTTTATCCCATGAATTGATTTTTGTATTTCCCTTCTTCACTCTCTCTTCATGTACATAATTCCACCAAGTTAATGCAGGACCTTTCAACTTTTTTTTTAGAAAACTCCACCCTCTGATCATCTGCTACTTCCTTATACTCAAAATAATTATCTAATGCATTAATCCAACCTATCACCTATTCACTATCTCAACTCCTTGGCATTCTTCTCTTTCAATTCTCTAACTTCTGTAGTAGTTGGATTTCTTTAAGGAGGCATCTTTGCTTCTTCAAACTTCAACATTTATCCTCAAATTGATAGAAAACTATGCTCTAATACCAATTTTTGACATAATTTGAAGAGAACTCAAATCCAAAATATAGAAATTTTTTTGGATACCCATTATGGCATTTTAGAACGTACCAAATTTTTAGGTGGGGTTGATTTGAAGCATAAAGGTCAAAAAAATGTTGTTGTGCTTGAATAAGGTCAAGTTAAGCTTATTTGAGATGCACACAACTAGGTTTTCACAACCGAAACCTCAAATCATCATACCACCAACTTGTAAATGTCAAATATGGTCTACACAAACATTTCCAACCATCCTAAAAAACTTCTACAAATATTTTCTAAAACCCCAACACCTATGCATTTCAATTGCCTAAAAACATGAGTTTAATCAACTAGGGCATCAACAAATTTGTACAAATCTTCATCCCCCTACTCTTGCAAATAAAATAAAATAAAAGAAAAAAAAATTACCCTCATTCCACTAGGTTTAATATTTATTCAATTGTGGAATGAGGAGAAATCCATGGTTTACTATCAAAACACACCCTAAATGAGGGTTTCAAGCACCTTGTAGTAAATTGGCTCTAATTTACTAAAAACATAATTAAATATGATGAAAAAAAAAAAAATAGAACAAGGATTCAATAATCCATGATTTAAAACCAATTTCTAAGCACTTCTAGGTCGTACAAGGTTGTACAAGTTGTAGCAACAAATTAGCCTTTAAAAATGTAGAAAACGGTGGTTTTATTGATGCTAAATCTTCAAAAAAATTCTCATAACCTTTTCTTAAACCATTACATGGATTATTTAATATTTTTAAATAATAACCAACCATTTATAACTTCCCTTTGAACCCCTAACCGTTAAACTTCCCCTTTTGCATCAAAAATGCAAAAATTGCAAGGTTGCTTTGACAATTTTTGCAACATTAACAAAAATGACTCACCAACCCACCTAAAAATATAAAAGTGACTCAAGAAAACATTATATGGTCTAAATATACCTTATTAAAAATAAAAAGTGACTCAATCACTAAATACTAACATTTAACCCCATTTTGCATCATGAAGACTAGGTGCCCCTGCACCAAAGGCATAGTGCGCCAAGCATGCAGTTTAGATAATGTTGTTGATGTACTATTGAAGATCTATTTGAAAACCTCGTTCCACATATAATTTAAGATCAAGATCTATATTATTCATGGCCACTTCATATTATTTTACATATTTATACTCCAATACATCATTCAAGGTATCTTAATTTCATGTTCATGTTCTGATTTCATTATTTCATCACAAGGTTTGATTACCTAAACAAGGTTTGTCCAAGGAAATACCTTATCCTCTACCAATCAAAAATATTTTCTCCTCTTGAATGTGATTTTTTAGGTTCACAAGTTGAAGATCAAGTGAAGATCAAGATTTGAAGCAAAATTGTCAAAGTTGTCAGTTGTAAAATTTATTACCTACATTACAACAACATGAAAATAGGGCTATAGAGTTTGTTTTAGGTTTTCAGGATCTGGGCACTAAGGACTTGGAAGTGTAGAAATCAAGGAACATAACCTAGATCTTAGTTTTTCAAAAAACCTAATTGGGACCCATTCACCACTTGGGGCGAATGAGCCCTCTATGACCTAAAAACAACTTTCTTGTAGCAAGGTACACACCATTTTAGCCTCTCAAAACTTCCTTGATTGTTGCTATAATAGTTAGGAATAATTTTTTATTGTTATTTGCATCATATCATACAAATAATTAGATTTTTTTCAATGGGAATTAGTTGTTCATCATCTTGATCAATTCATTTTGATGAAAACCCTATTTTTTATGTGAAACACGGGTGTTGAACAATTGGGTTGATCGTTGAGGTAGATCTTAGAGGATGAACATATGGCTACAAGGAAGTTTCTTATTCCTCCCAAAGACATTATTCTTGAATGGTTTACTAAATAAGATTATATAGTTAACATGTAAGGAGAACTCAAATAAGCTCTTTATGATTTAGATAAAATAAAAGTTGAGAATATAGATGTAAAAAGGATCTTAATGATGTAGATGAGTGTATCAAGAAGTCAAGAGAAAAAATCAATAAAGCTATAGAAAGAGTCAAGGAAATAAATGAGATGCACAAGCAATCAAATGAGAATATCACCAGTTTGAAAGTGAAAGTTGAAGAAGGAAAAAGAGTTGAAAACTACTTGAATGCCAAATTAAGAGATAAATCTAAAGAATATTCAAAGCTTGAATATGATATTATAACTTTGAGATCAAATTTGGGGAAAAAAAAGATTAAAGAATATGAATTCATGAAGAGTTCCACCAAGCTTGATGAAATGATTGCAAGTCAAAAGGATTGGAGTTTGATAAAGGATAAAACTAGAAAGAAAATTTAAAAAATACTAAAAATAAGAATGATGAATAGAAGAACAATATCAAGAAGGTTTGGAACTTAAAGAAATGCTTTAAAATACCTCCTATTAGACAAACAGTTGCATAAAGGTAACCATCTTTTAATTGTCATTGTTATTCTTGCAATAAATTTGGACATAAAGCTATAGAATGTAGAATCAAAATGAATCAAAATGTTCAATCATTTTCTGATCAATGCTATAGATGTAATAGATTTGGTCATAGAGTTAGTGAATGAAAAAATTATATGATAAATGGTTACAATAATGGCATGATGTTTCAATATTTCAATGGATACTATTATACATGTAATAGATTTGGGCATAAGAGTTTTGAATGTAGATCTAAAATGGCTAGAATTAAGTTTGTTTAGAAAAAAGGTGTCATATGTCACAATTGCAACAAACTAGGACACATTGACAACATTAAAAAAATAAGAATGTGAAATCCTTTGTTTCACAAAAGAAGGTTGATCCAGTAAAGAAGGTTAATCTAGTGTAGATGAAGAAGGAAATGAACAAGATTTGGAAGAAGAAAGAAAAGAGTGAAGTAAAATTTGAGTATGTGCAACCTCCTAATGTAGGCGTGTCTTCCAAAAACTAGATAAAGAGCTTTGGATTAAGGGGATTTTTAACAAAAAATTCATAAGCCCCTACAAAAGATGTGGTGCTGACAACTTCAATATAGTTGTAAAAATGTTGGGTGACATTCTTAATTTTTTGATGAGATCTAAAATGTGAAATATCTTGTTTTAGAGATTTATAGAGTAATTGAA
The DNA here is from genome assembly GCA_007258455.2 of Sequoia sempervirens. Classification (NCBI taxonomy): domain Eukaryota; kingdom Viridiplantae; phylum Streptophyta; class Pinopsida; order Cupressales; family Cupressaceae; genus Sequoia; species Sequoia sempervirens. Next base: position 360,464,586 of record VDFB02353493.1, on the reverse strand, counting down.
TTTGATTGTGTCTACATAGTTAGGGTTTATCAATATTTTGACCTAACTTTATATACTGCATTCAATGAAAATTAGCTGACCAAAAAAAGGTTTTTATTTCATTGTACATAATCAAAAGCCATTTATATTCCAATAATTGAAGTAGAAAAGCAAAGAAATGGAGAATTAAAGCATTTTTGTATGAAACCCTAATTGATGAAGAATTCCAAAAGTATTTATAGTTTCTTGCTAATCCCTAGTTATGTGAATTACAAAATATTTACTCCTTAAGTGGTTGATGTATTGGAATGTCCAATACCTAAGTTCATGAAAAATCCATTCAAACCCATGGAGACAAATCTAGATGGCTCATTTTTTAAGGTTTCCTTCATAGTAGTGCATACAAAATACGTAAGAATGTACATCCATGTGAAGATGGAGGAATACGATCACTTTAAATTGGTAGAGTTTATGCACAATCATCTAACTAGAGATGATTTCAAGCTAAAACCTGAGTACAATAGTTTGGTAGAGGAGAATGGTTTTGCTAACTTCTGCTATGAAGATGAGTGGGTAAGATATGTGCTTAGAAAAGTTCATGACAAGTTCATATGGTTGTATTTGTTGCATATGAACTCTAAGGATGCAAATAGGGTTGTAATGGGTTTCTTCCCTAATTGACTTATTTTGGTACTAAAGGTAGTGAAAAATGGTGTGGTAATGAAGCTCACTAGTGTGAAGCATGACAAACATTCCCTAACAATGAATGGTATTGAAGATATGGAAGTGTGGTATTCATCCATGATGATTGGCTACAAAATCTATTTCAAAAACAAAGAGCTATCAATTTCAACCACCACAATTCGTACAGCTTACCAAATGGTAAAGGAAGGTGAAGACATAGATTTGTGAAAACTCTTGATATAGCAATTAATGAAGGATTTGAAAAAAAAAAGAGTCCAAATATCCATTCTAGTATGGCTCTCTTATCATTTTTTTGAAGTTTTACTTTCTCAGAGAAATATTGAAAAAAAGAAATGTTGTTTGGTTGGATAATGTACCTATTTCTATACAAAAAAGAGATCATCTAAGAAGGTTTCCAGATTTTGAGTCATGGAAACAAGCCTGGTGGGGATATTTCAATTCATTTCAGGAGAAGACACAAAGAAAAGATGATTCCAACAAGTGTGGTAGATAAATACAAGAAGGATATTATATTTATGGCGGGTAGATATTACTACTATATGGAGGTAGTGGAATGAAGAATAGTATGGATTACAAAACTTGGATATGAAGTGGTAGAAGGTAAATTCATCAGAATAGCATAAATTATGTTGAGAAAACCAAGAGATCCTACAATACATAGGTTTGGAGCCTATGAAGAGAAATCAAGTACAATGTACTTGCAACAAAAAGAAAAGGAGATAATGAAAAATGTTGAAAAGTTGAAGGCCTAGTTGGAGGAGATTGTTGGCTGACCAAAGAGTCCTGTGGAGAAACCCAAAGGCATACCTAATCCTCTAGATGCTACTCCAAGAACAAGAAGGTAAATTAGGAACTCATCCTCCTCTCCCTTAGTTTTGAAGTCCTCTGAAACCATTCCTATAGTAAATATAAAGAAAAAGGATACATAAATTTCCTTTGTAAATCAATGAACCCCTAAGTGGAGAAGAGTGAAGGAAAAGGCCACAAGAGGGAAATATATTAGTTGTAAGGATGTGTTGATTGTTCCAAGCGGCACAAAAACATGCAAATATAATAAAGTTGTCATGTTTCTCCTAAAAGAGAAAGATAACACATGGATATCTTAGCTCCCAAGGTCTTTGTAGTTGGTTCTCATCTGTGCTGATGTCCTTTAGTGGTCAATGTAATAGTAATGTTCAAGGGGCCTACTGGTGTTAAGCTTCTGGATAGTTCCAAGATTGAGCATGAAATAAAACCTAATCTAACTAGGGTTTTTAAAGAAATAACAAAAGATAGATCAGAGCTCTGAAACATAAAAGAATGACAATTAGTCTGACATAACTAGATTTGCCAACTTTCAAGGGGTTTGTTAACTAAAACAGTGGAACAAAGTAAACTTATGATTGAAACACAACTTCCTCCATTCACACTGCTGATTTCCACAAGATAGTACTAGTTTCCATTTCAACAAAACACAAAATAGGACTTCAATCCTTGAAAGGTTCTCAAATAAAAATGATTAATTGCAGACAAACACCACTCAGGAACACAATATGAAATTGATTAAAATATGATTGCTTCTACTGTTATTACAACAGCTAAGCAATAGTTACAAAGCTGGCACAATCACCAGTGTACAGAGAATCTGTGACTCCATATTGTTTCCAAACTGCACTAAGAAAAATTTTAAAAATAAATTACAACCAATATTGAATATGACTATCAGACAAGAAGACAAAAGAAGCTCTCATTACTAAGAATCAAGATGCAGCGTCATCTCCTCCTGTTGACTAACTAACTAGTAAATATTCTTCTAACTATCTATTCTAACACTATATCTTTTGTTTTCTCTCTTGGTTCTTTCTAACTCTAACTATCTTAAAAGTTTCTAATCTATTTCTTCTACTTGTGTTTCTCCTAAAAACTTCTAACATTTTCAAAGAGATCAAAAATTCCTTATATACAGAATGTGCCAACAAGAATGTGTTGTCCACAGCCTTAGGGTTTTACAAAATATCTGCTTCGGGAGGGGCAACCCTCAGATCTTTCCAAGGAGAGTCAAAGCTGCATTTAATGTGAATCCCTGCTGTCCATCTTCTAGAAGGTCATTCCAGGGGTGATCTTAGATCTTTTCTCTTTGCAGCATTTACTCCTTGTCTTCGTTTCTATCTTTAAACTCCATCTCAAGGCCGCCTTGAATGCTTAGAATATCACCATTCATACTAATCTACCCCCTTGCCTGTAGTCACTACAGCTATCCCTCTGAGTCATGGTCTTTTCATTCTTTTGGCCTCCTTTAGGTTCTGTACTTTTCTGCACGTTTGACCACCTTCTAGAAGCACCATCGGTCCTCCTTATAGATCTGAACATTTCACTCGAGTTGATCCATCACCTCCTATTCTCATAACAAAACCATCTCACCTCCATCTTGTTGATCTTCCCTCATAAGAATAGTCAATCGGTCAAAGGGACTGATGAGTCACTCATTTGGCATTCTCTGATTGGTCGGGCATATGCCAGGTGAGCTCCTCAGGTGGTCAAAGGTGGTTCGATCAACATCGCATGTCGGTGAGACACCATGGGTGTCTCCCAGATGCGATTTCATCCCTTAGCATCCATCGGCATAGCATGGATCAGTCGGTGAGACATTTCGGTGAGCTATAGAAGTCATATCGAGGTCGTAAAACCTATCACCAAGACCATGTTCTTTTGGCAAGATCACATAGCGAAATCCCTGTTCTCTCACCAAGCCCCTCCTTGTTATTAGCAAGACTTTACTTGTTCGGCTAGAGGTTGTGGTGATTTCTTATCGGCCATACCGATATCCTTCTTCATATAGGAATCCATCACTAAGTTGACTTCACTAAGTTGATGAAACTTCTTGGAGATGTCATCCTCTTCTTTCTGAGCTCAAGCTTCTTTTACTTTGGGGAGACCATTTTAAATCAGTGGAATGTCACGGCGAGACCACATGTCCACTTGGCGAGCTCATCTTTCATGTTGGTAAGACTTCTCTTCTTTGGGGAGACTCTACCCTGACCTTTCTTTATCATACTGATCAGAGAAATGGTCTCGGCAAGACCCATCGACGTCGATGTGACCTTATAGCAAAGCCCCCCCTTTATTCACTTGGAGTTTCTTCGACTTCTTCCTGTACTCCTCAAGCCGCCCCCCCTTTTTGCTTCAGCATGACCTTTCCTTTCTTTTCCAAGACCTTATGGTGAAGACAGGGTCCCTTATTGAGCTCCATATTTTTCTATCAGGAATACCTCATGGTTTTTGGGAGATCTTTCACCAAATTCCCCTTATTCTCATTGGGCTCACTTTGTTTCGACAAGAACCCTCATGTTGGCAAGAGGTTATGCCGAGTCCCCTTAGTCCTTCGGGGAGATCCTATCGAGCTCAAATTTCTTTCAGCAAGACACTTCAAAGTCGCTCAGACACCACACCGAATGGATCCAGTCTCCCTAAATGCATATCTTATTGGTGAGACACAAAGATCTCACCAAGACCCTATGGTGATGGAATCCCCTTGCCGTCAGTGTAACTTTCATTCTTTGCTAAGATCTTATGGTGAAGGGATAACTATTGTTCCTCAGGCTAGAGCCTTTTGGTGGGGACTGATGATCATCAGGGAGACATTCTTGATTTGGGGAGACCTTTCACCGAAAGCCAAATACTCTTCCTGAGCTCGCTTTACTCTTTTGGTGTGACTCTTCATAGTCGTTGAGACCTCCTTTTAGTCACACCGATATGCATCCCTTCATTTGATAGGTGTCAATGTAACATCCTCTTGTCAGGGAGACAACCTGTAGTCACCTTTTGTTTTGCTGAGGGATCTCCATAGGTTCACCTTTTGTCACCATGACAATCTGATTCTCTCCCCAATGAAGCAATGTGTCAGTAGGACATTTTGTGTCAGCAAGACTACAATACCTCATGCCGATAGGATCCATAATGTGAAGCATTCATACTTGATGGAATTTATAGTGCAATATGGTTTCATATGGGAAAATATGCTCATGGTGGGGCTCATCCAACAAATTAGTGAGTATGATCAGCATGAGAAATCACCAGAATCTTGTAGTTCCAACACCCCTTTGGATTTCAAAAGGACAAAGCCAAGCCACCAATCAATGAGACATGATGGAAGTCTTGCCGACCCTTTGCCTTAGAGGATTTTGTGACCAACTGAATAAAGAAATGCCTTCAGCTAGTTTCCCTGAGAGATATTCATAGATGAGTGATTCAATCCTCAAAACAAAGGTCTGCATTAGTACTCAGAAGAAAATAAGACATATTATTATAAAATACACTTTTTCTTGTGATCCATTTATTGAATTCCTAGGAACAAGAAAACCCAAATCAAATTGAGACAAAACCAAAATCAGATCAGTTAGAGAAAAAAGGAAAAAACGTAAAGAAATAGAAGACCCCCAAAAGCAAAGAAAATAGCAAAATAAACAAAAAAGAGAAGGGGGACCCATTTTGTTCCAAATCAAAATAGGGGTGGTTATGCAAGGCATAAAAAATGGCAACTCAGCTGGAAAAATGGTTTAACCATTTTCAAGAAACTAAAGGATTCAGCTACCCAAAATCTCTGGTTCATGAACATCACAACTCCAGTTGAGTCAGTTATAACAACCAAGGTTGAGCTAGAATCTCAACTGTAAATCAATCAATAACCACCCCTACATCTATGTGTGTGCTTGATTGTGCATCATCCTTTCATAAAATTTTCATCATCTTTTGAACAAAAATGTTCAAGATTTGGGATATGTTAGTTGATTCCCTTTAGCTATCATGCAATGATATCCTGGGCATTGCTCTGCTGCCAGTCAAGCATCCATAGCCTCGATGGACATACCTCTAGTTTCCTCATAGCATTGCTCTACTGCCAGTCAAGTGCCCATAGCCCCGGTAGAGATACTGGAATCACCCATTCATATTGAATCTTTTTCTCTTTAGGTAATTTTTTTTTTGTTTTCTCAGAGTTTGAGATATTTCATTTAGTTCTTTTTCAATATGTTAGATGTTTAACATCTGATCTGGGTTGAAAACTACCATGGACCTCAAGACAATACCAAGGAGATCTGATTTTTCACTCAAATCTTGCAACACCATAGTCCTAGGATAGATATACCCTTACAAAGGAGATGATCTTGATAATTTGTGATAGATCCAGAGGAGCTAATGAAGGTTACTTACTTTGCACCTGGTTTTCAAGACCTTCCACAACTCTTATTGACAATGGGTATAAAGCAAAGAGTTTAGGACAAAATCATCCAATCAGAAAACATGAAAATGCCTAAACCATTTCTCCCCCATTGAACAAAGTATGCTTCGCATAAGGCAACCACCATTTCAAGATGGAAAGAAACAGGTAAACCCCCAGAGAGCAACACAAAAGAGAAACTAGACAACAAATGAAACAACGAGACAAAAAGAAAGAACAAATAGCCAGACAACAAATTATTTATAAATGAAAGAGTAAATCACTCACACAAAGAGAAGAAAATTACTTACATAAAAGGATAGAGTTATTCAGATGCAAAAATTACTTACATGTAGAAACACAGGAGCTATTTACACAAAATGCAAATCATCTACAAACAAGAGGCAAACAAATTATTTACATAAAGAACAAGCTATTTACATACAAAATAGAGATTAACAAGCTTCATGGCTCAAAATAGTGCTTGAGAAACTGCCCATTGATAGGAAATGGAATAGGTTCTCTAGTTAAGCTACTTAGTCTGAAAGCATTTTCCCCTAGGATCTCAGCAATATAATAAGGACCTAGCCAAATTTTATCAAATTTTTTGTGACTGCCCTGATTTTCACTAGCTTTATCCCAAAGCAACACAAGGTCTAATATCCTAAAATCTTTAATTTTAGATCTTTTGTCAAACCATCATTTGAAAATAGCCTAGTGCCTAAAGAATTGTTGTAAGGTGACATCTCTTTGTTCTTCTAATTTCAACAAAGTAGCTAGTCTTACCTCTATCCTATCGTCACTAGAGTAGAATTTCTGCATGAACTCAAGGATAGGTATTTGCAGATGGATAGGAAAGATAGGCTCTTGACCATATACTAGCTTGAAGGGTGAGGTGTTTAAAGCAGCCTTGATCCCAGTCCTATCTAACCATAATGCAAATCTCAGTTGGGTATGCCAGTCTCTAGGGTTATGCTCTAATAGTTTCTTAATTACCCCTAAGAGATTCTTATTTGTTGATTCTGCAACTCCATTTCCTTGTGGGTAGTAATTTGAAGAATATTTTAAAAAAAAATTGTGATCATATGCCCAAGAAATGAATTCAGTAGAAGAGTGATGTAGAGGGTTAGGGACTTTGAAAGAAACACCAAGTTACAAGACTAACAATGATTCAGTCTCAACCTTTCAACTAGGCACCAACATGGAGATAAGGCCTCAACTTTGCATTCATGACTTATTTTCCTTCCTTATGGACCCAAACCCTAGGAACACTCTTAAGAGACCCAAAAAAAATTTTTTTGAATGATTTCAAAGCCCAACCCTTTGACTTAGACACAAAACCAAAATTTCACCTTAACTAGGCTACTAGCCCAACTAGGCCTCTAGCGAAGGATTTTTGACTTTGCACTCAAAATTTACAAAGGAACCTCCAAAATAATGATTGAACTAGATGTGGTTTGTGATGATACATAACATACTAGATTCTTGATGGCACTTGTTTTGGAGAACACCAATCAAAAATCTATTGTTTCCTCCAATTTAGGCCTAATTAGCCCTCTTTTTCAAAGCAACCCCTCTTTAAACTCAACCCCTAACCATGAAACTTTCAACAGTACCTTAAAATGACTCAAAACCAAGGATTCCAATTTTTTAGGCCTCTATGACACCTCTAACATACTCAAACACAAAACCCTCCTTAACTTGCCTCAAAAAGTAGGGCTTCTTGAAAACTAACCTTCCAATCACTTCCAGAACTTTCTCATTGACTCTACACCATTAGGAAAACATATTTAGTCTATCCCAACTCAAAAACATGCCCCTCATTAAGGCAGATCTTCTACTGCTATACCCTAGCCTCCATCTTCAAGCACTTTTCACAGTCAAATCTTGGTGTACACCATAGTATTCATCTCTCCTGCACATTATATTGTTATTCCAGTATGGTACATGTTAAATATGATCCATTTCACAAGATACAGTCATAAAATCCCATGAAATGGATCATTTATCCATGAAAAACCCTCAAACTAGTGTAAATTTTGTGTTCTTTTTTAGGACAGTCAATATAAAATGCAAAGAAATTAATTATCACTTCTTTTAGAGCCTTAAATGGTGTTAAAATATGTAAAAAAAAACTCCTAAATCATCCTACTAGACATAGATTCAATAGAGATCAAGTATTTAACAAAAGAACACCATAAAAGTGCCAAAAACTATGTTTTTCACTATTTCTAGAAAACAGTCCGTACAATGCTTTCTCCAAACGTCCAACCTCCATAAAAATGATAATTTTGGCTTTGTATATCATTTACCCAACTGATCCAACCGTTTTGTATTGATTAAGTTGCATAAAAGTGATTAAAACTCACAAAAGCTAGTTACCCGCCCAAATTGGAATTCAAAAATCTGAATTTTCCAACTCTTATTTTATTGATTCCTACAACCTAAAAACTATTGAATCTCTAAAATCCAACCTTATTTAACATAATTAAACCACTATATTCATATCTAACCTCCTAGAACATGATTGTTCCATTTACATTGAAATTTGATCCTAGGATCCTTATTAGGACCCTTAGGACTTTTGACCTCTTTAATGTGTTCACCCATTCCAAAGGCCATTATAGGCTCCAAGATATCATAATTGATGCTTTGAGGTGATTGATAGGTCTTCAAGACCCCTGAATTCTCTTGTCTCTTGAAGAGTTCCTTGAAGAACTTGGGTGCTCTTGCACCAAAGAGAAGGAAGAGCCATTGTCACATACCAACGCGAAGGGTACCCCAAACTTGGTTGTGATGCATTTGGTGAGGAATTTAATCACTACCTCTACTATGTTGTTCTTGTAGGGTATTTCTTCAGTCCATCTCATACAATAGTCAGTGGCAGTCATAATGAACTTGTGTCCTGCAGAAGAGTTTGGGTTGATGATCCCAATAAAGTCTAGTGCCCATTGGGCAAATGGCCTTACCTCATAGACAAGTTGCAATGGCATGGTTGAATGGCGTTCCCTGGATGTAGAAATTTGACATATGTGACATGTTCTTACATGCTGATGGGCCAATAATAACTAGATCTGAGGATCTGGTGTGCCAAAGCATTTGCAAACCCATGAAACTTAGAGATCACATGTTTAGCCTCTTGACGATCAAGGCATCTCAAGTATACTCCTTCAAAATTCTTCCTGTAGAGCAACCCTCCTTTGAGAATGTAATGAGAAATATTTAGCCTCAAGTATCTCCTTTGAGTGGCATTCATTCCTTTTGGACATTGATTGTTAAGCATAAACTGAATGGTATCGACATACCAAGGGTCGTTAGAGAAAGATTGGGTCATGTACTACCGATAGATGATGTTGTCACTAGCATTCGCCATGGACTTGGAAAAGCTCATTCCCTTGACTAGTTTCATAGGGTGTATCTCCAGATTGAATTCTTGCAGGATGGCCATCCATTTTCCTCTCCTTTCTCCTAGATCACTCTACATGAATAGGGACTTCACAGCCGCATCAGGAACTACAGTGACGACCTGGCTTCAGAGGATGTAATGTCAAAATTTCTTGACAGCCCGAACCAACATGAAAGCTTGCTTCTCCAGGGTTGAGTATTTGATTTCCACATTTTTGAAAGGAGAGGTCATGAAAGCAATCGGTCCCTCCTCTGCCTCTCCTCTGCGTTGAGTTAGGACAGCCGCAAACGAATGATCAAAGGCGAATGAGTAGATGTAAAATGACCTCGGATAGTTAGGTCTCGTGAGAACTGGAGCTTCTGAAATGGATCGCTCAACTTGTGAAAATGCATCCTTTGCTTCCTCAGTCCACTCTATTTTAGCATCCTTCATCATTTCATTAAGTTTTTTGACGATTTTAGTGAAGCCCGTGATAAATTTTCTCACAAAATTGATTTTTCTGAAGAAGGATCTCATCTCTTTCTTGCTCCCTAGTCTGGTGATCTTCAGAATGGATTTGACCTACTTTGGATCGATTTATATTTCTCTTTCAGAAATTATGTGTCCCAATAGCTTCCCTTCAGAAACCCTAAACACACATTTTTTTGGATTCAATGAGACTCCATACTGGATACACCTTTGAAGAACTTTGGCTAAGTTGGCAGCGTGGTCCAATCAATCTCTAGAGAACACTGTCAGATCATCCATATAGAAAATGATGCACTTACCGATTAGGTCTTTGAATGCTATGTCCATGGCATGCTGAAAGGTTGCCCCTACATTTATCAAACTGAATGCTATCCTTCTATATGAAAAAGTTCCCCATTTCATAGTGAAGGTTGTCTTCATCCTGTCCTCATAGTTAACCATTACCTGATTGTATCCAAAGTAACCATCCAGGAAAGATATCATCTGAGATCCATTGACTTTCTACAACACTTTATCCAAAGAATGGAGTGGATAATTATCCTTTTTTGAGGCTCTATTTAGGTTCGTGAAGTCAACACATACCCTAATCTCCCTATTTTTCATACGAACTGGGACTAAGTTAGCCACCCAGGTTGAATGGCACATAGGGAATATTATCCTTGCAGAGAGTAATTTTTGAACTTCTTTATAGATCAATGGTTCAATCAAGGCATTAACAGGGAAATGCTTCTTTTAGAAGGGTTTAACTTCAGGCTTCAAGGGGATGGTATGAGTCATAACAAAAGCATCGAATGTCTTTAGGTCTTCATACTCCTAGGCTATTGCAGCAATATTTTTTTTAGTACCATCAATATGTCTTTTCTGATGGCTTTAGGGTAGGCTTTCCCTATATAGACATTCTTTTTAGGGCCAAAATTAGCTAGGTTGATAGCTTCATATTCGCCTCCCTCATCTTCAGTTGATACCTTCTCTCAAGCCCTAGGGTCTGAGTCAAAGATTCTTTCCAAGGCCACCATTCCCTTGGGGATGTTGTTGCTTTTTAAATTGAGGACCCCTTTAGTATCACATTCCTTAGGGTCCCAATCCCCTTGATCTATGTTAGGCTCATCAATGTTTTTCCCCTTAAAAACATCTGAGCTTGCTAGGAAAGCAAGGATATGTTGATCATCATTAAAGAGTTGAAATTTCTTGATATTATTAGGGACTAGAGGGGTAGAAATTAATTCCACAGAGAATTTCTTGAGCTTGGAGCCTTGCATAGGTTCCAGGGTGCTTGCAGCAATAGCTAATGAATCAGCTACTTGATTTTCTTCTCTAGGGATTAAGCTAATCCCAAAAGCATCAAAGTCTTCAATCAAGTTCCATACCCGATTTTTGTAAGCTGCCAGCCTTCTGTTGTGACATGTGTATTGGATGTGCACCTGCTTGATAACAATTTCTAAATCTCCCTTGACCATCAAGTCTGTGACCTTCTTCTTATGTGCAAACATTAGTCCCCGTGCCAGAGCTTCATATTCTACTATGTTGTTAGTACACCCAAATTGCAACCTGTAAGCAGCAAAGAATGTTTTCCCTTTCAGGCTGGTTAGTTCAATCCCAACACCACACCTTGTTTTAGATTTAGATCCATCAAAGGTGAGGGTCCATAGTTGATCCTAAGCTAGGGTTGGTCCTTTTGAATTCATGCTGGGTACTTGGGTAGAATGAGCCAGGGGTGGGACTGCTTGGTCTTTTGGATCAGATGTAGGGAATGGGCATTCAACCGGTTCCTTAGGTGCACCTTCCAATTTTTGTTCAACTATATCATATAACCTATGGCTATCCTTTTTACAATCACTTGTGCTTTTAGTTAACCCTTCGAGCTTTGGTGTATTTGTAGGTGAAGGAGTTTCAAACAAACCTTGGAGTTGCTCTTCATCATTATGCTGATCCAGAAATGTGTCTAGGGTATGTTCAATTTGAGGAAAAACTTCCTCTGAAGGTATCCTATTCCTGGCCAACATTGTTGCTTCTTAAGCTTCAAACGAGAAGTAATATGCAACCTTCCCAAAATGCCTTGGGCTAGCCTTTTCAGCTTGGGAAGCATTATTTAAAGTTTCAATACAAGGTTGAAAATTCAATTTAGAGTGGTTTTGGTAATGTACCCTGCACTAATTAGGGAGTAGAAGGCTCTGTAAATCGGTATCTTCCCCTAAGATCAGCTGATCTTGTTGCAGCTTCCTAGTTAAAGCATGTTGATTTTCCTTAATCACAGAATCAGGGAACTTTTGTATAGATAATTCTTTAGGATCAAGAATAGAAAAGGTTAAAATTTCTTCTCTTTTATAAACTCCTATTCTGGATTAGAAATAGGCTACCTCATTGGGGCAATCGTATTCAGTGATAACATGCTTGAGGCGAGGTTCACTTTCAATCCTAATCTATGTGGGGATTCCTCTCCATGGTAGCCACATGTGTGAAAATTCAAGGGAGAGATACCCCCCTATACCTTTCATCAAATCCCTGCTCAGTACTATACCATAGGTCTCAGCAATGTCTGCTACTTGAATGTCTATGTTGGTTTGAATCCTAGGGTCTAATCCTACTTGCACATGTACATTTTTCAATTCTCCAACATTGTTAACCTCTATTTTTTCAAGTTGGATGACCTTCTTGTTAGTTTGTATAGGGTTCAATCCCAATTTCTTGCATATGGAATATGGAATGAAATTGCCTAAAGCCCCTGAATCCAACAAAAAGTTAAGTAGATTCTTCCTACAAATTCTTAGACTCAAGAGAAATGGTGGGGTACCTACCTTGCTCTTGTACAAGGCTGCATTTATGTCTACAACAGGTTCCATCTTGTTTTTCCCTTTATATTTATCATCTTTTTCTAGAGCCTTCAACACTATTTCTCTTTGAGCAAGACACCACTTTAAGATGTCAAAGTATGACAAGGAAGTTTTATGTTTTTGCATCTCAGAAACGATATCAAATTCTGGGTTATAGCTTGCATTACCTTTGAAAATACCAAAAGAATTACCTTTGTTTTGAAAGTTAGGTGGACCTTTTGGTGGAGGAGGATTGTTATCAACACTTTGGTTTGGAGGCACCAGGTGATTAGGAGGTGTTGATGTAGTGAGTAGACCTTTATTCCGATTTCTCAAGAAGTGTCCTCCTTTGGCCTGAAAGGCTTGGGCATCATATGAATCTTCCTCTAGTTCATTCTCACTTTGCATTGGGAATTAGGGTTCTTCTTCAAAGAGGTCATAAGTCATTGTTGTGTCCACTGAATCACTTCCTTTATTTGAATTCCCTTGGAATGTGTGAGCATCTGCCTGTGCCATCTTGACAACTTTCTCCATTTCAGGGCAGTTTATCTCAGAATGAGTTGAAGTATCATACAGCCTACACTAATTAGTCATGAAATTCAAATTAGCCACATTTGTAGTATGTGACCTCTCCTCATTAGCTTGATAATTGTGAGGAACTCCACCATTGTTGGGCCATGTGTTCCATTGTCGATTGTTATTTATTTTTTGGTTGTATCCTCTATTTTGGCTTTGATAGCCTTGGTTAGAAGAATTTTGGCCTTGATAACCCCTTTGGTTGTAAAACCCTAAAGTATGCTTGAATAGCACTATTCTTGATAACTAGATAGGGGTCTTGTAGTCTCCTATACATTCGTTGAAACCTGGTATTGAACATGGGAAAAGATTCACATGACTCCTTCCTAATGGTAGCAAATTGGTGATATAAAAGAGTTGGATCCATATAGATTCTGAACTGATTGATGAAAGCATTTTCCAGGTCTGTCTAGCTCAAAATAGAATGCTGAGGAAGATTAATATACCAGTTGTAAACCATATCCCCTAGGGAATAAGGAAACAACTTGCATACTGCTTCATGGTGAGCTATCTGAGCCCTAGTACAAGCATCCTTAAAGGCTTGTATGTGCTCTTCAACACTCCTTGATTCACCATGAATATACTTAGGACATAATTTCTCAGGGTTCTTAGGCATGTCATGAAAACTTGTAGGAATAGTCTCTAATGGAGAGGGATTATTCTAAAAGAATGCCATTGGTGGTGGTGGTTGATCCAGTTGTTGGATGGGTAGAACCAGTTGCAATGATGAATGAGATGAGTTGGGTAGTGGATTGATAAGAACCCACTGGGTACTGGTGAAAATCTTGGTGGAGTGAGTGGAGCTGATAAGGATGGTATAATAGTTGAACCAGTCTTATGACTCTTATGTCTTATTCGGGTCTTGAGTTCTATCAAGGGTGGTGGGTTTTTAGTTGATTGAAGAACTTTATGGGGCCTTTCTGAGGAGGATGACCCAGTTTTATCTAGCTTTCTCTCCTAGGCCCTCCTTCTAGCGCCAAATCTGTTGATGGTTCCAAGTAGTATAGCAACGTGCAAACAAAATAAACCTATCATGTTTCTCTTGAAAGAGAAAGATAACACATGGATATCTTAGCTCCCAAGGTCTTTGTAGTTGGTTCTCAACTGTGTTGATGTCCTTCAGTGTTGAGCTTTTGGATACTTCTAAGATCGAGCATGAAATAAAACCTAATCTAACTGGGGTTTTTAAAGAAATAACCAAAGATAGATCAAATCTCTAAAATAGAAAAGAATGACAATTAGTATGACTTAACCATATTTTCTAACTTTCAAGGGGTTTGTTAACTAAAATTGTGGAACAAAGTAAACTTATGATTGACACACAGCTTCCTCCATTCATAGTGTTGATTTCCACAACATAGTACTAGTTTCTATTTCAACAAAACACAAAATAGGACTTCAATCCTTGAAAGGTTCTCAAATAAAAATGATTAATTGCAGACAAACACCACTCCAGAACACAATCTGAAATAGATTAAAATATGATTGCTTCTACTATTATTACAACAAATAAGCAATATTTACAAAGCTGGCACAATCACCAGTGTACAGAGAATTTGTGACTCCAAATTATTTCCAAACTACACTAAGAAAACTTTAAAAAATATATTACAACCAATACTGAATATGACTATCAGACAAGAAGACAAAAGAAGCTCTCATTACTAAGAATCAAGATGCAGCTTCATCTCCTTCTGTTGACTAACTAACTAGTAAATCTTCTTCTAACTATCTATTCTAACACTATATCTTTTGTTTTCTCTCTTGGTTCTTTCTAACTCTAACTGTCTTAAAAGTTTCTAATCTACCTCTTCTACTTTTGTTTCTCCTAAAAACTTATAACCTTTTCAAAGAGACCAAAAATGCCTTATATATAGAATGTGCCAATGAGAATGCCCTGTCCACTGCTTTAGGGTTTTACAAAATATCTACTTCGGGAGGGTCGGCCCTCAGATCTTTCTGAGGAGAGTCAAAGTTGCATTCAATGTGAATCCCTGCTATCCATCTTCTGGAAGGTCATTCCAGGGGTGATCTTAGATCTTTTTCCTTTGTAGCATTTACTCCTTGTCTTCATTTCTATCTTTAAACTCCATCTTAGGGCCGCCTTGAATGCTTAGAATATCACCATTAATACTAATCTACCCCCTTTCCTGTAGTCACTACAAGTATCCCTCTGAGCCATGGTCTTTTCATTCTTCTGGCCTCCTTCAGGTTCTGGACTTTTTTACACATTTTACTACCTTCTAGAAGCACCATCAGGCCTCCCTGTAGATCTGAACATTTCACTCGAGTTGATCCATCGCCTCCTATTCTCAGAACAAAACCATCTCGCCTGCATCTTGTTGATATTCCCTCGCAGGAATAGTCAATCGGTCAAAGGGACCAATGAGTCACTCATTTGGCATTCTTTGATTGGTTGAGCATATGCCACACGAGCTCCTGAGGTAGTCAAAGGTGGTCTGATCAACATCGCATGTTGGTGAGACACCATGGGTGTCTCCTAGATGTGATTTCATCCCTTAGCGACCGTCGACGTAGCATGGATCAGTTGGTGAGACATTTCGGCGAGCTATAGAAGTCATATCAAGCTCGCAAAACCTATCGGCAAGACCACGTTCTTTTGGCAAGATCACATAGCGAAATCCCTCTTCTCTCACCAAGCCTCTCCTTGTTATCAGTAAGACTTTACTTGTTCGGCCAGAGGTTGTGGCGAGTTCTTATTGGCCATACTGATATCCTTCTTCATATGGGAATCCACCACTATCGGTAGACCTAGGCACATCGGCAAGAAGTCATGTCGAAGTCCTTCTTCCTTTGATGAGCCCATTCTAAATTGGTAAGACTTCACTAAGTCGATGAAACTTCTTGGTGATGCCATCCTCTTCTTTCTATGCTCAAGCTTCTTTTACTTCAGTGAGACTTTTTCAAATCGCTGGGACGTCACGGCAAGACCACATGTGCCCTTGGAAAGCTCATCTTTCATGCCAGTAAGACTTCTCTTCTTCAGGAAGACCCTACCCCGACCTCATTTTATCATACCAATGAGAGAAATGGTGTCAGCGAGACCCATCGACGTTGATGTGACCTTATAGCGAAGCCCCCCCTTTATTCGCTTGGAATCTCTTTGACTTCTTCCTCTACTCCTCAAGTCCCCCTACTTTTTGCTTCGGTGTGACCTTTCCTTTCTTCGCCAAGACCTTATGGCAAAGGCATGGTCCCTTACTGAGCTCCATTTTTTTCTGTCAGGGAGACATTGTGGTTTCGGGGAGATCTTTCATTGAATTCCCTTTATTCTCATCGGGCTCACTTTCTTTTGGCAAGACCCCTCGCTGTCGGCTAGACAATATGCCGAGTCCCCTTAGTCCTTCGGGGAGCTCCTATCGAGCTCAAATTTCTTTCAGCGAGACACTTCAGAGTTTCTTAGACACCACACCGAATGAATCTAGTCTCCCCAAAGGCATATCTTATCGGTGAGACACAAAGATCTCGCCAAGACCCTATGGCGATGGAATCCCCTTGCCGTCGGTGTAACTTTCATTCTTCGCTAAGATCTTATGGTGAAGGGATAACTATTGTTCCCTAGGATAGAACCTTTTGGTGGGGACCAATGACCATCGGGGAGACATTCTCGATTCGGGGAGACCTTTCACCAAATGCCAAATACTATTCCTGAGCTCGCTTTACTTTTTTGGTGTGACTCTTCATAATCATTGAGACCTCCTTTTAGTCACACCGATATGCATCCCTTCATTTGACAGGTGTCGATGTAACATCCTCTTGTCGAGGAGACATCTTGTAGTCACCTTTTTTTTGCTGAGGGATCTGCATAGGTTCACCTTTTGTCGCCATGACAATTTGATTCTCTCCTCGATGAAGCAATGTGTCGGTAGGACATTTTGTGTCGAAAAGACTACAAGACCTCATGCCAGTAGGATCCATAATGTGAAGCATTTAGGCTTGATGGAATTTATAGTGCAATATGGTTTCATATGGGAAAATATGCTCATGGTGGGGCTTATCCGACAAATTAGTGAGTATGATCAGCATGAGAAATCACTAGAATCTTGTAGTTCCAACACCCCTTTGGATTTCAAAAGGACAAAGCTAAGCCACCAGTCGATAAGACATGAGGGAAGTCTTGCTGACCCTTTTCCTTAGAGGATTTTGTGACCAACTGAATAAAGAAATGCCTTCAACTAGATTCCCTAAGAGATATTCACAGATGAGTGATTCAATCCTGCAAAAACAAAGGTTTGCATTAGTCCTTAGAAGAAAATAAGACATATTATCATAAAATACGCTTTTGCTTGTGATCCATTTATTGAATTCCTAGGAAGAAGAAAACCCAAATCAAATTGAGACAGAACCAAAATCAGATCAGTCAAAGCAAAAAGACAAAAACATAAAGAAACAGAAGACCCCCAAAAGCAAAGTAAATAGCAAAAGAAACCAGAAAGAGAAGGGGGACCCATTTTGTTCCAAATCAAAATGGGGGTGGTTATGCAAGGCATAACAAGATGAAGAGGATATAGAAGATGAATAATAAATAGCTAATCTGGAAGAAGATGTCTCAATCCCCTATAGAAGAGACTAGTGCAAAGAAAGAAAATTTTGACATTGTAGATACAAATAGTGAGAAAGAAGTAGAAAAGAAAAAGAAAGCTTTTATTATTAAGAAAATGGAAAAGAGTCTAGGAGAAGAATTAGTTAAAAGTGAGGAAAAAGGTAAAGAAAAAATGAAGACCCCTCTAGTAAGGGAGCATATAGGGGTAAAAGCACAAAGGTGTATCACACTTTATAAAGGAAATGATCAACGCTGATCCAATTTTTAAACTTGGATGCTAAAAAGTGGCATATATGTTTTGAATTTTGAAATGATGTAAACTAGTAAAATATATTATTTTTTTGTATATTTAATGCTTTTTATTTTTTAAAAAAAATTTAAAAATTATTTTAAACTAGTTTTTAATAAATTAAAACTATAATTTAGCTGTTGATAAAATGTTGAAAAAGGAACTTGCATGGGACGTCAAACTTTTTTTAGTAAATTTTATTTTTTTCTTTCATTTTTTTGTGTGTATTTATAGCTTGAAATTTTAGTGCATGGATATATTTTTTTTCAATTTTGATAAATATATATTTTTAAATAAATATTAAAATTTGTGTGAATCCAAAAACAATTGTTTTCATCGAATGTCAACTTTCATATTAAATATTTATCTAAAATGGAAAAAAAAATTATACCATCTTAAGATAGATTCTTTTATCTAGTGCATCATATGTTTTTCAATTTTTTTAATAAGTTTTAGTAATTTTCCTTGGCATAGTAATCAACCTAATATTTTGTGTTAACAACCTACTTTTAGTAAAAATAAAAAATAAAATATTAAAAATAATTAAACGATTAAAATAAATATATTTTTGAAAACTTCACTAATGGATCTACAAAAAGGTATTTTTATATTTTAAGAAAATATTTTTTACATAAGCAGGAGTTATTGAAACTTCAAGTTTTTCAAATAATTTTATTTTTTTAGTAAATTGGACTCAAAGTGGTGCTCCATATATTTTTAGCCAACAATTTTAGTTGAAAAACTTTTGGAAGTATCTAACTTAGCTAGAATGAATCTTACTAGATCATATGTTTGACCAAAATTTATTTTTAGTTGGAAATACTTAAATTCAGTTGTGTTGATAAGTTGGCTGAAAGTGTGACACAACTTTGTGCTTTTACCAATAGCCCCTTGAAATTAGATGCATTATTTAATAGTATTGTTGAGTTTAGTCTCCCTGAAGAGACTGAAAAATGTATCTAGAAGAGAGAGATGTCAATAAGGCTACAATAGAAGATACTATTGTAAAATACTAAACCATATATTTTTTAACCCAATAGGCTCTCTAGCTCTTATAAGGTTTTTCACCTAAAAAGAGAGAGATTAGATCCAAAAATGCTAAGGGTTCACTCAAATTATGTTATGTAGGATATTGTATATGCTAGATGAAGTAAACTAAATGAAATTAACTAATCTAAATGAATGTAAATGGATGCAAAACTAAGATTTAAACTATGTTTGAAAACACATTATGATTTGCAAACAATGAATAAACTAAAGAAATATGCAAAACAAAAAGTAAAGGGATGAAATTGAGTGCACCTAGATGATACATGATGATGTTGGAATGTATAGAATACTAGATGATGTCACTAATTTTTCACAGTGGGACTCATTCGCCTAGGGTGGAAAATTAGTCCACCTCCTAATGAAAAAGTGTCGGGAGAAAGTTTCTAATAGTCAAGATCTAGAATCTGAAAAAACTCAAATTTTTAGTCCTAAGGTGGGACTCGTTCACCACTAGTGGTGAATCGGTCCTCTCCCAAATTTTTGGAAAATCAAGAGACAACTCTGCAACACCAGATCTAGAAAAATCTACTTGTTGGGTTGTCGAAGTTAGTTCTACAAGAAATGGACAAGAAACCTTCACCAAGCTTGAAATAATGATAAGTTCACTTGAAGCACCTATTTTACTTGTTCTCCACTTTTCAACACCTATAAACTTATTAAATCTACAAATAAATTGTTGCAAATATACATGCAAAGTAGAAAAATGGTTGAGGGTTAGCAAATAGGGGTTTTCCTTCGTCAAACCCCACTTTGGTAATCAAACCCAATAAAGATAGATGAAATGTAAATGAAATGAAAAATAAATAGAATGCAAGTGTCATAAAATTACCAAAATCCTTGATAATGCAAGACTGAACTAATTCCAATGGCTACTCCAAAGTGCTCGAATAGTTGCTTGATGAAATGTTGCAAGATGCTTGAATGCTTAGATGTGTGAATAAAATTTCTTGAATGAATGAATGAATGGATGGATGTTAAAATGAATGTAAAAACACTTATTTATACCTTATTTTTCCTTAGTAACCATTCATAACTCATCACAAGATGGCATCAAGTATATTTTTGAATAAAAACCCAAAATAAATTTAAAATATTTTTAATTTTGGAGGCAAGGGGGACTCATTCGCCACCCATGGTGAGTGGGTCCCACCTAGGACTTGAATCTAGGTGTTAGCAATTAAATTGCATTTAATGTTGTTTTTTGGGAGTATATCCAAGAATACACTTAAATAAAGCATGTGAGTGTATAAGGAGGTCAAATAAGTCATAAGAGAAGGACAAATAAGGGGAATATGCCTAGAAAAGTGTGAATCTTTGTTACAAGACTTTACAACACGTTAAAATAGGACTTTTTGATGTGTAACAAGATGATTTTTAGGTGAATTATAGTAAAAAACGTATAGAATACTATGGAAATGTCTTACAACACTTCACAACACCTTCACAAAACTTCAATATTTGAATTTTAGTACCTAAATAAGTGTGTTCAAGCCATTTTACATCATAAAACTAGAGAAAAATATGTTAAGCACCATGAAACAAGACCTAAAAGGCCATGAAAATGTCAAGGGGCAATTTTTCTATAGCACATTTAGCCCCCACTTTAGTGAGAGGAAGAACTTGTTGGACTCACACTAAAGTAGCCATAAGCATCAAGAGGAGAGTTCAAATGCACTTATGCTAGGAAGATGGAATAACAACAATCAAGAGGGATGATCATGCCCCCAAGATGAAGATGCCATGCCAAAATAAGCATAAGAACAAAGCAACACACAAGTGTTGAGAATTAAATGAAGCTTCGATCATCAATCCAACTAGTTGTGAATTAGATCTAGGCTAAAAGAGAATGAGTACTCACTCTACCACGAAAAAACACATGATGATTCCACCAGGTGAGAAGGACCAAATGTATACTCACTTTGGGGCCATGAAACTTTTGACTGTCTGAGGGGTGAGAAAGCACAAAAAGAGATACATATTCTAGTTGGTATACACTCACAAACACAAAAGTGGCTAGGGGGAAAATTCATTCAACTAGTTGGGCTACTCACTCAACCATGCCAAAGTTATACCTTGTGATAACTTTAACAAGGAACCAAAAAGCAAAAAAGAAATGTAAATTTCAATTTGAGCTTCATGAGACTAGCAAAAATTTGTATGCTTAGAACTCATGAATAAACAAGATGGCACCACAAGAATGCAAGTTTTGTTATCCAAGGTGGCCAAACAAAATGCAATAATATAATGTATAAAAATTTGATGTGAAAGATGTTCAAAGGAGTCTTTTTCATTTTATGTAGGGTCAATCACTTAGGGAACATTGTTTCTAATGTCTCCAAGAGAGGACCAATCAAAGAATAGTAAATTCACAACTTAAGGGACACAATGTGTCACATAAAACCACCAAGAGGAATGTAATATGCTAAGAAAGATCACACTTATAAAGGAAATCACACCCAATGTCATCCACAAAGTAATAAACATGTCATATAAATGAAAAGGCTACACAACCAAGAATGCAAATGAATTATGGTAATGTATTCCCCTCAATTTCAAGAAATTTCTACACACTTGTACGGGAGAAATTACTTTAAAGTAGAAGAATAAAGAGAATGCAAAAGGAAAATAAGACATGAGAGACAACTAGGAAAGCCCTATGCCAAGTCATATGTCTTGAATTTAGGCTACATCATGTCAAGGAAAATGAAAAGAAAAGGAAATGGAGCTTCCCCCTAAAAAAGAAATCACACCAAACACATAAGGGATCTAGGGATTTGGGGTCAGTATTTTTGTTGCTGCAATGTTTTTATGAAAGAGTGTGAAACTGTCATCATTCCCCACATATATAGAATGAGAAGAATGACACATAGAGAGTAAAAACAATAGGAAGAAAGAGATTCATTTTGGGTCAACATGCAAAAGACATTGCGATCTCAATGCTTTTCATTGTCCCCAAAAGGAAAATGCAAGTGAAAAGAAAGAAAACAAAAGAAAATGAAAAATCTTTTGGGTCAACGTGAAGGAGACATTTTGGTCTCAATTCCTTGCATCATCTCCAAAAGGAAAAACACAAGAAAAGACAAGAAAAAGAAAAGGAAAAGAAACCTTCTAGGTGAACATGCAAGATACTTAGGGCATCTCTACTCTTTGCATCATCCCCAGAGGAAAAAAACAAAAAGAGAAAAAGAAAAGGACCATTTGGGTCAACATGGAAGATATTTAGGGCATCTCTATGCTTTGTGTCATCCCCAAAGGAAAAAATAAAAAATAAAAAGAGAAAACCAAACAAGGTGAAAAGAATGTATGACATATAGAAGAATAGAGATATGAATAGAAGAAGTGTACAAAGAGAGATAACATTAAACACATGATATAGTGGAACACAATACACACACAAAAAGAAAAAAAAAAGGAAATAAAAAAAGGCTAGCTAGGCAAAGGAAAATCAACAATCTAATAGATCATCCACCTCCCAATCATGATCATTGTACGGGTATGTGCAGGATCATGGTATGCCAAACAGGCCCTTAAGTGGCAATGAAAATTCAGAAAAATCAGAGTTAGGCAACTTGACGTAAAAATTTGAATAAGTTATCTATATTATTTC
>VDFB02353493.1:360234077-360441838 GCA_007258455.2 Sequoia sempervirens | reverse complement strand
AGGAGATAAACCCAAGGGATGGGATTCGATCTTACCCCAGGCAGAATTTTCTTACAACAATTCTGTCAACAGAAGCATTGGTAGATCACCATTCTAAATTGTGTATGGAGGTAGCCCCAGAATAGCTCCAGAATTGAGGAAGATGGACCAAGAGAAGAAAATAAGTGCTGAAGCCGAAGATTTTTTAGAACACATCAAGGATATACATGAGAAGGTAAGAGAACATATTAACAAGATGAATATGCAGTATAAGGCTAAGTCAAATCAGAAGAGGAGGTATAAGGAGTTTCAGATTGGTGATGAAGTGATGGTCCACTTGAGGAAAGAAAGGTTTCTAGTAGGAACATATAACGAATTGAAGATGAAGAAGTTCGGTCCCTGTAAAATTTGAAGAGGCATGATTCAGGGAATGCATATGAGGTAGAGTTGTCGGATGGATTCAACATTTCAGATTTGACAAAGTATCATGAAGGTGGCGCAGAGGAAGTACCAACAATGGAACAGTGTGGGATACCAGCACCTACTTCAGAAAAGGAGGAGATTGAAGAAATCTTGGATAGTCATGTGGGAAGGAGTATCAAAAATAGGTAGTATGAAGAATATCTGGTGAAATGGAGAGGAAGGCCTATGGAAGATTCATCCTGGCTATCTAAGGCAACAGTTGACTAGTTGGATTTTCCTCAACCATCTGAGACGTGATGGGGTCACTTCTCAAATTACCCTGGGTGTCTGATGCAGGAGCATCTAGTGGTGTACGGGCAATCTTGCATCACCCAAAAATAGTAAAATTTCAAGTTTCTTAGTTTTTAGTTGTTTTTTACATTTTTGGATACCCTTTTTGTCATAATTAAATTCCCAATTTATGGTTTTTACTTTCTATTCCTAGGTTGAAAGATATTGCAGTTTCAATTTCCCAGATTTGCACCTAAAAATCTTCCAAGTTAGATTTGAGCACTTAGAGATTTCATAATGGCCCCAAAACTTGCCAAAATTGGTGTGGTAGATTTCAAATGTGTTCTTTACTTCCAACGATTCAAACGGTTTGTGAATCGGAGCCCTGGATCAAAAGTTATGGCCCCGGGAAGTTGGCGCACTTTCTAGAATATACAATTGCAAATGTTCTTTTGAAATTTGAACTTCAAGTTGTAATTTTTGGCGCCAAACAACCTAAACTAAAATTTTAATGTTGTTTTGGCTCCAAACTAAAGGGGAGCTCTATTTATGGGTGGGTTTCTAATATTTTTGGGTAACTTTTTGGGGACAAGCCCGCATATTGCGAAAGGGTAATTCTGTAGCTTTCTGTAGCTTGCATGTGTTGTAGAACTTGGGGATTTGAGATCCTCTGCATGTAAGAAGCTCCATTTTCTTAATAATAAAATTATTCTCTTGTTTGTGGGTTATTTTTTGTCTCGGGCTGTTCCCTCATCACATTCTCGTGAAAAGTAGGATCGATTAATATCCCATTAGTAGGCTTATTGTAATTTCATATAAATATGTAGATAGGACCATCAGGAAGCTTTGGTAGTATGTCTTTATCAGAAAAATTAATATCAAGAGATTTTTTGGTTTGGCCCTTATGAAGGATAACATCTGTCATAGCTATGAGATTATCCATAGGACTATTTTCAATAACCATTGGAGATATATCATGTTTCTCATTATGTGTATCAACAACCATTACATCGATATTTGAAGGTTCGCTAGCCTTGACAAATGAAGTGGTATGTTTAGGTATAGGGTTGATAAAAATCTGTAAATTTTGGTTATGGGGTGCAATGGATTTATTGCCTCTATTAATAACATCCTCAATGAAAAATTCACCTAAATCAATGAGGTCTTGAACTAAATGTTTTAGACACTTACAACATTCAATGTCATGTCTATTTTGGTGATGGAAGTGACAATAAGCATTAGGCCAAGTTAAAGTGGGTGGTAATGGTTCATTTGGATCAAGTGGTCTAATGGGTGGCAAAGTGAGCATGTGTTTTTGGACTAATTGGTTCATTATATGAGGGAGGGAATCGGGTAAAGAAGTGAATTGTCTCTTAGGATCCACATAATGATAAGGTGTGATTGTCTTAATAGTGGCCATGGAATTTTGAACTTTTTGGGTGGGTTGCGGTTGTGAAGAAAAATTGAACTATAAGAAGCCTCTATTTGGTTTGCGAAAGCTTTGATTGTTAATATTATTTTGATTGTTATGTTCACATTTGTCAGCTCAACTAGAAGTGGAGTTTGAATCACAACTTGAAACTGAGTTATGTTATTCACATAGGGTTGTGCATAAATGCATAAACAAAGGGAATTTCATCATAGTTAACTTATCTGAGTATGTGCAGGATCATGATGGGCCAAAAAGTGGCAATATGATGGGTATGTGGCTAACGACTTTTTTTTAACCAAAAATTGATGAAACAAAAATGGTTTTTAAAGTAGATTCTCAGCTTTCCACCAATATAAATTATGCTTTACTTTGAATCTATTAAGTAATTATTATTCATTTTCTATTCAATTTACGACTAAAGTCCTGATTGATAGGCTGATTAAAAAACATCTATAGCTTTCAAATGGTATCATATTTTTTGAATTCTAAATATGCATCACATTCTATGCTTCACATACTATAGGATTAAAAAAATAAAAAATTGAATTTCATGAAGTTTGACCAAGTTAAGGTGGTCAGACATATGAGTTTTTTTTTTTTAAAGTTGTAATAAAAAATTCATAATTAATTCTTTTCTTAGAAAAAATTACAAAAATATGTATCACATTGGGACATGAGTCCTCTACTTATATCTAAAATCTTATAAAAAAATATTATCATTTTATTATGGTAGGGTGGTCAGACAGATACCTACTTATTTTTTCCTTGAAATTTAAATACTACTGCATTGAAATTTCAATTTTTCACCAAATAGATTTATTTATTTTTTAAACAAACCTAGTAGTTTAGAAACTACATTCAATTTTCTATAGATTCTATTCTTACATATATTTAAAGTAATATAGCTATCTTATTCAAATTTTTACGTCAAGTTTCCTAACTTTGATTTTTTTGAATTTTTGCCACTTAAGGGCCTATTTTTCCAAGATGATCCCGCACATACCCATCTGGAAGGTTTCTATGCAAATTCTCAATAAAAATTTTTTGCAGATGTGCATAAGGAATGTTAACATCTATTTGAGCATACACAGATTGATAATGTGAGATAAAATCAGTTATTTTTTAATCTGTGTTTTGTCTACATCGCATGAGGTTTTCCATTGTCTTCTTGGGTGTCATGTGAACTTGAAAGTTACTTATGAAAGCATCCACAAACTCATTGAAGGATTCAATGGAATGATTAGGCAAGTTAGAAAACCACTCTAAGGCATTACCTTTCAAGGTCCTAGGGAAATTTTTGGCTAAAAGTCTCTCATCGACAACAAAATCACTACATAAAGCTATGTAGGCATTAACATGGTTGACATGGAGTCCTTTACCTTTGTATTTCTCAAACCAAGGCATTTCTATCCCTCGTGGCATTGGGGTACCTAAGATCTCTAAGGATAAGGGGTTACTACAGACATGATATGTGATTGTGTTGTGTAGTTTTGCACACATGCCCCACCTGGAGTAGGGACCCTCTTTTTGGGATGTCTTTTGACCTTTGGTTTTATTGGATTTGTCCTTTTAAGGTCTTGAGATGTTGATCTTGCTAGCTTCAATCTTGCCCTAGGGATTGAATTGATTAAAGTTGAGTTTCGGTGAAAATTCGGGATTTTCCGATTCTGGCGGATTTTCTCGGGCTCTGGTTCATTGTCTGTTCATTACTGAATTTTCCAAATCTGGGTTTCTGCTTGACTCTGGGATTTTCCGGTTCTGGCAGATTTTTCTGGACTGTGCCAAAATCCCAAACTTTGTTGAAATCCCAGTTTCTGCCATATCTATGAAATCCGTGTTCATCCAGATTTTTCGTGTATCATGGGATTTTCCAAAATTCTGTCCTGGGCTCAGGTTTCTAGATTTTTCAGACACGTCTTGTCGCTCATTAATGATCAAAGTACCTTTGCTCAGACATGAATATGGATGGATTTAAAGTCTTTTGGGCATCATTTTAATTTCATTATTCACTTATTTGCTGCCTTGGTGTCTGAGTGCATTCCTTGTTCGAGCTTTGATCATTGATTTTGAGCTGCTTGCGTGGGGATTGTTTGGGTGCCGGTGTCAGGTTTTCATTGCTAAGGTGTATTCGCTTTATAGTCGCTTTTTCGAGTTTGAGTTTCATCTAGACTAATCCATGGTAAGTTTTCATTGGCCCTTCCATTTGTTTATGCGATGATTGAGTTTTTCTAAGTTGATTGATGGTCATTTCGGGTCGTCTTATGCTTGATTACGATTTTGCATTTATCGGATTAGGGTCTGACCCATTTTTTGTGAATCTCCATCACTCGCAATATGCATTACTTTGTTTTCCCAATGAATGTCGGGTGGGTTAGTTTTGATGGGCGTTCGGGGTAGGATTTTGTCTCTAGATGCGTAATTCATCATATTTGGCAAGATTAGGGTTTTGGGTGTTTTGCTTGAAACTGCTAAGAATGGTTAAACCCTCATGGTTTTTATATCTTGCACCAAGATTAAACTAGCCCCTGCCTTGTGAGGAATTAGAGTACTTTAGATTGATCTTTATAGATGGTATTTTAAACCTCGAAGTTTACTCTAGTTTTCATGGCGGGGGATTCAGTTATCTAAATTAGGGCATCATTTTTTTTCCATGAGGACTCGTCATTTGAGAGCTTTGGAAACTTGAATTCATCTACATTCTGAATCTTGTTGGTTGGCATCATTTTTGAAATCATTTGAATCCTAATTAGTAAGGTGTTACATGATCATTCAGTCATTGGTTCGCGTGTTGTCATTCGTTAGGTTCCCGAGGTGTCCACAGAATTTTTGGGCACCTGGATTTTCCCGGTTTCGACCAATTCCGCAGAGTATGGCGAATTCTAGAGTATTTGAACTGTCCGCGAAAATCCATCCTATCCGGACTTTTCCAGTTTTCCTGTCTAGTTTCATTTCTTTCGATTTTCCAAAGATAGGATTAATGGAGTGAATGCTAAATGCTAATTTCTTGTTGCCAATGGATGAATTTCATGATTATCTCATAATATTTTGTCCATAATAATGATTTATTTGGATAATGATGTCTTGGCAGTAGGAATCCGTCTGGGTCGGATTTCTCTGAATTCTGCCTTGACCGAATTTTCCCGGTTTACCTTGTTTTCCCGGATTGCTTTTTTTTTCTGGATTTTCAAAGATTGGCAATTTGTGATGGATCTTCACTGCTTTATATGATTTTATGCTAATCCTTTGATTGGAATATGTATGATAATTTGATACTCATGGCGCTCTTTTGTGAATATAGGCCGAATCAAGCAAGGTCGCTACAGGAAAATCCAAAGGTGACACAGAGGGGTCTTCCATTTCAGAAATAGAAAGATTAAGATTGGACACTAAGAGTCAGCTGCCAGAAAGCAAGATATCTTCGATGTGGTCTGAGGTCTCAGACACCAATGTTGGAGCCTGGAGATACGAAGAGTTCAAAGAGAGAACAGCTCAGAAGGATCTTTCAGTCCTGAGGCAGGGAATGATGAAGTCTGGATTAGTTCATGTGGCACGGTTCCCTCCTGCAATCCAATGCTATGAGCTGATACTTGAGTGTGCCCGGCAGTATGGCTTCGACACACAAAGGGTTGTCAGCACTGAAGGAAGAGTCTTGGCAAATTTTAGTCCTGTTTCTATTGCCCAAGCCTTTGACATGCCAGATTTTCCTTCTGTGTGTGCTTTGAACATGGACTTGGCTAGGACATATTATGAGAATGAACCAACCAAAGCTCAACAGATGATTAATTCTTGGTTGGAAAAGCCAAAGTCACACTACTCCAAACTACCCAAGCAATTACACAGGATTAAATTCAGATCAGATATTTATGATGCTATCACATTTTTGAGCAGAGTGGCAGGTTTGAAAAGTGTCGGAGTACTAGAAAGTTGGATGGTCCATGTGATCAACAAAATTGAACAAGGAACCAACTATCATTGGGCAGAACTTATTAGCACTATAATTGATAAACAAATGAGAAACATCCTAGAAACCAAGAGGTTCACCATGTCTTCTTATGTGATGTATGTGCTAGCTAGATTCTACCCATACAGGGGTTTGAATCCATAGGGGACATTTGGACAGGACATAGTCTATGAGATATACCTAGAATTGCACCTAGGACACCGGGATTACCGAAGAGCCAATTATGCATTCACAATGCACATCACTAGGATGCTTCAAAATGTCGAGCATGTGAGATTGTTAGATGGAGCAAAGGAGTTGATAAAGAGATACGGGGCCTGGTTCATTCAGTTTCCTACCTTCTCTTACATTAGAATTGATGGATGCCCAGCTGCTCCATACAGGTTACCTAGGTACCCTACTAATCATATTGTGTTATTGGAAATTGTTAGACAGATATGTGAATTTGATGTAATTGTCAAAAAAGAAAAGCATAAAACAGGTTTTGGTGGGGATTTCCCTCTTGGAATTGGCGTAGTAGAGGTGTGCCCTTCCATTCAATCAGCACACGCCATAGGCAATGAATTGGTAGCTCATGGTTTTTCCTTCCATTCCAAAAGGACAAATTTTGATATCACCGGGGAAGCACAGAAGAAGGCCACCAAGGAGTACCGTCATAAGGATGATCTAGAAGACTATTGGGCCAATATCAAAGATGATTTTGAGGCAAGGAAGAAAAGGTACTCTAGGCTTCCTGTTGATGTGATCAGACAATATAATGTTAAGTTGATCCCCGACCGGCTAGAAGATGATGGAAACCTGGTGAAAGATCATGCCTATGAGTCTGTTAAGGACAGGTCAATTGGGGAAATAAACTAGAATGAGGATGAGGTGACTAAGTTGGAGGACCTGATGGCACCGGTTATGAAATTCACTACTTCATGGCTAAAACATAAGGTTTGGGAGTTGGAGAATGAGAAGGTACCCTGTACCTTTAATTTGATGGGATACCTTAATCCTATGTCTACTTCAGAGGAATCCGAGGAAGATGACCCCAAAGGGAAAACCAAAAGGAGCTCACCCTTCAAAATAAAAATCAGAGGTCCTAAAGAAAGTGATCCTGAACCAAAAAGAAAGCCAAAAGGAAAGAAAAGAAGTAGAGCTTTGAAAATAGGCAGGTCCTCTGATGAGGAAGGATTTGAAAAAACAGAGGAAGAGGATGCTCCTCCACCACCAAAGAAGACAAGAACCACTAGGGTTTCAAAGAAGAAGGGTCAAAATACCTCTAAAGATGAGACTCCGATTGTTGATGTATAGAGTTCAGGGGAAAAAACTAAGGTTTATTCGAGGAGATCAAGGACTCCATCCCCTAAGGAGCTGGTGCAAAAGATAGATCCTCTTCCAAAGACACCCGCTGTGGAGCAACCTAGGGTTACATCTCCTTCGCCAAATGTGCCTGAGCAAGAGACTCTTGAGGAATATGAGACTGGTGAAGAGGCAGAACCTTTCAAGGAAGGGGAACTCTTTGGTGCAGTGGCCGAGCTCGAAGTTGAAGAGATAGAAAGGCATCCTTCTCCATTAGTGCAATACGAGGATTCTCCGGAGAATAGCAGAGGAAATGGATCACCAGAAAAGGAGAATATCCCGATTAGAACCCCATCAACGGTGCAGGAAGAGGAGATTGAAAAGGGTGATCAAGGTGAGCAGCTCTTTGAAAAGGAAGAAGATAAAACAACAGAACAACATGAAGAGGCAAAAACAGATGAAATCCAGGTGGAACCTGCTATCCTGGATTGGCTTGAAAAGGAGGTCACAAGGAAGAAACAAGTCATTGTTGAAGACACTCCCTTGGATTGGGATGAGATGTTGTCCAAGATCGGTAAAGGTAAGAAAAAGAAGGTGGCTAAAGTAGTTTCAAGGATAGAGAGGGATGAAGTAAACAACAGAGTTGTCCACATTGCTATCCCTGTTGCAGACAAGACTAGAGAAGAGGTCACTGGTGAGGATTATAATGTGCAGACTTTTAACCTTGGACCAGCATCTATGGAGCAAGATATTGAGGAGTATGAAGGGTCCAGTGATGTGATAATTGGCAGGTTAAGGAAAGAGACTCAGACCAAGCATGAGTTGAGAAAGGAAAATGAGAGACTTAAGAAGTGCTTGGAAGATGTAATGAAACCTCTGCAATCTCTTCACCCCTCTTCCTCTGCTACTCCTGGTTTCCTACCCAAGGAAACTATTTCTGAGATTGAAAGAATGAAAGCCTCTGCTCAAAATACAACAGATTGGTTAAAGGATGTGCAAGTAAGAGGAGATAATGCAATCAAGGAAATCCTTTCAGTTGGAAAGGATGCAGTCAGAGCCAAGGAATTGCTGGAATATGTGCTATCCCAGGACAAGGAGGACATCAATCTTCTACTGCAGAAATCCAAGGTTATTATGGAATATGGTAAAGATCAGTTGGTTGCAAATGGGATCCTTCCTTCCTCTAGACTTAATGAGCCTTGGGAGTGGTTTGAGGCTTTGCAGATTCGGTAACAGGCCATGAGGAAGATTCAGAAATGAAAGAAGCTAATAGATGGTGACCTGACTGGAGTGTACGATGGATGCATTGCATTTTTTGAGATCATGACTGGCAGGAGAAAGATTTCTCCTAAGTACCTGAGCTTGGAACAACTAAGGGAATGGTGGCATGAGGTCTATGCTCCAGATTCCGAGAATGTCATAACAAGGCACCAGTTGGATGATGCGGCAACTTATTTAGCAGTGATGGATCAGTACCAAGTCCACAAGGATGATTGGAATAAGACTGTTAAATAGTCAAAGGAGGAGATTGGCTCCATTGAATGCCGGCTTAGGATCTTACCTTTGCCACCTGTTGCCGAGATGGACAAATTATTTTTGAGAGTTCAGGATCAGAACAAGGATAAGGGAGGCGGTAGTTAAAGCCCATTTTGAGATTTGTGCTTCCCTATTATTATAGGGAATGTATTGATCCGGGCTACATTGGGGAATGTGTCTAGGCCGACCTTGATGCTATCGGCATTTAATGTGTGCCTTATTTTAAATTCCTAAGGCCGACCTGTTTTGGCTAATATATTTTGTAAATGTTTGGCTAGGTCGACATGTCTTGAGAATTTGTTATAAAAGGCATTCTTGCCTCATTGTAAGAACATGAGAGAAGAGAATAGATTCAAGTTAGATCGGAAGGAGTTAAGAGCATTTTTGTGAATTTCTTGAAGCAAGTATTGTAAACAGAATAGTGGAATTGTTGCAGTATTTTGGTGATCTAATACAATTGAAGACATTGTGGTTTTCCTGGTGAAATCTCTTGTGTTGGTTTGTCTCGCATGGTTCTTGTTGTTCTATCTTTCAAATTGCTTGAAGATTTAGGGTTTAGTGTTGAGAATTAAATTAGTTTGGTGACTGATGTCTATGATTGTAGTAGGCTAGTAAAGTCAACCTGGACCATATATTCATGTGTGCTTAGTTCGATTGTGGATGAATATCTATGATTTGAAAATCTATACACCTTAGAAGATTGCACCGTTCTTGTGATATCGCATTGTGGGTTAAGCAAGAATTGGTTATTTGAGATTGGTCCATTCCAGATATCTGTCATTTGCATTGTTCATTCTAGGAATAGTTTAGATCTTATCGTATTCTTGCACCCTTATCTTTTGCTATTTCTTTATCATCTGGTTAGACTTAGGATTTGAGATCACCATATTGCAAAATCAAATAAGTGGGAAGATACAGTTTGCTTGTAGTAAGGTCCCTTTGTGATTACCAGTATTTTCACATATTATCTGAGTTGTTTATGCATTGTCATGACCTGACACCTGAGAGACCTTGGGGTGATTTTCAATAATTTATTGTTGAAGACCACCTTTCAAGAGAGATAGAATATTGTATTCTATCTAAGTTGTTGCTATGCAAAAAATGCCATCAACAGATTGGAGTGGTTTGACCTTGGCTAATTGCAGAAATTTGATGCTACATGGAAGAAACTGCGTTAAGGAGTTTTGTAAGGATGGGAACAAGGTATGCAGGTTGAGATGGAAGAGAAAATGGTGATGGAGTGTATGTTATGTTAGGGGAAGTGAAAGGAATACTAGGAGGTGTAAAGGTAGTGGAAGGGATTTGTGATGCCAGAAGTGAAGTAGGAATGCTAGGTGGAATTGCAAAAGAATAGGCCACATAACTAACATGTTGCATTGTTGTAGTGACTTGCAAAGGGGTATAGGTTGCGGTAGATGTGATGGTTGAAGGGGGGGAACTTGAGATCCTCCATGGATAATAGGATTGGTTGAGAATTGGGTATTAGGAGGAGCATGTTTATGCAAATCTCAAAAAATTTCTTTAGGACTATCAAACCATCATCATGTTCAAGCAAACGATGAAGATTATCAATGAAAGGTATGGAAATTTTGGATACATTCTAAAGCGACAAGTCTTGTTGTAAATGTGCAAATTCTTCATGAATATTAATGACCTTATCTTGAGAGTTGTTTTGCATGTCAACATTCATTAGATGGAAAGGTGAAGGCATAGTAGCATTTTCAGTGCCCAATACACCATTGTCCATACTAGAAGTAGGAGTTCTTGAGATCCCAAGGTCCACAACGAAAGTGCTATCGTGGGATGCCATGAGTCTAGAACTTTGTCTCACCAAAGTATTATCAATGGAATACCAAACACTCATACAAATACCACAAAGGAGGGAGGTGACTCAAATGCAATTTAATCTAATATATGTAAATGCTAATAATAGAAATACTGCTAATTGTAATAGAAATATAACTATAGAAAATAGAGATGTCGGAAGAATACCAAAAAATGCCATAAATGTTGTTTGAAAAATGCAGAGGGATTGATTCACCCTAGGTGTTGAATGAGTCCCAAGATGATTTTTTTTTTATGTTTTTCAGAGATTTAAAGATGATTCTAATGTAAAATAGAATGCAACTAAGTATGCAGAATGCAGATTTTTTAGTTTTTCAATTATATGTAATGCAAAAATGAAGTTATACTAACTTTTCCTAATGCAAAATAAAAACACCTAGAATGCAAAAACAAAACAATGTCCTAATTGAATGTTAATGTAAATATAATTTAGGATAAAATTAAAAAATGCAAAGTGTTCAAGAGTTGGGTTCACCAAAATGAACAATAGATTTTTGGACCCAATAGGCTCTCTAGCTCTTATAGGGTTTTTCACGTAAAGGAGAGAGATTAGATCTAAAAATTCTAAGGGTTCACTCAAATTATGGTATGTAGGATGTTTTCTATGCTATATGAAGTAAAATAAATGCAATTAACTAATCTAAATAAATGTAAATGGATGCAAAACTAAGATTTAAACTATGTTTGAAAACACACTGTGATATACAAAAAATGAATAAACTAAAGAAAATATGCAAAATAGAAAGTAAAGGGATGAAATTGAGAGCACCTGGATGATTTATGATGATGTTGGAATGTCTGGAATGCTGGATGATAAAATTGATTTTTCACAGTGGGACTCATTCGCCCAGGGTGGTGAATTAGTCCACCTCCTAATAAGAAAGTGTCAAGAGCAAGTTTCTGACAGTTGGGATCTAGAATCTAACAAAACTTAGATTTTTAGTCCTAAGGTGTGACTCATTCACCACTGGTGGTGAATCTATCCTCTCCTAAATTTCTAGAAAATCAGGAGACAATTCTGCAACACCAAATCTGGAAAAAATTGTTTGTTAGGTTGTCGAAGTCAGTTCTACAGGAAACAGACAAAAAAAACATCACCAAGCTTGAAATAATGATAATTTCACTTGAAGCACCTAGTTGACTTCTTCTCCACTTTTCAATACCTATAAACTTATTAAATATACAAATAAAAGACTGCAAACACACATGCAAAGGGGGAAAATGGTTGAGGGTTAGCAAATAGGGGTTTTCCTTAGCCAAACCCCACTTTGGTAATCAAACCCAATAAAGATAAATGAAATGTAAAGGAAATGATAGATAAATAAAATGAAACTGTCATAAAATTATCAAAAATCATGATAAAGCAAATCTGAAGTAATTTCAATCGCTGCTCCAAAGAGCTTGAAAAGTTGCTTCATGAAATGTTGCAAGATGCTTGAATGCTTAGATGGGTGAATAAGATTGCTTAAATGAATGAGTGAATGGATGGATGTTAAAATGAATGGAAAATCACTTATTTATACCTTCTTGTGCCATAATAACCATTCATACCTCATCACAAATAACCATCAAGTATATTTTTAAATAAAAACCCAAAAGACATTTAAAATATTTTGAATTTTGGATCCAAGGGTGACTCATTCGCCACCCATGGGGAATGGGTCCTACCTAGGACTTGAATCTAGCTGTCAGGAATTGAATTGCATTTAATTTTTTTGTTGAGAGTATATGCAAATCACTTAAATAAAGCAGGTGGGCGTATAAGGAGGTAAAATAAGTCATAAGAAAGGAACAAATAAGGGGAATATGCCTAGAAAAGTGTGAATCTTTGTTACAAGAGTTTACAACATTGAAAATAGGACTTTTTGAGGTGTGAAAAGATGATTTTTACATGAATTATAATAAAAAAAAGTTTAGAATAATGTGGAAATGTCTTATAACACCTTCACAAGACTTCAATATTTGAATTTTAGTACCTAAATAAGTGTGGTCAAGCCATGTTACATCATAAAATCATAGTAAAATATGTCAAACACCATGAAACAAGACCTAAAAAGCCATGAAAATGACAAGGGGCCATTTTTCTACGACACATTTAGCCCCTACTTTAGTGAGAGGAAGAACTTGCTTCAGACTCACACTAAAGTAGCCATCAACATTGAGAGGAGGGTTCAAATGCACTTATGCTAGGAAGATGGAATAACAACACTCAAGAGGGATGATCAAGCCCCCAGGATGAAGATCCCATTGAAAACTAAGCATAAGAACAAGGGAACACACAAGTGTTGAGAATTAAATGAAGCTTCGATCATCAATCCAACTAGTTTTGAATTAGATCTAGGCCAAAAGAGAATGTGTACTCACTCTTGGGCAATATAACACATGATGATTCCACCAGGTGAGAAGGACAAAATGTATACTCACTGTAGGGCCACAAAAGATCTGACTATTCGCAGGGTGAGAAATCCCAAAAAGGGATACATACATTAGCTCGTATACACTCACAAACAAAAAGGTGGCTATGGGGGAAAGTCATGCTACTAGTTGGGCTTCCTTCTCACCCATGCCAAATTTATACTTCGTGATAACTTTAACAAGGTGCCACAAAACAAAAAGGAAATATAAATTTTAATTCTAGCTTCATGAGATAAGAAAAACTCCATATGCTTAGAACTTATGAACAAACAACATGGCACCATAGGCATGCAAGCTATTCTATGCAAGGTGGCCAAACAAAATGTTACAATATAATAGATAGAAATGTAATGTGAAAGATATTCAAGGGAGTCTTGTTTAGTTTGTGTAAGGTCAATCACTTAGGGAACATTGTGTCTAATGTATCCAAGAGAGGACCAATCAAAGAATAGTAAATTCACAACTTAGGGGATGCAGTGTGTCATAGAAAACCACCAAGAGGAATGTAATATGTTAAGAAAGATCACACTTATGAAGGACATCACACCCAATTTTATCCACAAAGTAATAAACATGTCATATAAATGACAAGGCTACACCAAGAACCAAGAATCAAAAAGAATTATGGTAATGTATGCCTCCACTTTAAAGGAATTTCTACACACTTTTCTAGGAGAAATTACTTTAAAGTAGAAGAATAAAGAGAATGCAAAAAGAAAATAAGACATGATATCCAACTATGAAAGCACTATGCCAAGTCATATGTTTCAAAGTTAGGTTGTGTCATGTCAAGGAAAATGAAAAGAAAAGGAAAGGGAGTTTCCCCCAAAAAAAGAAATCACACCAAACACATAAGGGATCCATGGATTTTGGGTTAGTATGGTTGTTTCTAAAATGGTTTTATTAAAGAACATGGAACTATCATCATTCCCTAAATACATAGGATGAGAAGAATGACACACACGGAGTGAAAAATAAAAGGAAAATAGAGATTCATTTTGGTTCAACATAGAGAAGACATTGTGGTCTCAACACTTTGCATTGTCCCCAAAAGGAAAACACAAGTGAAAAGAAAATGAAAAAGATTTTGGGTCAACATGAAGGAGACATTTTGGTCTTAATGCCTTGTGTCATCTCCAAAAGGAAAAACACAAGAAAAGACAACAAAAAGGAAAGGAAAAGAGATCTTGTGGGTCAACATGGAGGAGACTTAGGGTGTCTCTATGCTTTACATCATCCCCAAAGGAGAACACAAAATAAAAAGAGAAAAAGACAAGGATTGTTTGGGTCAACATGGAAGATACTTAGGGCATCTCTAAACTTCACGTAATCCCCAAAAGAAAAACACAAAACAAAAAGATAAAATTGAACAAGGCGAAAAGCAATGTATGACATATAGAAGAATAGATATACGAATAGAAGAATTGTACAAAGAGAGATAACATCAAATACATGATATGGGGGAACAGGATACGCACATAAAAAAAACAAAAAGGTAATAAAAAAAAGCTAGCTAGGAAAAGGAAGATCAACCATCTAATAGGCCATCTGCCTCCCAATCATGATCATCATATTGCAAAGGCGATTGATTATCTAATGGAGGAAAATTTTGCAAGTGCCAAACAAGGAGAATCACCAACTTGTGCACTTGGTATAAGAGATTTATCATCTAAGCTCATACAAGAGGAAAATAAAGAATTCAAATTATTGTGCACCTCTTCATTGAATTTATCAATCTCTTCGTCATCATCCTCATCAAGATTAATGATGAAAAGAGGATGAAGAGTGATGTCCAAGGAAGGATGTATCAGGAATTGTGGTTGTTGTATAAGTTCAGGTTGCTGTGGGGGTGGTGATGGACTATCCTCTAGTGGGTCAAGAGGATTATCAAGAATTATTTTTGTCAACAAGGGAGGTTGGTTTTCTTTATTGGTTTCATTTTTTATTTGTCAAGTGAGAAAGCGACAATGATGGCAATGCTCTCTAGCACCCTAATTTCATTTAATTCTATTTTGAAGTTGGTTAGGTGTTAGAGTGGATTGATCAATAGTAGGATCCTTTGTTTCAAAAGAAGGTGGATCAATAATTTTCTCCTTAGCTTTAAATACTTGTTTAATTCATGGTGGCAAGATCAGATTACTTTCAACATCCCTTAGTCTCTTAGACAATTAGGTTGAAGGATTGGATTGCAATGAAGTGGGTAAGGGTTGATCATGGTCAGAGGTAGTGTGAAGCATGGTCTCATTTATAATAAGAGATGTGAAAGTGGTCGAGGATGTACCTGAAGAGACAATTCAAAAATCCTTTTGGCTTTAAAGTTTTGATATGCTATGAAAAAGAAGTCCTTTTCGAGGTGTAATGGGTTCCATGGTTTTGGGCCAAAAGGCTTCTATGGAAAAGTTTCCTTTTGAGGATAGGTGATTAAATTGGCTATGATGGACAATAAATATTTCATTGTCATGTGGAAACTTCAAACACTTATGAATGACTAATGGGACCGCTTTCATTGAGTTAAGCCAAGGGTGGCCTAGCTACAAATGAAAATGGTCAATTTGTGGAATAATTGAAGATGTCACATCTAATGTTTTCAATCCTGCTTGTAAGGGTAGCATGATCAATCTAATCATAGGGCATGCAAAACCATTATGTGTTTGTATCCATGTAGTCACTTTATCATAATCATCTTGATATATGTTATGTAGTACTAGAATCTTCTCTGTGATCACATTCTCGTGACAAGCGAGATCTATGAATATCTCATTAGTAGGCTTATCATAGTTTCATCCAACTATGTAGAGAGGAACATCAGGAAGCTTTGGTAGTATGTATTTATCAGAAAAAGTGATATCAAGAGATTTATTAGTTTGGCCCTTTCGAGGGATAACATCTATCATAGCTATGAGATTATCCATAGCATTATTTTTGATGACCATTGGAGATATGTCATGTTTCTCATTATGTGTATCAATAGTCATTACATCGGTATTTGAAGGTTCACTAGCCTTGACAAATGAAGTGGCATGTTTAGGCATAGGGTTGGTGAAAATCTATAAATTCTAGTTAGGGGGTGCAACAGATTTATTGCCTCTATCATTAATACCCTCAATGAACAATTCACCTCTATCAATGAGGTCTTTAACTAAATGTTTTAGATGCTTACAATGTCCAATGTCATGTCCATTTTGGCAATGGAAGTGACAATAAGTATTAGGCCTGAAGGTGAGTGGTAATAGTTGGCTTAGATCAAGCGGTCTAACTGGTGGTAAAGTGAGCATGTGTTTTTGGATGAATTGGTTCATTGTATGATGGAGGAAATTGAGTAAAGGAATGAATTATCTCTTAGGATCCCAATAATGATAAGGCACAACTGTCTTAACAACGGCCATGGAATTTTGAACTTGTTGGGTGGGTTGCGGTTGTGAAGGCAGATTGAACCATAAGAAGCCTCTATTTTTTTTTACAAAAATTTTGATTGTTATTGTGAGATGGGGTTAGAAAATCAAATATAATACAAAAGTGACAGCCAACACCTCTAAACTATTAACCCACATCCAAACAAGAAAAAAAAAAGTAAGCATAAGGAAAATAAAACATTAAATTAAAATACTCCCCATGTTTGAACTTGAATCACTTCTCTTGCTCTCCTATTTCTCCTTTTGCAAATATGCCCTCAGATTTGTAGTGTAAGTTGTGCAAATACCTACAAATTGTAAGTAGAAAGTTGGAGAAGAATAGCTGTTAAGTTGAAAATGGAGAAGGAAGGTTGCTTTTATAGACAACCATTCCAATGGACGGTTGAGATTAATCTTCTAGAAATATTCCAAGATCAATGGTCCAGAATTGATGCACCAAGAATATGCTATTCTTTGAGAAATCATGATAGGAAGACATGCAAAGACATGTAGGCTATGACAGGAAATGAATGTTATGACAGGGGATTATGACATGACATCTTTGACCAAGTGGTGCATAAATAATTTATTTTAAATTATTTATTCGAAAATGGAGGAAATGGACAAGTGGAAAATAAATAATTTATTCAAATTATTTATTTGAAAATGGAGGAAATGGACAAGTGGAAAATAAATTATTTATTCAAATTATTTATTTGAAAATAGAGGAAATAGACAAGTGGAAAATAAATTATTTATTCAAATTATTTATTTATAGAAAATGAA
The DNA here is from genome assembly GCA_007258455.2 of Sequoia sempervirens. NCBI lineage: Eukaryota > Viridiplantae > Streptophyta > Pinopsida > Cupressales > Cupressaceae > Sequoia > Sequoia sempervirens. The sequence goes on along the minus strand of VDFB02353493.1, from coordinate 360,424,515 downwards.
AAGAGGAGCATTTAATTAAATTTATTAATTTAATTAAATGGAGAGATGGAAATTAGACCTTAAATAATTAATTTAGATTAACTATTTAATTAGGAGAGGTGGCATGGGATAGTTAAATGATTTTAATAATTATTTAACTATGGAAGAATTAAAGGACCATGAATAGATAAATAATTAATGGTAATTATTTATTAACTATAGAAGAAGAGGAAGAAATTAGTGATGCAATTAGTTTATTTAATCAGTCGGGATAGAATAAATATTAGAAAGTGAATTAATTAAATAATTATTAAAAATTATTTAATTAATAGAGGAATATAATCAAACATAATTGAATAACTAAAATTATTATCGAAGGACGAGGATGAAGAAAAATTATGCTCGAAGGCTTAGGACATTTTTATGTGTCTACATTTTGCCCCTCTTTGTCATACTGCAGCTTGTCTTATTGTGACAAAGAAAAATAAGTCAAAGTCACGCCCCAGTGCAAAATAAGATGAGAAAGAATGACGAGGAGGGTTACGATATGCCCCCTTGAGAGGACAGGCGGGTTCTAAGAACACGGTTGTGCTCTTGAAATGGATGAGAAAACTAGAAGATGAAAGATAGAAGAAATGTTAGCTTGGAAGGGGATGGATATTAGCGTGGAAGAGAAGGGAGGATGAAGAGGGAAAGCTAGATGAAAAAAAAAAGATAGGGGAACCAACTTTCATGCTTACATTTTTATATTTATCATCATTGGGTAGATTATTGTAATGGCCAACAAACACCATGATATGACATAGACCAAGGTGTGCAAGGTTGTACCATCACTTGACTTAAACAGTCACAAACAAAGATGATCATGACTCATACAAAAAGGCACATTTTCCCCAGTCTCTTTGTCATAACTAACCGCAAGCAGAAAAAGGAAAGAAGGACAGATCATGAAACGTCGTTGCTTCTCTAAATCCTGTTTCCAGGACATCCTTGAGAAACTAGCAACATGATTGCCAAAAAGGACAAAATAAAGCCAAAACCATCATCATGATACGTCACTACTTTTCTAAATCCTGAAGTCAGGACATTGCTGAGAAACTAGTAACATGAGTGTCAAAAGACAAAACAAATGCCATGATATGTCATTGCTTCTCTAAATCCTATTGTCGGGATCTCGCTGAAAAACTAGTACCATGATGAAAAATCAACAAACAAGTGCCAAGTATTTGCCAAGTGTTTTTGGATGCCAAGTGTTTTAATGTCGAGATGCCAAGGTGTCAAGGTTTTGATGATGCTAAGATGATGAGTTTCGAAGATTGCCAAATTTAGGAAGGACACATCCTGAATAATGTGGATGTCAAGAGGAGAAGCCCCCAAAAGTCGAGAGGATCCCTCAAAATGCCAGGTGACAGTGACGATGCCTATGAAGGACACATCCTAAGGCATAAATGATAGGGGTTGTTCTTTAGGACACATCTGAAAGAACATTGATGTCAAGAGGAGTGGTCCTTAAATGTCAAGAGGATTGCTCAAAATTTCAGATGACGATGATGATTCCTAGGAAGGACACATCCTAGGGCATGATTAAATGATGGGCTACCCTTCAGAAGGACACATCTGAAGAGTAAGCAAGATTTGACTGGATTGACTAAGTTTGACTGAGATTGACCGATTTTGATATGCCAAGATGATTGTCATGTTTCATTGACACATTGTCAAAGTTCACTTGGGTAGATTGTTCATTCAAATTTAAAGACTATTTCATGTGTGTGCAAAAATTGTGCAATGAACCCTAATGGATTGACCTAGTGTGGCCTTGGGGGCCCATTGATAGATGGCCTTGCCTATGTCATGCACTCAAAGACCTCGTAGTTCGACACGACCAAAGACTTTATCTTGTTGACGAAAGATTGAGTCATGATTTATTTTGAAAAACCTAATAAAACTGACCTAATGTCTTGAGGGCTCAAAGATGAGCCTTGCCTACATAGCAAATGCGCAGAGACAACGTAGTTCGACAATGACAAAGACTAATCAAGACTTGGATTGACGTGACCATGTTGACTGACATGACTATGTTTTGGAAGTCTTGTGTTTTCTTCAAGACATTTTTTTGATTTTTAGTCTTTTTTCAGGACATTTTTCAATTTTTAAGTCTTCTTTTAGGATATTTTCCAATTTTTAGGTCTTTTCTAGGATATTTTCTGATTTTTAGGTCTTTTTTAGGACATTTTCTAATTTTTAGGTCTTTTTTCAGGACATTTTTATGATTTTTTTGACTTTTTGAATGGTTCAAGAGGATCACTACAAATGCATGTGACTGATGCCTACACTTGAGAATTAAAGGACAAACATGATTGTGCCCCTAGTCAAGCTGAATACCAATTGATAGGTGATGAAAATGTTGTTTGACGTGGGAAGGACACATCCCAAAACAACGTGAGGATGACGATAATGTGACGAAAGTATCGAAGTCTATAGTCGGGCTAGGAACAAAGGAAAGTAATGTTTTGGATAATATGCTTGTTGCATTGGAATGACTTGGTTGGGACGATGGAGTGATGGAGTATCCTTAGACCATTTGACAAGGGAAAACCAAGATAGGTGATAGACATGAAAGACTGATAGGTGGCCTTGGTAAAGGATAAAAGACATGAGACTAAAGGAATTGTCATATGATTTCAAGGACTATGTCATATAGGGATAATGATGGAAATGACATAATAGTTTGTGAAAAAAGGATTGACATGTCAAGAGTTTTCCCCAAAGCATGATTTATGTGTGCCAATTTTATGTCAAGACCGAGGTAGGTGGGAAAATGGATGGAAATGATATGAATGAAATGGATGGGCGTAAATGTCATGAGGAAAGCATGGGAAATGAGACAACTTGCCCCCAAGTGTAAAATTCCACATAGATGATTTATTTTACACATGACGCCTGTTTGCCAGGTTTTCATCATGGTACTTATCCAAGGCGCCTATTTGCCAAGTTTTCACTGTTGGATGAAATTTTTCTCCTTACTATTTTCTTGACATTTTTTAATAAAAATTTTGGTGTCACCAAGATGCCTGTTTGCCAGGTTTTCATCAAGGTGACGATGTTTTACATTTTTTTTTTTTTTGTTTTATTTTGTATTTTTGATATTGCAGATGACCTTTATGCTTTAGATGACCATTAACTGTTCTGAATCCACTGATGGTGCCGATGTAGAGACTGGTGCCATGATATGCCAATAATGTCCTTTTTGAAGTAGTTGGCTTGTCAGAATGATAGGCTTGCATACAATTGATTGATGTCATCATGGTCCTTTTTGATACTAGAATTGGCCTTATTAGAATACGCACATCACCATGAGAATCCTTGTGATAAAGAGTTGCTACCATGATGTGATGGATTTGTGACATGGGATTTTTGGACTTTAGGCGAGATGTAGGATTATGATGGATGATGGTAGACATGGAAAGGTTTTTTGGACGTTTGGATGAATCACCTTTTATTTTCCAAACTTGGTATGATGGATGACAGATTTTGGAGGGATGGAATTTGGAACCAACACCTTTAAATGCCTTGTTTGATGGCCATTTTGAAGGAGGTGGACATTTATGATATGTGGGAGTCCTCTTGTCTTGTGGCTCCACATTTTGATTAACTTTTTCTTTTGACATATTTTCTTTGCTTGATCCACTTTTCTTTGGGATCCATTTTAATTTCATTTGTCCACTTGTCTTTTTTCTTGATTTGATGGCCTTTGACATTTGATTTTTGACTTTGTAAGACTTTTTTTTTGTTGGTTGCAAAGGGAAGGATTAAGATGTTGAGAATGATGGTTTATGGTGTGGGTGGATGAGGTGTTGGTAGAAATCTTATGACAAGGATTTCTCATGGAATCTATTTTGATGTTTGTATCTGACAAGGTTGCCCCCAGTATCGAGGAGGTTCCATTGACATCATTTGATTTTCTAACTGAAGAATAGCCAAGACCTTGATGTCTGTAATTTTCCTGGAGCTATATTGGTTCTTGAATGCCTTGCCCATGTATGCCTAGTCCTTTTCCTTCATAATGCATGCTCTGACAAATTATGTTTGCGATGGGGTAATTATTGTTTTGAAAGCAAGATGATAACCCATCATGATGTATGTGGACATTGTTACTCAGAATATTCTCATTTGCAAGAAAGCCTGCTCTGACAAAGATAGATGACCCTAGTTGATAAGACGTTGTGACTTCCTTGACATGTGGGATATCTTTGGTCTGATTAACATCCTTGGTCTGTTTTTGTGACATGTCAAATTCAGATGATTCTATGGGTGCTTCCAAGTTGATGTCAAAACTATCTTTATGGTCATTGCCATAGAGTCTGCTAGATTCAACTATAGCTTCATCATTTGTAAATATGTCCATAGAAGACTCTTGTTCTGGAGTAAGATCATTTATGTGTCCCATGGAGGCAAGTGTCTCATTTTGGGAAGTGGATGTGCTTGTATTTTGAGTAGGATTAGTCTCAGATGTTTGGTCATGAATGGCATAAAGGTCGATGAGTGGATAGTTTTGGATTTCTTGGTCAATGGTAGTGTCTTGTTCAAAGATGGGGTTGTCATGAATGATATAATTAGGAATAGAATTGTTGCCAAGGATAGTTATACTTTGGATGTCATGATTTTTTAAAAGGACATCTTGAATGGACTTTGAGATAGGGTCATGGGATGGAATACCTTGTTCTTGACATGAGGGTGACATTATAATGTCATGCTTTGGGATTTCATTTTGACATGTATCCTCAAGTTTAGACAATGGGATTTGACTTTGGACAATGATAGAATTTTCATGACTACATGTGGCTTGCGAGGGAGTGACTTGAAAAGGATTTATGGATGAAGAAATAGGATAAGACATGGAGACTTGGACTAGACTAGTATGTGAAGGACTAGGATATGACATGGGGATTTGGAATGGACTAGTGGACAGTTGGTTTCCCTTGTCAAGGTTAGGATAAGGGTGATAAGTGGATGTTTGTTGTGAATTAATGGCAGGATTTATGTTAAATGACTGTTGATGGTGAGGGTAGATGGATGGAGGTCCCAAAGTATTTATGTCAAAGCCCCGTGGTAACTTAGTCCCCTGGTCCAAAAGCATGGCTAGATACCTTTGAGGGTCACGTAAGACTAATTTTTCTACAAAGGAGGCTATATTAGGATTTTGTGTTGCAACTTTTAAGTCTTCTATGTATACTCGTCCATTTTGGTCTCTTTGTATGAATGGTTCAAAAGGATTTTGTGATGAAAATGGCATGTTCATGGAAGATTGCATGTTCATGTTGTGAAATGGGTTGGAAAAAGTCAAATGTTGGTTCGTGTCATAAGTGTAATTATCAATGTTGAGATTGAAATCTTGTCCAAAGTTTTCCATTTGTTCTCTTTGTCTTTGAAGTCTTGTTTCTACCATCAAAGAGATTTCTCAAATGAAGATGATGACAATGCAAGTATGACACTAGTCTATGTTTTTGGATTTTTTAGATAAAGGATGACAATGCAATGGGATGATAATGCAAGTATGCCAAAAGCCAAGGTGACTAGGATGACAATGTTGATTAGGAAAATGACAATGTGGACTAGGAAAATTGCAAGGTCAAGGTGCAAAATGAGGACTAATGGGGGAACTAATGCAAGGTATATGTTCAAAATGACAACTAGGATGAATGATATTTTTGGATAAAGGATGGCAATGCAAGACTATGTTTTTGGATTTTTTGACAATAAGGGATGCAATATGATAATGTTGTCTAAAGAAAATGACTAATGCCAAAGGACAATGAAGACTAAGATGACAAGTTATGACACTATTTTTTTTTTTGTATTTTTGGAGGATGTCAATGCAAGATTATAATGACGTTTTCCTAACGAAAATGACCAATGCAAGGTGATAAATTGTTAAGAAAGGATGTCAAATGTCAAGGTGACAGTGAGGACTAATGTGAAAATGTTGGTTAAGGAAATGACCAATGCAAAGTCTAGATGCCAAATGAGGACTATGATGACAATATCTTGGATTTTAAAGATATGCAAGGTGAGGACTAAAATGATTTGAATGTCTAAGGTATGCAAATGCAAGGGTCTAAAATGATTTCCTAACCACCCTATGCTTGATCTATGTCTCAATTTTGGAATATCAAAGGACTTGTTTGAAGGATTAAATGACAAGGACAAATGACAAGTGAGTCTTCCTAACTAGAATTTTGAGTTGGAAGAATCTCACAAAAGGATAATGACTAAAGGAGATAATGATGTCTAAGTCCAATGATAACCTAATTTTGAAAGTCAAGATTTTGCAAAATGAGATGAGGACCTAAGTTTTTGGTTTATGATTGAAAATGCAAATGGTGAAGCCTAAGGATGAAGCTAAATATTTGCAAAGATGACCCTATGGTAAGATGCAAGCTAAAATGCACAAGGAATGAGAGATTTGAGCAATTTCATGATTTGGTTTTGACATAAGACTTCTGGAAGAAGATGTTTGATAGTAGGCTAAGACTGTTGTTTTGATGTTTTATTGAAAATTCTGAGTTATCTGAGGTTGATTGTTTGTGTCTAGATTTGTGAATGTTTGTGTATATTGTTTGAAGATCCAGAAAACACTTGACAAGCATGATGTTTTGGTGTATGGAAACACACATGAGACAAGCACAATCTTATGGTTAGGCTAGGACAATATTCACTAGATTCCACGTGGGTTTCCCCAATCGCATATCAGTAGCGTGTGAATCCAAAAGCATGGCTGCACGGGCTCCCCCTTATAGTGCACTCTCTTCTCAGACCAACCAAGCTTCCAACCCCCATGAAACTCCCATGGCAGATTGATCACCTCTACTACAGACTGCGAAGATGTGGATGCCTTCACACTGACCAGTGTTGTACTAGAAAATAGAAGGTTTTTGGCTACTACACAAAGGTGTTTAATTCGGGACCCCCATTCGAGTGGCCATACATGGGGCACAAGATTAAGCTCCGTTTAGAAGGCACTCCAGCCTGAAGAGGTTAAGCTCAACAGGGTTTTGGAGAGTACTACTTGGTCTGTATGACACATCCGCACTTGTAACCCTAGGATTTCCCTTAGGATTCAAATTTATATACCGATCGGGGGTAGCTTGGCCAAAAATCTCTGTTGTTGGTTTGAGTCACCTTGGGGTGAGTACTTTTTCCACCAAGGCAGGCCTAAGTTCTAGAGGCAATAACCGTTTCTCTTACACCTAGGATCACATGAATGTGCAAGGGGAGAGGATACTTCGATTATTGCATCAAGGTGACAAAATTTGAAGAAACTTGTAAATTTTAATTACCAAATGATAATGTGAGGACACACAAGACACTTTGTTCTTTTTAAAAGTTTAACTTGAAATATGAAAAACAAAGTTTATTTTAAACTCATGTAGTAAGAATGCAAGTTCATTTTAACCATATGATTTTCAATGCATGTTTGTGTTCATTTTAGCCCAATGACATGAAAATGCAAGTTGTAATTATAAATTTTAGGCCAAATGAGTGATTCATGCAAATTTGTTGTTCGTTTTAAGCCCCATGAATGAAATATGCAATTTGTTGTTCATTTTAAGACCAAATGAGTGACATGCAAATTGTGGTTAATTTTATCCGCATGAGTGTAAATGCAATTTGTTGTTCATTTTAAGACCAAATGAGTGGCATGCAAATTGTGGTTCATTTTATCCTCATGAGTGCAAATGCAATTTGTTTTTCATTTTAAGATCAAATAGTGACATTCAAATTGTGGTTCATTTTCATGAGTGTAAATGCAATTTGTTGTTGTTGAAAACAAACAAAATTTATTATGCCTAATGAAATGAAAAAAAGCTCAATTTTGTTTCTATAGAAACAATTTTTAGACTCCCTCCAAGTTGTGCCACATGCTAAAAACAAGAGATTAGTAATTCAAAAGAAAAGCTTAATGACAATAGAAAATTAAAATAGTGATAACTTTCTCAAAACTTAACGAAATTTCAAACCGTTTAAAGTTTCAGAAAGCTAAGAACGAGGCCTACAAAATTTAGATAATCATTTTTAAAGATTCCATGCACCCATTTTCTATACTCCAAAGAAGATGACGGGATTTCGCATGAATTCTTGGTTGTAATCTGCAAAACAACAAAAACAAACAAACCAATTTCTCTGCAAGAAAACAAATGTCGAGCTCACCAAATGTGAGATGGGGTTAGAAAATCAAATAGAATAGACAAGTGACAACCAACACCTCTAAACTATTAACCCACATCCAAACAAGAGAAAACAAAGTAAGCATAACGAAAATAAAACATTAAATTAAAATACTCCCCATGTTTGAACTTGAATCACTTTTCTTGCTCTCCTATTTCTCCTTTTGCAAATATGCCCTCAGATTTGTAGTGTAAGTTGTGCAAATACCTGCAAATTGTAAGTAGAAAGTTGGAGAAGAATAGTTGTTAAGTTGAAAATGGAGAAGGAAGGTTGCTTTTATAGACAACCATTCCAATGGACTGTTGAGACTAATCTTCTAGAAAGATTCCAAGATCAATGGCCAGAATTGATGCACCAAGAATATGCTATTCTTTGAGAAATCATGACAGGAAGACATGCAAAGACATGTAGGCTATGATAGGAAATGAATGTTATGACAGGGGATTATGGCATGGCATCTTTGACCAAGTGGTGCATAAATAATTTATTTTAAATTATTTATTCGAAAATGGAGGAAATGGACAAGTGGAAAATAAATAATTTATTCAAATTATTTATTTGAAAATGGAGGAAATGGACAAGTGGAAAATAAATAATTTATTCAAATTATTTATTTGAAAATAGAGGAAATAAACAAGTGGAAAATAAATAATTTATTCAAATTATTTATTTGAAAATAGAGAAATAGACAAGTGGAAAATAAATTATTTATTCAAATTATTTATTTGGAGAAAATGAAGGAACATTTAATTAAATTTATTAATTTAATAAAATGGAGAGATGGAAATTAGACCTTAAATAATTAATTTAGATTAACTATTTAATTAGGAGAGGTGGCATGGGATAGTTAAATGATTTTAATAATTATTTAACTATGGAAGAATTAAAGGACCATGAATAGATAAATAATTAATGGTAATTATTTAACTATAGATGAAAGATGACAAAATAATTTATTTAACTATTGAAGAAGAGGAAGAATTTAGTGACGCAATTAGTTTATTTAATCGGTCAGGATAGCATAAATATTGGAAAGTGAATTAATTAAATAATTATTAAAAATTATTTAATTAATAGAGGAATATAATCAAACATAATTGAATAACTAAAATTATTATCGAAGGACGAGGATGAAGAAAAATTATGCTCGAAGGCTTAGGAAATTTTTATGTGTCTATAGTTATAATTGTTTTGATTGTTATGTTCAAGTTTGTCAACTCAGCTAGAAGCCGAGTTTTAATCATGACTTGAAACTGAGTAGTGATATTCACATAGGATTGTGTATAAATACATAAACGAAGGGAATTTCATCATAGTTAACTTATCCTAAAGGTTTCTATGAAAATTATCAATAAACATATTTTGGAAATGTGCATTAGGAATCTTAACATCTATTTGATCATACACAGATTGATAACGTGACATAAAATCAATTATTTTTTTGTCTATTTTTTATCTACATGGCATGAGGTCTACCATTGTCTTCTTGGGTGTCATGTGAACTTGAGAGTTACTTATGAAAGCATCCAAAAACTCATTGAAGGATTAGATGGAATGATTCTAAGCAAGTTAGAAAACCACTCTAAGGCACTATCCTTCAAGGTCCTAGGGAAAATTTTGGCTAAAAATCTCTCATCGAGGACAAAATCACTACATAATGTTATTTAGGCATTAGCATGGTTGATAGGGTCTCCTTTACCTCTCCATTTCTCAAACTGAGGCATTTCTATCCCTTGTGGCATCGAGGTACATAAGATCTCTAATGATAAGGGGCTACTATAGACATGATACATGATAACATTTAATACTAGCTTTGGATAAATTGAGAGTCAGCTGACTAATGACCCTAAAGGTGTTTTGAGTGCCGAAAGGTAGGAAGAAACTGATGAACATTCAAAGATGAGAACATTTTCCTTGGAGAAGATTGGTTCTTCTCTCACAAATGAAGAAGGAGCTAAGTTGGTTCAAGTGTATAACAAGGAATTTAGGACAAAAAAAAGAGTCAACACTCTAATGAGAAGAGATAAAGAAAACATAAAAAGGTTGAAATATGAGACAATGTAGAAAGTTATAGACTTGGTGAGAGAATTGGGAATGTCTCTAGATAATGAAGATAAATTGTAGCATGATATAATGAGCTTTTGATTGAGCAATCTGATCATGTTCCCAAGCTTGAGGGTGAACAAGATAACATCGTAAATGATAAGACCCCTCCGGATATGGAGAATGTAGTTGTTAAAGGGAAAAAAGAAGAGAAATAGTACATCCCAAAGAAGAATGAAGCTCAAAGTTAACAAAAAATGCACCCTCTAGATGTGAAGACTAATGTTGAGCAGAGAGAAGATGTTAAACATGATGACCTAGAGAAGAATAAAGTATAAAAGGAATAGAGTGTGGCTCCTACAGATAGTGAGAAGTATACAAAAGAAGAAAATAATACAAAATAATGCTCTAAGAGCAAATAGAAGGAAAAGACTGAGAATAATGATGAAGAAATTTCTCAAACTATTGGTGAATCCTCTAGAGTTTTTGGAGATTCATTGAAAAGTCTACTAGATATGCAGCTATAGTTTCAACCAGTGGTATCTACAAAGCTAATACAAATTCCCATGCAAAAAGGACAAGTAGATATGGATAAAATGTCTCCCCCACATAAATTACAACTTGGTGATGTCTTTCATGCCTCTGCAAGGAAGGAGATACTTTAGACAAACCAAAGGAGTGCAAAAATTATTGATGAAGTAGTAGAAATGTTGCAAGACAATTTCCTAGAAGAAAATGTTGATAATTATATGTCTGGTGTACAACAATTGAGGCTATTACTTGATTCCTTTAAGAAATATTCTACTAGTTTGGGAGAGAAAATTTGGAAAACTAAATGACCAAGAATGTCAATGAAAAGAGGTTAGTGAATGTTTCTAATAAATGTGTTGCTTCACATGGTAAGTTTCAAGGAATCTTAAAAGACGTTCAAATTTGTGTGGAAGAAAATAAAGTTCTATTTTAATTCTCCCTAAAATGGCTTGATTCTACAAGGAGCATAAAATACCAAATGGACTCAATAGAGTTACAAATTTCTTAAAACTCTGGTGTTTATGATCTAGTGAGTGATTTAGATGGTGTAACAAGGACAACTTTTGAAAATCTACATGGATAAGTTTTCCAACTACAAGAACAAAAGGAAAAGATCATAATGTAGTATAGTAAGGTTTGAGACTTGGTAGGTGAAAGGCTTACATCTCTAACTAGAATTTTAGTTGATGCTAAAAAGGTGTTGCAAAAGAATCTAGTGCCTAGTTCTCTAGAGGAAGGAGAAGACATCCTTATGCACTTTGAGAGCTAGTACAGTATATTTTCCTTTGCTAAGGATTGGGAAGCACACATTGAAAAATTGAATGGTCTAATAAGGGTAGTTTACCCTTCTCAAGTTAAGTTGTACATTTTTTCTTTGTATAGATAGTTTTCCTAATTGCAATGTACATACTTAGAATTATTTGAGGATGCAATGGTGTAAGTATTTAGCATTCATAATCGATAACATTTAAAGGAGGAGTTACATTGATGTAAATATATCTATAAGAGGGAGTAGAGTAAAGTAAAGAAATAGATTTTTAGCACCCTTTTCCTTTGATGTCAAAGGGGCAGTAGTTTTGGCTAAGTGTGTTGTCATTAATGATAAAAGGGGAAATTGTTGGTGGTTTGTTTTTCATTGAGGAGATTGTTGAGAGTATGGAATATGGTTTTTTTATAGTGTTGTAATTGATTTCAACCCATTTTATAGATGAAAAAGTGTTGTTTTATAAAGAACAAGTGGTTTGGATAATTGCATAAGTCCTGAGTGCAAATTTTGTATAACAACAAAACAATTTTGTGGTTTGCATTACTTTTCTATGCAAAATTTTGTCATGCAATTTCGTGGTAATATTTGTGCATGTTAAACATATTTAGATCCAAAATTTCATGGTTTTGTTTCTTCCGTAATTGAAGATATAGCTAATAGATTATCGATTAAGTTGTGACAAAGTTAGTGGTACAAAGTGTATTTGGAATGCTCTATATTCTGCCATAGATGAATATTACATTTTATTTAAGTGTTTATAGATTTTAGAAGTGTCTACACTCCAAGTGGCAAGTGCTTTGGTGGTCCCCATGTCAAGTTATGGATAAATAGTTGGTTCATTAAGTTATTACTTCACCATTTTTGCTATCTAGTACCAACCTAAGTATTTTTGGGTCATGCAAAGTTGAGTTATGTAAGGAGTAGATTGATGGGATTAATTTTAGGTCATTTTAACCTATTTTAATGTGTTACACATTTTGATTCCCTTTGCAAGGAATATGTGTTAGTATTTTGAGCCGACAGGTTATAGCGTTACATGTTTCATCTAATTAGGCCGATCTAATTGATGTTGCAAGTCTTTGTGGATGTTGTGCATATAAATATAAGGTCAAATTAGTATTGGAGGTATGAGAAATCAACTGGACATGAGTGTGATGTGAATGTAATGTGAAATATAATAGTACAAAGTGTGAAGAGGTTGGTAACTAGTGAAGTATAAAGCGTGTTAAGTAAAATTTTTCAGCCTAATTGGAACTGGACACTTCAACATGTTGTAGATGCATTATACTTAGTTCAATATTTGGTAATGAGCCATTTCTTCTATTCTCTAGATAGTGGGTCCTTTGGACAATGAGTCCACCTTGTAGTGAGCCATTTTTTAATATCTTATAAATGGTTATAATATATTGTGAACTAATCCTCACTCTGGTTTCTCCCTTTTTGGGTTTTCCACATAAAATCTAGTGTTCTTATGTATATTGATGTGATGCATAATTTTAGTGTTTCTTTCCATTACTGTAAATTGTATGAGAAGTTGTGAAATGTATTTTAAGTTAATGAGTTTTAGGGAATACCAATTCACCCCTCTCTTAGTATTTTTTGTGTTCAACAATTGAGAGATTGATTAAAACAAGCTTATTGTGACATCTCTAAATTAACCACCATTGGGGAATAACTTAGACCTATGTAGCCTCCATGGCATTTGAGGAATATGAAATACACAGTGGTGGTTTAGAAAATTAGCCTAACCAAGAGAGAATTGTTGAAGCCCACCTGCCCCCTATGTTGTCTAGTAAGAAAAGAAAACTTAGTAAACCCAATCTTCTCAAAGCTAACCCTGAGATCTACCTTGACTACCTGATTCCCTTAAAGAATCCCATTCTCAAGGGCTCCCCTGCCAATAAGTTGGTTTCCTACTTTGCGGACTCTCTGGAGGACAAAATTGAGAACCCTGAAGCCAGCAGAAACTTTGTGTCTACCCCTCCTACCTCTTTCAAAGTTTGATGATACCAAGTTTCCTAGCTCTACCATAACTACCCTACATAAAATTCCTAAATGTGTAGTAAATACACGTAGGAATATGGTAACCTTACAAGGGGACCAATCTACACCATCTTCTAAATCTAGTTATAACCTCTTTGATCATCTCAAGAAAATACCAACACAAATATCTATCTTAAAGCTCCTAAAAATATCCTAGATCAATTTAGTAAGGTATTACTTTCATTTTGTCTATAAATAACATTGTGTGGTTATCTAATATAATTTTTTTCTAAAGGGCATTATAAAAAAAAAATTATAGGTAGTAGGAATCTAGGAGCACTTTGGTGCAAAATAGACTTCATCATCATGCCAAAAAAGTGTGAAAATAGAATTCCTTAACAAATCTAGAAGGCATCAAAATGCTCATTTCCATATAATTCTTGTCAAAATTGAATATAAGAACTTATGCATTATTTTTTGTTGCTTGGTTGTATGTGCCTACATATGGGTATAGACTAATAAATAGTTTTTTTAAGGGTGTATAGAGGCTATGGGTGCTATTCAAACTATACAACTATTGTTTAGATCATGTGTTTTACTTAAACCCCCTAAGTTTGCTAGTAGTGAGTTGCACCACACTTAACATTGGCACTCATGGCTAACACCACAACTTTGCTAACACTAGTTGTGTACTTACTCACTACCTAGGCAACACAACCAAAGCCCAACATTAGTACACCAATATTATCACTTCAACATGGCCACTACAACACTTCACCCTAGAGCCTTGAATTAAGCCCTTCAGACCCTAAAAATGTATTTTTCAATAGGTCATAAATTTGTCTAAAGATCAAATTTTATCAAAAGTTGCTCACTTTCATAAGAAAACCAAATTTGTAGTATGTTTCTACCATGGTAAGAATTTTTTTATAAAATTGTTAAGACTTTGTAACTTAAAAATCTAAGTTTATAAACATATCTATAATAAAATACAATAAAATAAGGTGTCAAGACTATATTTGACAACCATTTACATGTCAAAATATCAAATTTAATAATAAATACAATATTTTTAAAATAAGTAACACATGAAATTTATGTCCCTTCTTATATAATAAATAAAATAGTTTTAAAGTTTCAAAGAAAATATATCTCTAATATTTTTAAACATATATTTAAGTCATGTATGCTACTAGTAATTCGGTCAGCAAATAGAGTGGGCTTTCTTCTTCTGAGCGACAAACTCCTCATCCCTGAGCAGTTGCCCATCTTGGATCTCGTCCAGCTCTTTTAGGACGCTTATTATGTCACTTACGAAGCGGTCTACGAGAGGGCGCCTGAAATCTTCTCGAACGACCACCCGTAGAAGGCTGACGTTCTGCGCTTCGGGGGCCATGAAGTAGGCGGGCACCATCCACCCGTACCTTCTCAGATGGTCTGAGATCACCTGCTCACCGTAGTGGCTGCGGTCCTTGAGTGAAAAGGCCACCAGAGGCACGGCAATCTCCTTAGATAGAATGTTGAACCGCTCCGTCTCAATCAGAGCATCCGCTAGTGCCTTCGCATTCGCCGCGCAGTCAGCCATGATGCGTTTGTAGCCCTGCAGAAAAGCACATGAAACATCAATTTTATTTTATGTATACAAATGTTTCCAGAATTTACGAAAGGAATTTCTAAAGGATGACCAAATATATGCATAAAAGATAAAGCAAAATGGAGCTTGGATATTATTAAACAATAAAGGAAATAAAGAAGAGAAAGGACTTTGATACAACAGGAGAAGAAATAATAAGAAAAATAAATTTTACAAATACTTGTAAATAAAAAGAAGCACATGAAAGACTGAAATATAGGACAAAGAGAAGAAAACACAAGCAAAATAGGCAATGAAAGACGCTAGAGAGCCAGCTAGGCAATCGTCCAAGAAAGCCAGCGTATCCCCTTTATATATATGCGAATTAAGATATTTTTTATAATTGTGATGTATATCTATGAGATATAATAGATATAATTATGCTAGCGTATTTTATTTTCTTATTTTAATATTATATTTACTTATTGTATAAGGTTCATTATTTGTTTGCCTCTTAATCAAATTTATTCTATATCAAAATTTACATATTTGAAGGGTATAATTGAAATCAAGGGTATTTTTAGTACCCATACAAATGCACATGTTAGTTTAAGGGTTTGGTGGTTGAGATGTATAAGTGCTTTTAAATCAAATATTTATATAGAATACCATATTTTTCATAGCTCGTCTAGGCGTCTTGTGTTGAAGCTTTAATATAAAGGATAACAATAAAAATAAGCTTTGAATCTGGTGTAGGTGTAGGTAGTACCATTGGTTGATATTGTAAAAATAATAAGGGGGTGTTAAAACATAACAAATAAATATGTACATTGTATTAAACCTAGTGAAAACATGGACATATTTTAATTATATGTAAATGTATGCAAGTGGCTATCAAAAATGTAAATTTGAAGAATTCAAGGGGGTTTCTAGTATGTACAAGTGCACATGTTATGCCAAAGGTTTAGTGGTTGAGATGTATAAGTGCTCTTAGATTATATAGGATGTCATATTTGTCATGGCTTTTCTAGGTTATTTGTGTTGAGGCTTTAATGTATGAGATAATAATCAAAATAATATTTGAGTTTGAAATAGGCATGTAAGTAGTACCATTAGTTGATATGATAGAAATAGTAAGGGGATATTAAAATTAAATAAAATAATGTACATAAGAAACTAGTGGAAGCTTGAACATTTTAATTAAATGAGAGTATGTAGAGGGACTTCAAAAAATATAAATTTTAAGATCAAAATTGAAATCAAGGGTGCTTTTAGTACTCTATGAAATCACATATTATGCCAAGGGTTTAGTGCTTTAGATGTATAGGATGCCATATTTTATGTGTCCAATCTATGTTTCTTTTGTAGAGGCTTTAATGTATAAGATAACAATCAAAATAAGTTTTGTGTCTAATGTAGGTGTACATAGTGCTATTGGTTAATATGGTAGAAACAAAAAGAGTATATTAAAATATAACCACTAAATAAGTACCTAAGAAACCTAGCCTGAAACATATCACAATATAACAACAAAATATCACAATTAATAATGAGTTTTCTTGCAACTTTACAATGGAGGTTGAAGAAAGGAGTCTAAAGGAGAAAATTGAGACAAATAGTTGTGTTGATGAATCTTAAGACTACAAACTTTGTGTTGGATCATCTCTTTGATGAATAGAATACACATCTTTGATTTCTCATAACAAATTATTGTATAGAGCTACAATTTTCATTGAAGAAGTAGTAAAACTTGTCATGAATCTCATAATTGACTATATACCTACAACTAACTTTTTTTTTTTTGACTATAGAGTCTCCAAAAGTGTTAATTTCTTTAGATAAACTACTCTAAGTCCATGTCAAATTAAGGAGAACATATCTACAATTAGCCCAAAAGAAATCTCAAACTAGAAACAAGCCTAGTATACTTGAGAAAAATAATGTGTGTACATTATACAAATATAATGCTTCAAGTACTATTATATTTCTGCTGAAAATAATTTTGTTAATTATATTCAAATTAAACTTATATTAACTTTGTAAATCTCATCTTTCATATACTTGATGAATTTATCTCTTTTGTTATTAAAAATAGTCAATATATATATATATATATATATATATATATATATATATATATATATATACCAATTCCAATTTCTTATCTGACAAAACAATACATTAAGCATACCCCAAAAAAAATAGTTTTCTGAAAAAAAAAACCGTCATTGTGTCACAATAGTAATGTAATATTTTAAAAACATTTCTTTACTTTATTTAGTTCCCCGTGTGATTTGGATTGTGGCATTATAAAGAACATATGTTTAAATTTAATGAGGATAAACCGAAATATTTTCAGGCATAGAGGGAAAAGGTACTTTACTGACCTCGAACCCCAGACGTATAAACTGGTAGTATTGGGCAATGATTTGACTGGCTCCTGCCAAAAAAATTCAAGGAAAGACAAGTCACCAACTTTCGAAAAAATTGGCATACCTGGGTGCCTTATTGATAAAACTCCAAATTGAATAAATTGGCTTTACCAAAAGGAGGCAATTTACCTTTAGAGAAATTAAGGGTAAAAGTGTTCTGGCCTGCTGCTCCTAAATAATCAATCTTAAAAAACAGCTCTTTCGGCAGGTCGTCGTTTGACCTCCAGATAGCCCATCCAACTCCGGGGTAGACAAGCCCGTATTTGTGACCGCTAACGTTGATGCTCTTCACCAACGGTAACCGGAAATCCCATTCCAATTCGGGGTATAGAAACGGTGCAATGAATCCACCGCTCGCCGCGTCTACATGAATGGGGGTGTCCCACCTGTAATATTTATATTTTAACAGTATTTCTTTTAACAGGTTGGAAACGTTGGAAAGGAATTTATATTTTATTGATTAAAGATTTAATTGGAAAGATTCTTATTTAAAAAAGATATATATATATATATATATATAAATTGGAGTAGTATGAGATCAATTTTCAAAAATATAATTAAATAAAACATTTAAAAGATATGAATAATATAAAATCAGATCAATAAACTAAAAAATTATATATAATTTAAAAATATCAATTTATTTTATTTTATCACATATTATAAAATAAATATTATGAAAAAAACTTAACTACAACATCAATATATTACACCATATTACACCATTTTGTTCTGCTACTGTTGATATTTGTAATCTTTTTCAATCAATTCATACCAACTTTAAGAAAAACCATCTCTACTGCACATTTTACACCTTAGCACTATCACCATAAAAGCATATCTGTTGTTTAATCAAATATTATGAAGAAAAAAAACGCCTAAATAGTAAATATGCATTACGGATGACGGTCAACGGATTCGCTCTTGTGAGATTAAATAGCCTGAAGACAATGCAAGAAATATAATTTGAAATTAAATGGCGGATTTTGGCTATTTTTAGAATAAAAAGTGCATTTCGTAGTGAACACATCTTACCCATTACCTTATAAAACCGCGTAGAATTTTTTTATAATATATTTATTTTATAATAGAAAATAAATCAATAAATTTTAATATTGTAAAATTTTATTTTTTTTTGTATATAATTGCCGTTCGAGTTTCTGATAGGAAAGTCTGATTCAAAAAACTCATTTTACAAAAAACATTATATCAACATCAATTTGACTATATCTAAATTAAATAAACTTAACAAATATAATGCAAAGCTGACATGTCAGAGATAATACAATAGAAGAATAATACATAAGGTGAAAACATCATATTTTTTGTTTTTAATATAGATTAATGTGTGATTTTTTGGTTGTAGTTTTAGGTAGTTAAGGTTATGGGTTCAATTTTTGATTTGTTTAGAGAGTGGATGAGGGTTTATTACACTTCACTTAAAATTTATAGAGGTTCTCACATTGTAAAGAGTTGAGCTACAAGTCACTGATCTAAAATCTCAAGTCACTGAATAAGGTGAGAAATTAGCTTACCCTGTCTTCTTGTTTTTCTCTGTAAGTAGCTTGTTCAACAGCTTCACGTCTTCAAATTCCCCATTGAGAGTAGATCCCAAAATGGCTACCACACATATGGTATTTTCATTCACCATCTCAACTGCTTTAGCAGGGTCCATCACATAGCAATCTTCAGTCAGCTTGACTTCATTTAGCTCCACATCGAAATAACGAGCAAATTTTTTCCAACACACCTGTGATTATAAGCATTACATTATTATTTTCTCCTTAACTCACATTGATGAAAAAAAACAAACTCAATTGAATCCAAAAATAACAAATAAACAAATAAAATATAGAATGACGACCATCAATTTACATCCGGACCCTGAGCTAGAAAATCTTAAATCTTTATATTGATGAAAGATGACGAATGAAAAGATCGTTATAAACAAATCAAACAAAGGCTCTACATAAGAATCTAACATGGAGAATGACAAAGTTCAAACTCCTTTCCTTCGCATATTATTTCATAGTTTTTTGTTTGACTGAAATTTTGAGGCAGTTTACTATCAGTAAAACAAATATCTAATATTTCATAGTTTTTTGTTTGACTGAAATTTTGAGGCAGTTTACTATCAGTGAAACAAATATCTAAAAAGTTAAAAAGAACAATTTACCTGCATATTGGCACCAATAACAATGTTGGGCCTGCGATATTCGAGATCGCTTCCCTTTTTCTTGAGCTTCTTCTGCCACTTACACTTGAAAGCCAAACCGGCCAACATACAAGCCTCTGATGATCCAACTGTACCAACACCAACAGCTTGCTGATCCTCATTCAGGTTAGCACGAAACAAACGAGCTATCATGTTCACGCAGCGATTCTGCAACCCACAAAAGTTTTTAAAGAGTGTCCAGTTAGACATTTCAAACTTCTGTAACAAATAATAATAAATAGAAAAGAACTTCAAAGACAAAATAGAATAAGGAAAAACTGCCCAGATAAAAAATTTTAAACTTCGGCCACACTTTATACAACAGCACATCTTTCATATTCTTTAGCAATTATGTGAAAATCTGTCTGGCAGCTAGAGAATCAGTCAAGAGTCGCAACACAAAAGACTTTTGTCTGGCAGGCTGCCTGAGTGTTAATACTATTTTTATTTTTCAGATAGTTACAAATTCACAGGAAAAATTGTTCATGCCAGTTTCTTTCCTAGCATGGTATGGCTCGAAACATGGATTTAACGTTATTCTTAGAGCCCATTTCTTAGATCTCCAAAATCTACAAACGGAAATTTATAATTGGGGTTGCTTCAAATATTATAACCTGCAATTCTGAGGTAACTGGATATTCCTTCATTTCAATAAAATTCTTATTAATTGCCTGCATGATGAGCTTATCACACTCAGGCTCCATCCACGTCGTTAGAAAAGTGGCCAAATCTAGCGTCGGGCTTCCATCCAACTTCAGTTCGTCGTTGATAATCTGGTAAGCATCCTCCTTTGGAGTTGGATTATCAGGTAATCTAGACCTGCACAAAATTTAAAACAATTTATACAATTGCGTCGTATGATTTCAGAAGTCAACTACATAGTTCCTGACCTGATTTACGTGAACCCATATTTTAACAGAACCCATCATGACCATCCATTTAACATTTATTAAATCTAGGGGGTGCTCACAGGGCCAAAATTTTGAACTCTCTAACTGAAAGATTCTTGATAACCTTTCTTTTTGCCCTGAGAAAATCGATGTCTAAACGTTATAGCCAATTACTATAATTCTTTGTGTTCTGAAAGTCATTTGTTCGCAGCATGTGAACGTATAAAAGACTTTTAAGTCACGTTGCATTTATTGTTAAAATTCAAAAGAAATTGCAACAGAAAAGAATTATACCTGGGTAGAGGTTGTTCCGTGTATCTGGATCCGAATGTGCAAGGTACGTTTCCATCAGAATCCGCTGCATCTCCGCTCAGAGCCATGGTTAACGGTTTGCTTCTGTTCCTTTGCGGGAACGTGAAGAATTCTTCTCGTCCCCAAACTACGCTTGGAAAAAGTGAAGCAGCTCTGCTCAGACCCACGGTTAACAGTTTGCTTCTGTTCCTTTTCCTTTGCTGGAATACAAAGAACTCTTCTCTTCCCCAAACTACGCTTGAAAAATGTGAAGGAGCTCCGCTCAGAGCCATGCTTAACGGTTTGCTTTTTTTGCTTTGCGTCAATATAGCTTACTCTTCCCCAAACAACGCTTGGAGAATGGGAGGCATGCGAATGCTGAATTTGAGCTCATAGGGCGGTATTTATATTTACGTCGACCTTACTTCAGTGAAGGAGGGCGACTCTTATTTCCCCAACGAGAAAAAGAGAGGCTCATTAATGTATGCACATATCCTTTTCTTGTAAATTTTACATTAGGATATTTACGTTCAAGGCTTTCTTTATATGAGATGGGCGACCTCCTTTTTATCAACGGTGTGCAGTGTTAGGAAATAGATGCAAGACGATTAGAACCATCCATTCATATTTTTGACAGTTTTCGTTTGTCACTTTCAGTATTTCATTTATTAAATTTGATGAAAAATTAAATTATATGAAAACCAATTTTAATTTGTATAAATATTCAAGAGATATTTATACTCTTATTAAGACGTAATATAATTTTAGTGTCAATTAGGGTGCCTGCATCCTATTTGTTGAGTATGTGCACTCTTATTAACTCGATTCATTCACCCGACCATTTATACTTTGACTTTTTAATTGAAAGAAGCTCAAACAAAATAATAATAATTGCACTAACGGGACCTTCTCATTTCTTGGTGTGTACTGGACTCGCGATTAGTGGTCGTGCATTAAATAGAGTAGCGTTATCATCATCGGTTGATTGATTGAAGTGATTACCCAGGTCATTAGGGTACCGACTTTGATATTCTGTGCGTTTACTTACGACATAAGATATGACGAGCGGAGGCACCATTTACACTTGTGTACTGTATTCACAATAAATTTGATATGACGAGAGGAGGCACTCTTTACACGTTGTATTGTATTCGCAATAAATTTGATATGACGAGAGGAGGCACTATTTACACACTTGTATTGAGAAAATGTAATAAGCTTTCACACGATGGGATGATGGATTTAAGCAGTGGTTCTGCATTCCGCGGGTCAGTTTATTGGAGATGATCTGAGGCACGCAGCATCTGCTTCTTTCTCTTGTGATCCATCTATAAACAACTACGCAGGTCATTATTGTGACGACTTTGATGTTCTATCTGTAGCGTATTGTGCTCTTTCAATAATGATCATAGAGAAAATGGAATAAGCTTTCACTCTATGGGATGATGGATTTCAGGAGTGGTCCTGAATTCCGCGGGTCGTGTTCCGAATTCCACGGATCATTAGCACGACGTTGACGTGCATTAACTTTTAGCAGATGTTATCTGACACTTTTGGCGTCACTATGGTATAGACTTTATATTCTGTGCGTTTACTTATGACAAAGATATGACGAGCGGAGGCACTATATACACTTGTGTATTGTATTCATAATAAATTTGATATGATCAGAGGCGGCATTGTTTATATTTGTATTCACACTAAATTTGATCTGACTAGAGCATGCGTCATTGTTTATACTTGTATTCACAATAAATTTGATCTGACTAGAGCAGCGGCATTGTTTACACTTGTGTCTTGTATTCACAGTAAATTTGATATGACCAGAGGAGGCGGCACTGTTTACACATCTATTCACAATAAATTTGATATGACTAGAGATGGCGACATTGTTTACACTTGTGTGTTGTATTTCACAATGAATTTGATATGACCAGAGGAGGCGGCATTGTTTACACTTGTATTCACAATAAATTTGATATGACTAGAGGAGGCGACATTGCTTACACTTGTGTGTTGTATTCACAATAAATTTGATATGACCAGAGGAGGCACTATTTACACTTGTGTGTTGTATTGAGAACTCCGAAACTATCAGGGCTCGGGTGTGAACGGCGGCATCAGGAACAGGGCGTTTGGCGTTCTCCGACTGAGGCAGGTGAAGCTCGTGTGCGCAGCAGCAGCAGCAGATAGGCTGGGGTGCGTGGTGGGTCCTGTCGGCTGCGGGTCTCTTCTTGGCTTTTGACCTTTTTCCAGAGGAAAGATTTCGACATCAGGAACAGGTGTGCCCCACCTTGTAGGCAATGGCTATAGCGGCGACAATTTGCACCGGCCCATGGATGTCTATGCCATGCCCTCCCCCTGCATACGCCTCTGACCATCTGTGTGCTGCAGCAGCAGGGCGTATTTGCACGGATTTTTTGGTTTACAGTGCACAAAACATATCTTTTACCTCCTTTTTTA
This sequence comes from Sequoia sempervirens, assembly GCA_007258455.2. Taxonomy (NCBI): domain Eukaryota; kingdom Viridiplantae; phylum Streptophyta; class Pinopsida; order Cupressales; family Cupressaceae; genus Sequoia; species Sequoia sempervirens. Next base: position 360,401,123 of record VDFB02353493.1, on the reverse strand, counting down.
TTTTTTTGCTGCTTTGCCTGGGCATTATGAAATATAAAAATTAAAAATAAAAACTTATTTTTTATTAAAATTTATAGTATTAATTTATATTAAAAATATCAATATTTAATATTTAAATTAATTTAATAAAAAAAAATTTAAAATTTAAATATTTTTTATACTATGTATTTGTATATATTTTATTTAAAATAAAATTTTATTAATATTTTAAATATTTTTTATAATTTTAAAATTATAGTTAAATATTGAAAGTTTTGAATGAAAAACATAAAATAAATATAAAAATATTTAATAAAAAATGAGATAGAAAGTAAAAATATTTAAATTTAACATAAAATATTAAAATCTTGTATATACTATTTCTATTGATTTAATTTAAATATTCAGATGTTAATGTGTTTAATATAATTTAATATTTTAAATTTTGATTTAACAAAATTAATTTCTAAATTTTTAATTTGAAAAACAATAAATCAACAAAGAATGTATTTAACAATCTCATAATTAATTAACTCATTGCAATAATATTAATAATGTAAACACTTGAGTAAATATAATAGTTTAATATTGCCATCTCTTTAGATGGATGTGTTTAAGATAGCCATAACATAATACTTTATCTTTAATTTTTTTATTAAATATTTTTATATTTATTTTATTGTTTTCATTCAAAACTTTCAATATTTAACTATAATTTTAAAATTATAAAAAATATTTAAAATATTAATAAAATTTTATTTTAAAGTAAAATATATATAAATATATAGTATAAAAAGTATTTAATTTAAAAAAAAAACTTATTAAATTTTGATATTTTTAATATAAACTAATACTATAAATTTTAATAAAAAATAAGTTTTAATTTTTAATTTTTAAATTTTATTATGAAATATTTAAGATAAAATAAGATAGAAAGTAAAAATATTTAAATTTAATATTACATATTATAATCTTGTATATATTGTTTCTATTAATTTATTTTAAATATTAAATGTTAATGTGTTTACTATAATTTGATATTTTAAAAATGAATGTATTTAAGAATGTCATAATTAATTAACTCATTGCAACTCTAATTGAATTGTAAACTAATTAACACCAAACCCTAATTGAACTTTAACCCTAATTGGAACCCTTATTCTAACTCTAACTCTAACCCTAAACCTAAGTAAACCCTAACCCTAATCCTAATTAAAAGTTCAATCCTAACTATAATACTAATTTTAACACTAATCATAATTATAATCCTAACCCTAGTTGAACACCCTAACCCCAATCCTAATTGAAATCTAACCCTAACTGTAACACTATTTCAAACTCTAATCATAATTATAACCTTAACCCTATATTTGAACACCATAAGCCTAACCCTAACTATAGTTGTCCCTAATTGAACCCTAACCCTAATTGGACATAAAACTTAGTCACCCAAAAATCACTTTGATTTAGTCAATCTGATTTTTTTAACAATAGTAGAAGATAATTCCAATTGACAGGTAGCCTCAAGAAAGATCTTTAGAATATCTTCTTGTTCTATCAATATTACCAATAAAAAAATACCACTTTGACTTAGTCACTCCCAACACCTACTTCCTAAATGGTCACTACGATGCACAAATATTAAATTACGCATAGATAAACAATAAATTACACATAGGTAAACATGCCACACACATCATATTTTACATAAATAAAAGTTTGTTTAATTTATTTAAATGAAACATATATACAATACAAATAAAATTAACATGATGAAATCTTCTTGTATTAGTAAAATTAAAATAACATCTTTATTTTATATATTAATCAAATTCATTTAAATTTATTTATTGAAAATAAAATTAACATGTTATTATTTACAAATTTTGGAGTTAATAAATTTATAACTTATTATTATTTAGATGAAATAATAATTTCATCTAGCAACTCTAAGTCCTAAAACCCCAAAGGGTTACGATTCTTAGATAAATCTTGGGGTTAGAATTAAATTAAGGTTAGGGTTACAACTCAACTAAGGTAAGGGTTAGAGTTAGGATTCTAAGATAGAACTTGTGATTAGAATTAAGGTGAAGCTTTAGGGTTCAGTTAGGTTTTGGGTTATAAATTTGAAAATAATTGAAATAAGGAATTATTTTATAACATATATCTATACATGTACTAATTTTAATAACATTCTAACATAAAAAAAATAAAAAGAAATAATTTGTGATAACTCTGGGTGTATTTTATATATATTATTAATTAATATATGTATGCTAGTTTATTTCACAAGCTCTTAATAATATATTATAGTTATTTTAAATACATCAACATCTCAAAATTTAATATTATGGCTATCTTAAACACATCCATCTAAAGAGATGACAATATTAAACTATTATATTTATTCAAGTGTTTATATTATTAATATTATTGCAATGAGTTAATTAATTATGACATTGTTAAATACATTCTTTGTTATATTTATTGTCTTTCAAATTAAAAATTTAGAAATTAATTTTTTTAAATTAAAATTTAAAATATCAAATTATATTAAACACATTAACATCTGGATATTTAAATTAAATTAATAGAAATAGTATATACAAGATTCTAATATTTTATGTTAAATTTAAATATTTTTACTTTCTATTTCATTTTTTATTAAATATTTTTATATTTATTTTATGTTTTTCATTCAATTTACAATATTATTGGCCACTCGGAAGCCATCATAGATCATGTTAATTCGGTCTGGTACGCCATGCTGGATGCTCATGCTTGGAAGAAGTACTTCAATTTTCTGTGGAAAGGTCCTACCGAACCGAAACTTAAGTGCTTCAACTGGCTTTTGTTGCTTGATAGACTCCCTATCAGAAGGGATCATACTGAGGCTGACATTTGTAAATTCTGTAGACTCCCCGAGACGGCTAGACACATTCTGCTTGATTGTATCTTTGCAAAGGAAATTTGGATCATGTTTGGTGTTACCTATCCTATGTTATTTACTATTCTTGATATTGTTACTGGTCATATTAATGGTCTGAAGCATGATTCTAATTTCTTTTGGAAGATTCTTTCCTCTAATGTTTTATGGCAAATCTGGAAGTGCAGAAATGAAGAAAGATATCAGAATAACCCCCGTGATCTTACTGAGTCCTTTCGGAAACTCACCTTCCTTAAATTTTTTTTGCAGGTTCGCACTACCATGATAATTGAAAGGAAAAAACTCAGAAGGTTTCTGAAGGACGGATACGCCACTTTCTTCATATACGAGATGAAGGGAGGCTATGCTTGGAGGGACATGCTAAACAATCGGCAGCTGTTCGAGAACACTTGTAAGATTCTCTCCCAGGAGGTGATGAACAACAGAAATTCCAGCAAGGACACGACTAGTATGCTTGCCTAGATTCAGGAGATGAAATATATTGTCTGGATGGAAGGTGCCAAAGGCTGGACTGCCTGGGTTGATAGATTGGATGACATCCTTCAGTAGCATTTGCTCTCTGGTGCTCTTTTTGTAACGATTATGTAACGGTTTTGTATCTTTTTGCTTCGGTTTTGATCGACTATCTGCTCCTGAGTTGAGGCTCGGCCTCTTTTGGCCTGAGCTGTTTGCTCTGTGAATCTTTTTGTAATCTCAGTGACTCCTTTATACTTAATATAAAAAACTTTCAATATTTAACTATAATTTTAAAATTATAAAAAATATTTAAAATATTAATAAAATTTTATTTTAAAATAAAATATATATAAATACATAGTATAAAAAGTATTTAAAATTTATTAAATTAATTTAAATATTAAATTTTGATATTTTTAATATAAATTAATACTATAAATTTTAATAAAAAATAAGTTTTTATTTTTAATTTTTATATTTCATAATGCCCAGGCAAAGCAGCAAAAAGGTAAAAAATATGTTTTGGGCACCGTAAACCAAAAAATCCATGCAAATACGGCCTGCTGCAGCACACGGACGGTCAGGGGTATACAGGAGGAGGGCATGGCATAGACATCCATGGGCCGGTGCAAATTGTCGCCGCTATAGCCATTGCCCCATCCCTGGGGTTCAGTATTATCTGTAGTAACTCCTCTTGTTCGTGCTCTTAACGCTTCCTCGACTCGTCAAATAACAGACCTGACATTGTACAAGGCATTCAAAGTTCGTTAAAGGCTTACATGAAATTTCCACAATTGATATTATCAATTTTGGATTTGATTCTATAATTTTGTAATATCTTGAATCAAATTTTATAATTGAATCAATGAATGTTTTTAATTAAGTCTACAAGAATGTTTTTAAAGACCACCCAATCTATAGGATTAGATAGTTAGAGAAGAGAGAAAATTACATATAATTGATATCATTGATTTCTAAATTTGATTGTGTGTAATTTTGTAATATAGACAATTTGGACCAAACTTTGTGATTCATTATTACAATTAGATAGTTAGAGAAGAGAGAAAATTAATATAATTGATTCATTGATTTCTGAATTTGATTGTGTGTAATTTTTTACATCGACATTTTGGATCAAACTTCATGATTCATCATTAGAATTAGAGAGTTAGAGAAGAGAAAATTACTTATAATTGATATCACTGGCTTCTGGATTTGAATATGTGCAATTTTGTAACATCAACGTTTTGAATCAAACTTCATGATCCATCATAAAGATTAGATAATCAAAGAAAAGAGAAATATATGACATTAAAAAAAAGGACTTAATTAACGATTGAAAAATTATATTAATAAAATTTAAGAGGCCATTAATATATTTGTATGTTTAATTATATTATTTAGGGTTGTAATAGAAGACCATTCTCATAAACTATGTATACAGGATCATTCTAAAAATAGGTTCTTCAATAAAGTACATGCACATGTTTTATAAAATTTGTACTTGGAAATTTAAGTTATATTTCTATATTATCATTTAATGGTTTGTAAGGTAACATATATAAATTTAAATTTCTACTACTTGCAGCTTGACTTTCAAATCAATAATTATTTAAATTTCTTTTAATATTTTGAGAGTAAATTAAAAAATAAAGGTTCTTTAATAAATTTCATGTACACATTTTATAAAATTTGTACTTGACAAAGACACAAAAGTTTAAAATTTAAGTTATATTTCTATATTAATGGTCAGTAAGGTAACATAAAGAAATGTAGATGTGTGATTGAAAATATGCGTATTAAAATGAAATAAATACTATTCAAGCACACCAATGAAACTTTAAATCAAAGGAAAACTGATTAAACGAAGTAAAGCAAACTCTCAATGCAGTAGCTCCTTTGATGCAAGATTTTGAAGGGTGATTATTGAAGGAATGTTGGTTGCTCAATTCTGCAGCATAACGACGCAACGATGAAGAATGATAGAGATGGATTGAAAGATTGAGGAATGATTTTGGCAGAATGAGGATGTCTAAAGAAGATTCGATCCAAATGGCTTGTGAAAGGTTTGATTTATAGAGTTTTCGAAAGGATTCGATTGGCTGATTCGATCGACGGTCCGGATTAAGCTTGTTTGAACGGACGGTGGCAGATTTTTGAAAGTGGAGAGAAGAATGGAAGGTTTCCCTTTTCTTTCAATTTTTGTCATTGAGTTTCGAAGGGAAACTTCCATTTCGAAGAGTGAGTTGAGGTGAGTTTAGAATGAGTTTATAATTAAATAAAATAAATTTATTTAATTTGTAAGTGAAGATGGATATAGAAACTCGCATAATTAAATAAATTATATTTAATTATGTTTTAGAAGTGAATTTAGAGGATAATTAAATATTTTAAAAATATTTAATTATTCGTGAAGTGAGAAGGAAATATTAAATTAAATATTAATATTTAATTTAATTAAGGGATGAAGAGAATATTCCATTTTTGAATTTAAATATTCAACTTATAGAATAATATGATAATCAATATAAATAAATTATAAAAATTTATTTAATTAATTAAGAAGAATATGGGAAATGGTAATTAATTAAATAAAGTTATTTATTTAATTAATATAGAAGAATCATAAGAATGAACAATATAAATAAATAAATAAATTTATTTATATATAGATGTCTTTAGGGGAATTAATTAAATAATTCATATTTAATTAATTAACAAGCTTAATCATGACCATTTTTAGACGTATACATTTTTCCCCTCTTTGAAGTGATGTTCGAGATGATGAGATTTGTGTCGAGTAACATCATTTCAAAGAAGTTAGGGATGGATAGAGGAGAATGGATAATGATAGAAAGATAGGATGATGGAATGATGATGGCCCCTAGATAGGATAGGCAGGTTGAACAAACATGGGTAGGATCTTGAAATGAAATAATAAAGATAGGGATAAGATGAATGATGCAAGATAGAAAGAGGATGAAGGAGATGAATGATACATTATGCTGCAATGAAGGTGAGCAACCATGATGTTTGATATAGCACTAGACGTTATGCACCAAGATATAAGGACCAAGGTGACGATGTGTCTCGTGCCCCAGCGTAATACAACCTTGTCTAAACGTATGAGGAAGTAGACTTAGAGCATTAAATTCATAATACACAAAAGGTATGATATGACCTTAGATGCAAAGGATAGTGCAAAAAGCTACTCCAACATACACAAGATATGAATATTAGCTAGAATGATATGGATTTGATACAAATGCAAGATAAAATGATAACACACACAAGCAAGCAAGCAAGCATGCACAAATGATACAAAAACATACAAGGTAGTGCCCCTATCAAGCTGTAAACCGTTGATTGATTGATTGATTGATTGATGATGATGATAGTGTTGTCATTGTGGGGAGCAACATGTACCTAGAGCAACACAAGGATGACTGATAATTGATTGATTGACTTTGATTTGGTTTACGACAAGATTAGGACCAAGACCAAAGGATGTGATTGGATAATTTGACAAGATTGATTGACTTGATTGGTATGGATTAAGGATTGATGTGCATTTGGATTATTTCCTAGATTGATTTGATTGATTTGATGTATGGATGAATAAATTTGATGAAGATGATTGATTTGGTTGAATGGTTGAATGATCAGATTGATTTGAATTGAGATGATGGATTGATTAGATGACTTTGGAAGAATTAATTGGATGGATTGATTTTATTGCTTGGATTTTTTGTTGGATTGACTTTGATTTTTTTTTGGATTTTTGAAAGGTTTTTTTTTGGATTTTTGAAATATTTTGACGTGTCAAATGATAAAAATTTGGGTAGCCTTTGTGCTAGATACCAATGACAAAGGAGAAAACCAAGTCTAGGTGCAAGGGTGGATGATGGGATAAGGGATAAAATGCTCATGATAGATGGATGGATGTATGCATCATATGAGAGAAAGGATGTGATCTCCAAAGATTATGTCACATAGGAATAACATGCCCCATTCTAGGTACAAGACTTAGGATTTTTCTGGAAAAAACTTATGACAATAGGATAATGATATGATTGGCTTAGAAGGATGAGGTATGTCAAGAGATACCCAAAACATGTTTCAACATTTTTCCCCTATGTCTTTATCAAGATCAAAAGAAGAAGGGTGGATGAATGGACTCAATATGATAGCTAAAGATGATAGGTAGGATGGAAATGATATGACATGAAAATGATAGGTTGGATAGATAAGACATTGTGCCCCCAAGTGTAGGTGACATAGAAGATAAACCTACACATGATGCCTATTTGCTAGGTTTTCATCATGGTACTTATCCAGGGTGCCTGTTTACCAAGTTTTCACCGTTGGATGAAGGGATTTCTCTTTACTTTTTTTTTTCTTTTTTTCGTTTTGACTTTTTAGTTTTTTGGATAGGAGAAGGATAATATGGATAGGAGGGACTCAAGTGTCTAGTTCCATGAAAGGTGATAGTCCCACTAGATGGATGTCGTTGCATGGACCATGCCAAATGTCATTATGCTCATAGATGTTGGTAAGGGATGACATGAAAGGGATGGATTAGGTAGATGGAAAATTATGAAAGGCTTATGCAAGAATGGATGGGGAATAGTGGATGATGATGTGGATTGAATAAGACTTGTGCAAAAGGATGGATGAAAGGTTTATGCAAAAGAATGGACCATAGGAAGGTGATTGGGAAGATATGTAGGATAGTAGTTGAAGGATGGGGAGGTGGAGGTATGTGGGATTGTTGTGAAATGGAAGGGAACCATGACCAATGGTTGCACACACTGTGATAAACATTGAAGCTTTTGATGTGGATGCAGTGTAGGAAGCAATGGAGATGTTTTCTTAGGAGGTGGAGGATGAAGTGTTTTAGGTACCCACATAGACTTAGTATTTCTATGATTTTTATTTTGCTTGTGGGTTTTAGGAATTTGATATTTTTGAATAGAATGTGCATTTTGGATGGAAGGGGATGGTTGGGATTTTTGTGATGTATATGCCTCATTTGACTTGCTTTCTTTTTTCTTAGGTACCCAAACCAATTTAGTTTGGGCCTTTACTTTTGGAGCTATGGACTTATATAACTTTTTGGATGTATTTTTCTTTGACTTTTTGTATTGATGTCCTAAGACATGAGAACCCTTAGGATTTTTTACTTTATAGGTAGAGGCATTGAAATTATTGCTTTTGAATCCCATGGGTATGGTGGAATGGGTGGAAGCTTCATGTTTATACAATGTGTGCATTTGTTGGTCATGATTAGGAATGTTAGGGTATTTATGGATGGAAGGATAAGGGTATTGGATAATGGGGATATTAGGTGTTGGGAGAAGTGGAGGTAGATTACATGGAGGGATATTAGGAGTTGGAAGCAATGGTGGTATATTTGATGGTGGTGTATGGTCGCATGCTTTTGACATTTGTAAGATGATGGAGGAGGGATGAAAACATATGTTTTAGGGATACAATAGGCTTTATGATGGAAAGTGGACTTAGGAGGCATCGCCGCATATCCGCCGCAGCGCCTCGGTCCCACCAATCTCCTTGTGGTCATAAACCACTAGGGCACTGACAACTGGAACCCCAAGAATCCTATACACATCCTCAGGCGTCACACTCATCTCACCGGTCGGCAAGTGAAAAGTGTTATGCTCTGAGTGCCATCTCTCTGCCAAAGCGGTCAACAGTCCTCTGTTGATCCGAATACCTCGTGACATCGTCAACAAAGGTCCCAGTCCACAATCTGCTATACACTGTAACTCAGCTGGTGTAAGCTCTCCTACTTGCTCCCAACATAGTGGGAACCGCTCTCTAATCTGAAGGCTTTTGAAAGCCTCCTATTTTTTATCATCACAAAGGACACATTAATCAGACTCATATCATGTGATCTATCTATCCAGCAAATTCAATCAATGACCCATATCAAGTGTTAAATCAATCTATCTGAATATCCAATCAATCTACTCTATCATCTTTTACTATTTATTTTTCTTTTCAGGAAAACAAATTTATCAACACACAAATCATTTCCTATTTGTATTTCAGTCATGAATGCAAATTTATATCCTCATTTTACTATTTGGTTTCTATCGCCGAAATCAAATTTATCAAACATCTACTCTTTGTTTTCAATCATGAGAAGCAAAGTTATCCAAACACAATCAATCAATCAATCACTGTACTCTTTATTTTTAACAAAGTTATCAATCTATCTACTCTTTGTTTTCTATTTTGGAAGCAAAGTTATCAATTCCTAATCCGATTTTCTATCATTTTTTCCCCATATCAGCATGATGGTACTACAATTCATCTATCTATTAACTTAAGAAGCAATCTAAATCATCATTTTTCATCACATAGGCATTCTGTCAAAAATTTCCCATATGTGCCACTTTGTTACCTATATGCGCTAAAACACAATTACGCTACAGTTTCAATCGAATGCGCTAAACGTTTTCCCAGATGCACTAAAACTCAGCATGCACTAATCTATCATATGGATGCGCAACTTTATCTATTTTGTGGCCCTAGCCCTATATGCACAATTATGTGCCCTCGATGCGCTACAGGATCATAATAGCCGATTTTACCCTATATGTGCTACTCTATCTGTCGAATGCACTACAAAATGAATTTTAAACTCGCGCCTATATGCGCTACAAAATTTCCTATATGCACTACGGAAATTTGCGAAAGCGCTAAAAGTTTTATCGAATGCGCTAAAACATGATGCGAAAACTGAAAACTGACCTAAAACACTTGCAAAATTGATCTAAAATGCAAAATTCAAAATCATACACAGTTAGAATCACTCACCAGTGGTCCATACGCAGCTGGTCTCTGGTATCGGCGCGCTCGCTCGAATCTATGTCTGTGCAATGGGATCTCCATCTTGCCAAGTCACTATCAGAGCTCACTTTTCACTGTAGTAGCAGGGTGAAAATGACACTTCATTTTACCCCTTTTTACCTTTTAAGGGTCTATTAAGGTGAGAGTTAATGTCATTTTTTCATTCCTTCCATTTTGTTTTTTTACCGGGCCATTCCAAACATTATTTATCGGGAGCTAACTCACTGTTTCCCTATCATTCTCGACATCATCTTCAATGATTTACCTCCTGAGGGGGCATCATTGACATCAAAAATCAGAAACATATCAGGGGCAAAAAAAATTTATTTTCTTTGAAGCAATGTGTTTCACACATCACTTCAAAGAGGGGCAAAATGTATACGCATAAAAATGGTCATGTCTATAATCTTGGCAATTAATTAAATATTTATTATTTAATTAATTTTTATAAAATCCTCTACATATGATTAAATTTAATTAATTTAATTATATTGTTCATTCATCTTATTTTTCTTTCATAATTAAATAAATTTATTTTATTTAATTATTTTCATATGTCCACTTAATTAATTAAATAAATACATGTTATTTATTTAAATTAATTATCATTGTTTAATTTAAATTAAATCTTTTGATTTAATTAAGTTTAAATATCTCTCTTTCTTCTATTTTAAATTCTTCTTCTAATTAATTAAATATTTCATTTAATTAATTTCATAAAAGTGATTTAATTAAATAAACCTTATTTAATTAAATATCTTATGCTTTCTTTCTAAATCACAATTAGATATTTTATTTAATTGTAAAATCTTTTGTTTTCTTCTCATATCATAATTAAATATTTTATTTAAATATGAGATCTACTTTTTTCAAAAATCCTAATTAAAACTTTCTTCTTATCACAAACTTTCTTCTGCTTTCTTTAAAAACCTAATTTAATTAAGAAAAGCTGAATATCATCCACAAGTAAATAATTGATTTTTTTTAATTCATTATTTATCAGCGTTTAAATCTTTCTTTTATCTTTTTAAAGAAAGATGATTTCTTATCTTCTTATCTTTTTCTCTTTCATAAAAGTACAAAAATCTTGTTTTCAAGTTTTCTTCTATTTTCTCTTCAATTTCATCTATCTTAAGCCATTCGATCTGCCAAGAATTATCACAACTGTCAATCAAGACAGCCAATCAGAATCCTTCGAAAAACTCTATAAATATTTGTGTGAATCTAAGCATTAGGGATGGGTGATTAATTAGAGTTCATGCATTTAATTCATTTAGTATTCTAGTATCATAGCATCATGTTTATTTCGATCATCTTAGTCTTATTCCATATCATGGCTTAATCTTGCATCATGCATCATATTTAAATCTCGTTCTTTAGGAAGATAGTTTGTTGAGCCTAGCATATAATCTGAGAGCAAAAGCTGGAATCAACAAAAACACTGAAGATAGAAGACAATAAGACGACAATCGAAGCAGAATATTGAGTTTGCATCTACTTACCTTTTATTGTTTGTTTTGATACAATGTCTTATTGGTGTGCTTGAATAGTATTTATTTATTTCATTACGCATATATTTTCGATCACACAGTTTTTACTAAAAAAATTATTGTAGGATTCAAGTTGTAGGTTTCCACTATAGAAATTCCACTACTGGATTTTGGCTACGAGTTTTTACTACAAAAATTCCACTACAAGATTCTAGCAGTAGGTTTCCACTATGAAAATTCCACCGCGGGATTCTAGTTGTAGGTTTCCAATACAAAAATTCCATTACAAGATTCCAACTATGATTTTCTACTAAAAACAAATCCACTGTGGGATTTCGACTCCGCATTCCACTGTAGAAATTCCATTGTTGGATTTTGACTATGGGTTTGCACTACAAAAATTCCATTGTGGGTTTCCACTATAGAAATTCTACTCCAAGATTTTGGCTGTTGGTTTCCCCTATGGAAATTCCACTACATGATTCTGACTCTCTACCATCATCAAGACTCTAACCTACAAACCTTCAATCCCCTCAAAATTGAAATCCCCACAGAGGTTAAAGTCCCATATGCATTGATTTTTTGTAATTCATCAAAGTGACCTACGAATCTCTGTAAATTTAGAGGAGTTATTTTTAAAAGGGGAATGATAATGTTTTAAACATTTTCAAGTCTCACATGAGTCAAAGTATGATTGATTAGTGTGTTTTAAATGAATAAAATTAATATATTTTAATATTTTAAATTAGGGAAATTTATCAATCGTTAACGATATTTTTGGAGGTTCAAAATGTGATATTTTATGATACAGGTGCTTAGAGGGATAAACAATCAATTCATTAAAGGACCCACATATGAATTTGTGTCATGTGTTGGATGGAGCTATAACATAATGAAGGGAGGAGTAAATGAACTAAATTATCAAGATGAACCTACATATGGATTCGTACAGGGTCTTATTCAAAACTATAATTTAATTATATAACCTCAATATTTAATGCTTATCTATACGTGAATCTGTTCCCAAATTTATGCTAGTTGGAAGTGTTTTGGAGAAACACCAAAGGGATCATTTTATTTCTCCAAAAGGGAAATTCATGAAGATCGAGGAAGGGGATATTTTATTTCTAGTAGATTCAAATGTAACAAAATTTCATTAGAAGCAAATGGGGCATTCATTGTAAAATTTTAATGTACCCTAAATATTAAATGTAGATGTGATCTAGACCCTTAATGTGGATTTAATCTTGGTCGTTGTTTTGTAATGTAATATCTATAAAAGGTATGTGCCTATTCATTTGTAAAAAAGGAGAGAAGACTAAAAATATTAGCGAAAATACTTGGAAAAAAAATACAATTACATCATTGATTTGGTGAATTTCTATGTTGAGCTCAGAGGTTTTATGGTTCAAAGTTTAGTTTTAATTGATTTTTAATAGTGGTAAAATGTTAAGGATATTGGATGAATCTGCTGCTCATACCACTTGACATTTGTTGATTGTAAATCACAGTGCATGGTTAGTCTGAGCCTTCATTTCCATTAGTTCAACTATGGATGTTTATTCATGTCATGCCAACAATTGGGTGTATGTATGAATATTCATAATCTAAAGATCCTTCACTTTTCCTTAGGAGATTATACCATTTTTGTTGCATTGTAGATTTGATCTTGATTAGCCAAGAATAGGTTTTGATGGGGATTTATCTATCTATAACACTAGCCATTGTTATGAGTGATCTTAGGTGTTAGATTTATATTTTGTTGAAACCCTTAATCTTTTGATCATTTTTTTTAAACATCACGGTTAGTTGTAGAAGAAAAATAACATCATAAAACTATCATATTTGATGAGTTACATTTATTTTTTGATTGTAGATCTCTAAAAATATAACTAGGCTTTTAACCAATCTTTAGATTTTACAAACCCTTAGTCTTATATTTTCCAACCTTCATTGAGCCATAAATGTCCCTTGTGTAAAACTAACAAATCACATTTACCACTGAATTATCTTTGCTTAGTCAAGACCTAACATTCAAAGACTTGGGATCATTTTTCTTTTTCTTTTTTTGAAAAAGATAAAACACTTTGTATTTTACCTATGTTGTAGGGTGAAAAAGTTGAACATAATTGAGACAATGGATGTGGATCTTATTTCTCTTCTTTAGGTGGACATAAACGACAAAATCAAATGTAGCGTAAGGACAAGGAGTTAATGTGAATGAAACATTTTTCGATGACACTATTTCTCGTCGAACTGGCACCGTTGAGCTTCACAGTACAATTATATGGAGGAGTCTGCGGGCCCGAACTATATTACTTTTTGAAGAAAGTTTCCAATTATTGCGCTTTCACGATTAAGTTGAGGTGCATTCCAGCGAGGTCTACATGCATGTACGCCGTCCTCATCCTAGAGGCAAAGCGAAAGCTGCGCCCCACGTACGTAGCATAGTCAATGGAATTTGGAAAAAATGCGGAATGCTGATGAAGTGTGTGCGTTAGGAGGTGCCTGTGTACGACAAGAAATGGACATGATTTAATAGTAAGTAAAAGAGGAGAGATAAAGACTTCTTATTCGTAACGTATGGTCGACTGACCTTAGATATTGACATTGTCCTCTCCTCAAAGGGAAAGCTGAGCCCCACTTACACATGTTAATCCACGAAATCTGGAAAAAACAGGGAATGTTGATGAAGTATGTTGCTTTAGGAGATGCCATGTACGAAAAGAAATTGAATAGTAAGTAAAAGAAAAGAGATAACATTTCTTACTCCGTACATATGTTAGATTGGTTTTCGATCAACCAATATAATTTATCTGATAGATCTTGTTGAAAATTAATATATTTGATTATACTAGCACTTGTACCTATAGGAGGTTCAAGGATAAGCCGATAGGAAATTAGAGATAAAATCTAAACATGTTTTAATATTAATTAAATGAAGTATAATTATTGTACCAGATAGAAAGTTTTGTCCCTCTACAGATGGAATCAAGTCCTTGTATACTGAATGGTTTTTGTTGTCATTTGTTGTTCAACTATAAGCTAGAATGTATATACTTCAAGCCTAATCAAGGTATGAAGAAATCATCCAAATTACCTTCACCAAATTTGGTATGGTCTATCAGACAGAGCTAGGAAACGTTCAAAAAGGTCGATCTCCAATTGAGTCCCTCAAAGTTAAGTGGATGTTTGTTATTTTCCTTTTTATGGTAAAGCATCAACAACAAAGAATGCTAAAAGAAATAGGTCTTGGTTCAAATTGAAAGCATAAATGACATATGAATCCAATAAATATGTTTAGTGACCTATATAGAGCTATGATAAGGGCTAGGGGAGGGGGGTGATGCTACTATCTATAGGGAAAAATATACCTTAAAGAGAAGTCTATTGTGGGGCATTTGCATGAGCACATGAATACAAATATATTTTTTTCCACAATCCATAGACTAATAAAAAAAACTTACACAATCAAATCCAGAAACTATTTGCAACATGTATAAAAATTTCATGTTGATTTTGATAACCTGTGAAAAAATTTCAACTTATAAAACGTCTGAAGATTATTCTTCTACCCTGGATGAGAGCCATTGAGTTGGCTGTTATAAACACGGTCTTAATACCCAATAAAAGTATCATAGATTCCTTAACAAAGACATAAATTTAATGAGAAAACATAAGCTCGACAATCGTACTGTACGAACACCTCGTAGTATTCATTCATTACAGACTACGGGATCTGATCCAACTTTCATGATTAGTCCCATGGCCTGCCATCCCTAACATACCCGCTGCTAGTAACTCCCAATGATTAGTCTGTATGCCACCCACCAGTCTGCGGCGTTTGCTATCCGTAGCATCCAAGTACCGTTGTCAACTTGTCAAATGTGACCAGCCGTGACCATCGTGTCTGCTGAAAAGGCGTGCTCGAAACAGTTATGTCAAGTTAGCGATGATGGCGATTGGATACCACCGGCCTAGCTTTGTAAACGTGGAAAGCTAACTACTTAGTATCATATTGTGTAAATTCTAAATATATTTTTGAGTGAGCATGTGTTTTTCTGAAAAAATATTTAGCTTGTGTTGCAACTCGATTGACATACAAGCACTGAATATTCTTTTTATTATTGTTATTTGTTAAATAATATTGTAGATGAAAATAAACGACCTTTACAAATATATTTAAAGGTGCATAAATTAAATAGTTTTTTCAAAGTTAAGTAATTTTTATAGATAAAATTAAAGTTGAACAAATGACATATAGGGGGCTTGTTGAATAGTAATTTTATTAAAGGTGAATAAATTAAATACGTTTTTCAAAGTTAGTAATTTTATAGATAAAATTAAAGTTGAACAAATTACATATAGGGGGCTTGTTGAATATAATTGAATATAATAAATTGATAGATATTTTTAAAAAAATATTATAGAAAGTTTTCAAAACATATGATATTGGTTATAATATTTTTTTATCATTCAAATGTTTAAATAGATAGTGAATTTATATGTACATGTCAAATCTATTTGTCAAGTGGTTAATCAAAGTTTGGATGTCACTGACCTACAAGATGTTTGTTTAGTTGATATATTCTTCATTGTGTATATTTTTTCAAAAAAAAAATCTTTTTATTCAACAAAGCAATTTAGATTACAAGAATGGAGCTACAAAAGTAGCTATAATAAATAGAGATACAACAAAATAAAAGTCTCGTATCTGAGCCACAAGGCTACACTAACGACTATTACATATATAAACTATACAGTATATCTACTCAGGCTGAGTTTACTATCAAGCTGAAATTGCATAACTTGATCTTTGATCTACTGTAGACAGTACTTGATCTTTGATCTTTTTTCTTTGTAGCAGTAGCCAATTGATCATGAATAGTGCCTATTTACTCTTTAAGTTTCATGTTGGACTACAAGGTTTCCTGTAAAATTTTGACCAAATTTTCCACCTATAAAAGAATGTTAAAATTTTGAAATGGAAATTCCCATAGAAAGGGTGCTATTAGAACAGATAGCAAAACAACTTTGCTTCCAAATATATAAAAGAATAGTTTGATGGCATGACTCATGTATGACATGGAAGGACACATTGATGCTTAAGAGAGCAGGTCACTATGAAATTTTCATAGGAAAATTGAGGGCAAGGTTGAAAGGAGAGTTTGAAAAAGGATTTTAGAATGGGAACAATATCAAGAAGCATGTTTGAAGGTTTCTTATTTTTCCAAAAGAAGAACAAAAAATGGAGAGGGTTGAAAGAAATGTAGATGATTTCCAATCAGATGATGATGGTGATGAAGTTTCCAAACAAGAAGTTGAGCTTGCACCACCACCTTTGATTTACAAATGGTGAGGCAAAGTTTATACCATTTAGTGGTTGAGTGAGAGCTTTTCCATTTGATATTCAACCTTACATCATTGCAAGAGGGAAGTAGAAGCTTCTTATAAATAGCTTCAAGCAAAAGATGAATTATATTTTTAAAAATAGGCCATCACTAGTATTTAATAAAGTCACAAACCTAGTATAAGTGATCTAATATACTAAATTTGAGACTTAGAGATGTGCTATTCAATTGGAGAATATTACCATTTTTCCAATTGAGATACAAGACATCCCATATATCCTTAAATGTTTGTATCCCTTTCCTAAACAAACACTTTCCACATAAATTCTTACATAGGGTGAGGCTTGCCAAATTAGGTTTTACCAATCTATTTTACTAAATGGATGAAATTGTTAAATAGAGACCATGTCTAAGGGATTAATTTTGCCAACAAAGCCTGGAAACTTTGATTGGAAATATTTCTAGATGCTTTTAAATTGCTTCAAATCCTAAGGTTTAAAATATGAGGCTAGGAGAATTTTATCTTAACAACTAGTAGAAGACCAAGCTCAAGATGTCATGGTAGTCTAAATTTGAAACTAAATCCCCAAGAGGTTTCTCCATGTAAGGATCTTACTATCTATTTTGCCACTAGAAATGTTCCTTGTGTGTAAGGATTTATAATTCCCATTCCACCTTGATCTTTAGCTTGGATATAGTGTTTTCATGAAGAAATTGGCACCCATTTTTCATTTCCTACTTAGCCCATAAGAAACTTATGATGAAAATAGTCAATTGGTTATAGCATGATTTAGAAGGTAGCATGATTTAGAAGGAAACCATGATGAGGATGTGTAAAAATGTCTAGCTAGGATAATTTTATTGGCCGCTTGAATTCATCTAGCCTAGGAGAGGATTTATTTATCCAATATAGAAACTTTTTTTAATTTATCCAAAAGAACTTCTACATATATAAAATATGACCTCCTATTCCAAAGGGATTCCTAGATATACATATACTATCATGCTATACTTTAAGTGTTTTCATTTAGATAGGATCCATTTGGGAGGAGATCCTAAAAAAGTTGTCATATATCACATGGATAGTTGAGACTTACATGTCATGTGTTGATGGGTGTTTTTGCACCTTCTCAACATAGGTAGCACACAAGTATGCTACCTCTCTTGAAAGTTAGAAATTTGCAAGCAAGTTACCAATCACTACCCCAAGGTCTTTTGGGTGTCAGGTCATGACGTGCATGGAATTCCTCAGTTGATTTTTTATGTTATTTTTATGGTAAGTGGTAATCATAGGGCGGACTCACGAAGTTAGGCTGGAAGGAAGTAGGATCACAAAATGGAGTTCTTCGAAGTGGGAAGTTAGTGTGCAATTTGCTGCAAGTTCGAACATCAATTTGAACTTCTATCTTTAGCTTAAGATTTGGCTTTACAATTTGTGCAATGAACCTTAGCATAGGTTACTTATTAAAAAAAAAAGGAAAAGGGCAAGGAAGAGAGAAGGTTCCTAGACCTGAAATTCAACAATGAATAGTGATCATGGAGGATTTTACTATGGACAACCTTCTTAAAACAAAATTTCACTTAACCAAATTACTACACAGTCTCATGAAATTTGTGGAAGCTTCAAAGGACTGTAGATATTCAATTATTCATTCACCATAAGCATGAACAAACAATAGAAATTTAGAGCAATTGTTAATCTAAGTCTAGGCTAACTTTACACAATTGTATGTCATCAACAAACAACCAAAAGTATGGACTAAGAAGGCATCTACCAACCATCTCTTCTCCATGCTTGGTACATTTCAAAGTAGCTTTCACCATTTTTTTGATCGAGTGAATTCCCTAGCAACAAAATCCATGAAGAGCGGAGATATGTCATCCATTGCACTCTCCTCCATCTTCTTATGGAAATATTCTTTAACTTTTTCCACATCCAGTTCCTCGACAGACATATTTTTATTAGTCATTAATTGGATATAACCTTTGTTGTATTCCCAATGTTCTTTAGCCCACTCGAGGTCAAGCCCAGCTTCATGTAACACCTTTTTGAATACCTCATTCTGATGATGATGAGGTATGTTACAAGAGTGTAAAATGACCTTGCTTATATAGACAATGTGTGATGAAGTTACAAATGGAAAAAAATTAAATGACTTGTGTCATTTTAAATGACATGAGCCATCATTAAATGACCTAAGACACTAATATTTAATAAAACCTAAAAATATAAAATCTTATCTAAATGACTTGAATATTCCTAGGACCTAAGTAGACTTGACATGTAAATAGGACTCCACTAGTTAAATAGTTAGGAAAATTACACCAATATGTATCCATGGGGTGTGGAGCACCATCTCTTTGTTAAAAGAATATAATTTCCTCAAGGATTAATGGAAAAGATGCAACCAATTTTGAAAACATGTGAAGATATTTTATATAGGAAGTCATAGACCAAGGACAAGTGTTGATTACAAGCCATGACTAAATTTTACAATGAAAGAAAGATAAGAGAGTGGGTTCCAAAATAACATAATAGTACCTAAAAGCAATAATACATACTACAAATCCAAGCAATAATAAATTGATGAAGTAAAAAATATAAACCATGAATGGTTTGGGGAAACTACTTGCAAACACATGAGACATGCATTAATTTCTTGGGTTCAAATTCCAATGCCTCTCTTTGGTCTTGGTCTTCCTAACTATTTTTAGCATGTTCCTTAAATACCTCTTGCATTTTCATACCTTGTCATATATGACCACCCAAACTTAGGTGCCCCAATTGTTCTCATTCAAAATTCAAAATGATGCTCCATGACAAGTGTAACAACCTATATCATAATGCTAATCAAGATTCCAATGTAAACTCCCTCTTATATTCTCTTACACACAATAAAATTTGTTATATGTAACTATCTTCATCATGAATTGACACACAACATAAATTGTTGACACATGGCCAAACTATGCCACCTAAAAGTGGCGAGGCAAAAAAATCACTTAAAAAAATAGGATCCTCAACATAGGACTTAAACTCTCCCACAAGAATAAAATTCACTTAAACTCTCCCACAAGAATAAAATTCACTAGAATATGAAATAGCAAGTGCATGGAAAATATATTAAAATGAGCATTAGGAATGTAAAGTTGAGACACCTTTTCCTATCACTAATGGATCTTTTACTATCAATATCACTAGCTTCTTTTACCAATGCCTCATTTTTTTTACTATCTTTTACTATTCTTGAACATATGTTCATATCCAACATTTTTTTTCCATTTGGAAAATATAATAAATCTCCCATGTGTTACTTTTTTTATTAATGTTGTCATTTCTTCATCAATAGCTGCTTTCCAAGAATCTACATCATTTATACCAATAGCTTCCTTTACAAACCTAGGCTTATGAGTGTTAGTGTATAAAGAAATTTCACAAATTTATCCAAGTAATAATGTGTTATCTCAATGGATTAAAGTCATCATATAAAATAATTGAATATTTGGTTTGGATCATTGATGCCATTGTTAAGAAACCATGTTAATGTAAAAATTATGTTGTGGGAACAAATCATGTAGTTTAAATCATGCCAACATATAATGCAAAATCTAAACATCATCCCAAATCAGAACATTGTCCCATATGATCTTATTTGTAAATTGATTTTGTGGTAAAAGCGTTTTTTAGAGAAATGATCTTATTTGTAAATTCATTGGGGTTTGATTGAATTTTAGGATGATAATATTCCCATGTTTGTTTATATATTCTTGACTTTATGGCAGAGGATTTAATTTTTAAATACATATTTGAACAACATAGAGGTCCACTAACCATCTTAATATTATTCAGAATGGGTGGGCGGAATAAATGGGAATCACTCATTTGTCTAAATGGGCGAAATAAATGGGAATCACTCATTTGTAGTGTTGGAAAACACATTGTCCCATGTGTAGGAAAAGTGGACATGGGGCATGATTAGAATGTAAGATGTCTAGAAATAACTAACAGGGGATAGTGTGTTTTCGAATAGGGGAAATAACTAACAAGGGACAGTGTGTTTTCGAATAGGGGAAATAACTAATAGGGGACAGTGTGTTTTCCAACAAGGGACAGTGTGTTTTCCAACATTGGAAAAACCTAAAAGGGAACAGTGTGTTTTCCAAAAAGGGACAGTGTGTTTTCCAACAAGGGATAGTGTGTTTTCCAACATTGGAAAAAACTAACAGGGGATAGTGTGTTTTCCAACAAGGGAAATAACTAATAGGGGACAGTGTGTTTTCCAAAAAGGGCAAGTGTGTTTTCCAAAAAGGGATAGTGTGTTTTCCAACAAGGGATAGTGTGTTTTCCAACATTGGAAAAAACTAACAATGGACAGTGTGTTTTCCAATAGGGGAAATAACTAATAGGGGACAATGTCTTTTCCAAAAAGGGATAGTGTGTTTTCCAACATTGGAAAAAACTAATAGGGGACAGTGTGTTTTCCAATAGGGAACAAAAAAATGCTCTAGATTATATCTTCCTCTTCTTGTTCATCCACAACATGTTCGATAAAGAGTGCATTCTCTAGATTGCTTATTTTTCTTTAAATTTCTTAATCATAACTTTAATCATATCTAAGTTTATTAACTCTTCTATCTTCTTTTATATGTCCAACCAATCCACACATTCCTCATCATCTCAAACATTTCTTTTATCCCTATAAAAATATTAACTACAAGTTTTAATCTACTTATTCTTCATGAAGACATCTTATCTATATATTACAATGCAAAATACCTCATATTCAATGAACTATTTACAAAGTCCCTTGTAACTTACCTCAAATTTGATGGTATGTTTAAAGTATTCCTTTTCAAACTATCTTAGGTTCAACAATATATTTACAAGCATACTTCTCTTAACACCTACCCAATTATAAATATTAGAATATATAACTTAAAATACAATTCCAATGGATTTCCTTCCTTGTGATTTAAAACCACTAGATACCATGTGATAGAATTATGACTAGAGGATCTAGTTAAGGATTATCCAACCATACAATCAATTAGAAAAACACTTGCAATAAAATTTGATGGCATAATAAATTAATTAAAATATGAATTATTAATTCATATAATTACATTTACTTTCTTGCCTTGAGGGCTTACAACATGAGACCTCAACCTTTAAGGAATCACATGCACAACCACTATATAGATTGTAATCTTTTTAATTGATATATGACACAATACTCTTTGCAATGTTCTACTAATCTTTTCCCTTCCATCGGTCAGAAAAGGGCATGATGGAAAACACTGGGTGTTATGAAACTTGCAACCCACATGTAGTTGTAAGACTCTCTACAGGTAACAACCCAATTGGTTAGTCACCCCTCAAGTCAATTTGGCTAGTTTTATGTATCCCCCACTTGCAAATCCTCCCCTGCTCTCGACCACTTATATTTGAATGTACAAAATGAAATAACTCAAAATGGGCACTGTGTTTTCCAACCTACAATTATTTTGAGCATTTTTTTCTCAATCATATGAAGAAATTGAAATGCATTTTTTACTCTAACTAAGAGTTGTAAATTTTCAAGGTGCCTTACATTATGTTACCCTGATTATTGTAGGAGGGGAAAATAAGTGCCAGATCAATTACCACTTTACACAACCCTCATGTATACAATAACCTTTTTCATCATGGTTGAAGGTACTCTCATTGGTTCCTTTCATTATTCTTTTATTTTATTATGAACTACCACCTCCTTTTCTTTTGATGATAAACTCTTATTCTTATCTTTTACTTCCTTTTCTAAGTAGTTAATTTTAGTCTTCTTCTTATGAATCCTATTACATTATACATTGCATAACACCACACATCTAATAACATTGAGCTTTCTAGACTTGAATTCAAACAAGAAATATTGTGCATTGAACATCATGCAATCTAGAAAAAAAACTCATAGGTACAACTATTGAACAATAAATAGTTAACATATCTATTTCCTACTATTTCCATCTAAATCACAACTATTCCTTTCAAGATGCACCATTCCCATATCCTTCTTATGTTGAAGTTTAATACATACTTGTACCTCTTTGATGGTGGTTTTTTTCTAGCTATCATTTCTCCACATACATATAGTGTCATGTATTTGTTTATCACGGTTAAATAATTTCTATTTTCTAATTTCAGGTTTTCACATTATATCTTTATGAACCCAATGTTGCATTGATAAGATTACATTTGAATACTTCTTGGAGCATTAACATTTGTAATAGTTCACCCTATTTTAACAATATAATTTTCCATTGCATCTCACAAATGTGACTATATTATACATTTTGACCATGCTAGTGATAAAGATCCTTTTCTAAATTGGAAAATCATTATACATTATGTAGCATAATGCTTTCTAAACATTTTTATAATATAAATGTTCTTAGGTAAGTGAAACAAGGAATTGTGGTCATTGTGGAACCTACATTACATCTTTCTCACATGGGTTTAGGTTACATATCTCCTTGTCTAGCTAAACCTTCATTTTGTTAGTTTGGTGATTTTTCCATGATTTCCTCTTCCTACTAATCTTTGTCAATTATTTCTTCTCCTATATTTGAGATATTTTTCCTAGACTTCAATCCCTTGCATTGTATAGTTCAACCTTATATTCCTCCTATAACAAGCAACCATTTATTGACACAAATCCTCACCATTTCATTGGACCACTTTCTTTACTCACTACCCCTTTGCTACCTTTTCCTTTTTGAAAATAATTTCTATTTCTTGCAAGCCCCTATCAAGTAACCAATCTTCTTTCATTTCATCCAAACATAACTAATGATCATATACACCTCATGGTGACCTCCCTAAACATGTCGTATCCATCATTTTAGAATCTCAATTGATCATTATGCTTCCTCATGTGAATAAGAAATATCTTAAGCATTATCATTCAACACCTCTCTCTTGTGTATATCATTAAGTGCTAGTTCATTTTGCTAATCAATGCAAAGCACTAAAACATAAATACAACACATGATTAATATGGGTGTCATCATTATCTTCTAATAAAGTATATGCCTCCCTTCATATGATGATGACATAATTTGGTAGATGAACCCAAAATATTTGTGGCACATCTTTTGTCAATATTACAACTATTATTGCCTTGCTACATAGACTATGTTAATATACACATCTTATTAATACTTTACATGATTTATAACCATCTAGGTATGTTTTGACTATATGTTTGTATATTTTGAGGATGATGCATAAAATTAAGAATTAACACTATCTTGTGAATCCAACATTTTTGAAATTCAATTTCTTCTCTGTAATACTTTGGATAATAATGCATGACATTGAGACTATCTCTATTTTTTTCACTAATGGTTTCATGTTGCTTTAGATCAATAATATTACCTACACCATAACATTTCTATGCTCCAAGTCTTCTATTTGTCCATTAAATTACCTACGTGCTTTCTTCTTCAAGCTATGGACTTTTATTTTGAGATATCTTTGTTTACTTGTTATGTGGCAATTATTTTTTCTTTACTTGTCACTTAGTAGTTGCACAATTTCAAGTGCATACTTTGTTTTTAGTAATATCACTATAAACTATCTTATAATTTCAAGTGCATGCTTTGCTTTTAGTAATATTTAGCACTACAAAATATCTTATGCTAGCAAGAGCACAACCAACTATATTGAAACTTTTAAGTAATTATATTTTATTAAAAAACAAAACATTTGGTCACCATGTAGTGAGATTCTTTAGGGAGAACACAAAGTAGAGAGGGCAAGAGGGATTTGATCTATTCTTAAGAGCATAAAATTTTGTACATGAAAATTTTATCTATTGAAAACATCAATTTTACATAGGATAGATGTAAAAATCTATATGCTACATGGAAGGATTGTCATCCTTAATGATTTTATAAATTTTTTTATTATAGAAATGAGGAAGATGGTCCTCTAATAGGAAGATAAAAACACTAAATAACAATGATCTATTCTCTACAATGAGATCTTTTATGCATTTACAATAGTTTTAATAATAACTACTCTTCCTAAGTGCTCAACATTTTGAGAGTTCTCATTTTCCTCTTAAATCTCAAGCAAGGATTTCTTTATATTTTGAATGCTTTCAAGTGTGAAGTCTACTCCCTCTATCCAAATTGGAGTGTCAACCTGTTAAGACATCCAAAAACCACATCAAATTTATATAGCTGAATAAGAAATTTTTTTAAAATAATTTATCAAGTTCATGTCAAAGAATCTTACCAAAACAATATGCAAGCCCACAAGTTTTCCTATATAGATCCACAAATAAAATAAGTGAATAAGAAATTCAAAATATTGCTTTTGGAATCAACTATATACATGTTTTTGTATTATCAATTCAAACTACATTCATTGATCATCAAAAAGAGGAAAGTGAATAAGAAATCCCAACAAAATTCAAGTCATATATTAATGTTCATTTTTACTGTTAGAACAAAGAAGAATCAAATTTTCTAGATCCTACCAAATTAATAGATCATATGAACTATTTCCTAAATCTACAAGAATTCACTATAATTTGGCATGATATCATAGAAAATGACTTCACTTTATTTTCTTTCAAAATGCCACTTAATATCTATTTTAGCCATATCAGGCCTTAGGTTTCTCCTACATTGCCATAACTTGTAGTGATTTAAATTCCCCAATGCCTTAATGATTAGAGATGTTAACAAACGAGCCCAACATGAATAACATAACACAAACAAAATAACAGAAAATAAAATAAAGGAGACCACCAGTCTATTTTAAAAGATCTAGCAGAAAACACTCCTTGATTGAGGTGCCATAGTGCCACTTTGATGACTGCAGATCCAACGATTGCTGGTTGCAAGCAAGAAACTAACCAACTACAATGAAATCAATACATTCAAAAATATGGATACTCAAATTTAATTAGAGAAAACAGATAAATGCTCAAATTGATTTAAATGTTGCTTTGACAAATGATGTGTTGCTTTCAAAAGTAACTCCAAACAATAAGGAATAAAAAAAAATAAGATCCTCCAATTCTTCAATGGGAAAATGAAAATACCTTTGCAACCCTCATTAGCCTCCAATTGAGGAAGAAAACAAGTATGCTAGTAAATACAAACAAAGCAACTTCTACGTTGGAGCAATGGAATATAACCGGTATATTGTTTCTCCACATTTTGGTGACTAGGGGAGAGGACCCAGTACCTGAGCATGTTTCAATAGTTGTGATAGTAGTTGTTTATATAATGCCCAATGTTTTTATCAATATTGGACCAATAGTTGTGACTTTAAAGTTGTTAGTGTTGATAATGACTACCCATAATTAAACAAAATGTATTCCTTTGATCTAAAAAGCAACCAATCATATGATTCCACATCAGTGCTCAATAAAACATGCTTTGAATTCACAAGTATTGGTCTCACTTTTTTTTTGGGCCTTTTTGGACACCTTGACAAAAAGCATGCTGATGTGGCATCATATTTGATGATGTGGCCTTGAAACCTTAGTTATAAGTAGGGGACTTGCCAAGTAAGCTGCTGTAAAAAATTGGGAGTGATTTGAAATTTCCATGTAGGATAATTAGAAGTGCGAAGTTAGGGTGCACAACTACTAGGTCCTCTCCCCTAGTAGAAGGTGATTAATGTTGGCAACATATAAATTCGTGACCTCTCTTAATCCATGATCTAAAATCTGATTCAAATTTCTTGGCCTTCAACTATACATTATCACCAACATCAAAATAGTATGGACTTCATCATGTGGGATCCTCCTTATGTCGTAAGAGATACCAGTATGTCTGACCTTGACTATGCAACGGTATCCAATCTTCTCTTAACGACAAGGTTACATTCACATTAAATATTGCTCCAAATTTTGTGCCCATGGAGAAGTATAATATTCTGATATTACATTCTTATACTCTTGTAACTGACTGCTAAACCTCGTGGACATCATGCGTACAGAAAATTTTCTGGATCCTTTTCTTTATGAATGCCCTCAATACTGTCTTTTGCAATCAAACTCCTCTTACCCATCTATGAATTTGGCTCCACGAAATGTAAAACTTTCTATTGCTGGAAGTACATGTAAAAATACGGATCCAAAAACCATTCCACCATTAAGCCACAACCATAAAAAACCATTATGCCACAACAATAAAAAATTAGATAATCAAATAGAGAAATGGAGATTTTGTGTACCTTGATCTGCCCTTTTGTATTCTGTATACAACGCCGATTCCTCTGAGTACATTCTCTTAAGCTTACCCAAAAACAAGCACATTATATCCTTCAGATTCCATTAAAAGCAGTCGCAACAATTTTGGCAGAGGAGGAGAAACAACATTTTGCAAATGGCGCGCCAAATCTCCTGTCAAAAAATAAAATGAAAGGAATAACAGAGGAGGAGAAGAGCATTACGATTTAATGCAGCAAAGAAAGCCCAAGATCAATATACCTGTTTCTATCGCAGACGGTGTCCGCCATATTCCTCCCTGCCTGCATGAAAAAGGTGTTTCTAAAATGGGTCTACGGGATATTGAAGCATTTCAAATTTCAAATTTCCCGCTTTAAAATTGGCGCTCTTTTTTAAAACCACCGTCCGTTCGTCTATCCGTTGTTGTCCAGCTCTTTCAGTCTTTTTGGGCACCGTAAACCAAAAACTTCGTGCAAATACGGCCTGCTGCAGCACACGGACGGTCAGAGGGGTATGCAAGAGGAGGGCATGGCATAGACATCCATGGGCTGGTGCAAATTGTTTCCGCTATAGCCATTTCCCACCTTGTATACGCTACTGTCTCTTGTCTTTTTCTGCTTGGCATTTTAAAAAAGAAGTCCAGCTCTTCATTAAACAAAGCAAATATCCCATACACAAAGCAAATAAACAAGTCAAGTAAACAAAACTCTCAAACTGAAGCATCAAACTGGGTGGGCCTCAGGGGCTAGGGCATTTTGATGGGTTAAGAGTTTGATAGGTCCGGTGGGAGCAAACAAAGCAAATACTGTTACTATTTTTAGCACTCCAAATAAAGCTGAAACATTAAGTAATATGAAGTTGGAAAAACAGACTGAATGGCAATACCTCAAGGGTCATGACGGAAATGAGGCTGAAAATGTTGTAACTGGCACTGACATTATCCCAATCTAGGCTGAAGCAAGGGGGTCAAAAGAAACCAAGTCAGATAGTGTTGAAATAACTGGAATAAGGAAAAAGAGTACTCAATGGCCTATGAATGGCATGTTAGCTCAGGGGAGCTTTTTAATTCCTTTTATCTTTTCACACCTCCCGATGGAATCTTCAACATTCACTGGGGCAACAAATAGCATTTGGGGAACATGTGTGTTAGGTTGTCCGCAAAACAACCTTTTAAACATGGAGGAAAGGTGTGTTTATGTAAATGCAAAACAGTACAAGGGGATTCTAAGACGTAGGCAAACATGAAAAGTGAAGTTGGCAAAGAAGGGTAAACTTGCAGCTATTCTACCGAGGTTAGAACCTAAGAACTCAACTATGACAGCAGAAAATCAGCAAGAGCAAATAGAACAACCTAAAGGAAAAGGAAATGTGAACTCAGCAACTCACATAGTCTCAAGCAAGAAGCAAAATGGAGATGAAAAAATTCATGTAAACAAGGCAGTAGAGGAGGAAGGTAACTCTGATATTTACAGCCCCACCACAACGCCGCTCATGTGGTCTTTAGAGTTATACGTCAATGAGCTAATGGACATGAAGAAGAGACTCCAATCCTTGGAAACAAGAGGGCAATATGAAGACACCAAAGTGAAAGAGGTCATAGAAGTCAATTGGCAGTTAACAAGGGAGAACAATTTGATCAAAGAATAGATAAACAAACTACAAATTTCCATGGCAAAAGGGGAGCAAGAATTACTATCAATAAGGCAAGTTTTAATTCAAATGGACATAGCAGGCACAAGCAAGCCAAAAGAGGCAGCTGAAAGCAATAATTCACAGTTAAAGGAAATACAATCAGTAATGGACAACATGAAGATAAAAGAAGAGCAGCTAAGGGAACAATTGGAAGAGGCCAAATCTTGGACTCAAGTAGTAAGAGGATCATCGGATACACAAAGAGACGATATAGAAAAGCAAGTCAGGAGGCAGTTAAGAGAAGAAAAGGATAGAAGTGATAGGACTATGAATGTCATTGTTAAAGGGCTAAGAGATTATAGTGAGAATGAAACCACTAAAGAGTTGGCAAGGGATTTCTTTAAGGACGAACTTCAGTGGTC
The DNA here is from genome assembly GCA_007258455.2 of Sequoia sempervirens. Lineage (NCBI taxonomy): Eukaryota > Viridiplantae > Streptophyta > Pinopsida > Cupressales > Cupressaceae > Sequoia > Sequoia sempervirens. The sequence continues at coordinate 360,371,741 of VDFB02353493.1, read as the reverse complement.
AGGGGTTATTCAGCAAGCAAACAGGATTGGAAAATGGACGGAAGGTGGTAAAAATAGGCATGTAAGAGTTACTTTGGAGAAAATTGAGGACAAAATCGTGCTACTAAGGAACAAGAGGTTTCTTAAAGGTACACAAATTTACCTTGATGAGGATCTAACCATAACACAGCAAGAAGAAAGGCAAAAAGAGTGGGAAAAGGTAAAAACAACAAGAAGTGAAGGTAAATGGGCTTGGTTGCAAAATGGTAAGGCCCAAGTTAGTGACAGAGTTACACACCAAAAATAGGAACTCGGGGCCCCCCAGGAATATTTATCTATAGTAAGTTGGAACTGCAGAGGTTATCCTTGGAGAAGAGGACCTGGTTTAGGGCCCATAGCAGCAGGAAAAGACATTATCATTCTTACCGAGACTCATGAGCATGAAGGGTGTAAAATTCCTGATTTTGAAGGATATAAAAAGGCCTCAATATGGAATGAGAGAACAGAAAATGGCAAAGGACATGGTGGAGTTGCAGTCCTAATAAAAGAATCATGGGACAAAAATATAAAAGTGGAGAAAGAAGATCCAAACAAATAGTACATATGGTTAAAAATAACAGAAAATCAGACTACAATTAGATTGGCTGCTTGCTATTTCACCCCAAAAGGCTCCAAATCATATAAGAAAAGGAGTCTAGATTGTGAGGACCCCTTTGCATCTTTAAAAAAGGACATTTCAGTGTTTAGCACATTGGGGGAAGTTATATTAATAGGTGATTTTAATGCTAGGACAGCTGGCATCCAAGCTCTTAACTTGAAAAGCCAAGATAAAGAGAAAGATGATCCGCTATGGCTGGAAGAAGAGAACCATCAATTGTGGGAACGAACCTCTCAAGATAATAAATGTAATGTTACTCATTATGGGGCAGAACTGTTGGGAATTTGCAGTCTATTCAACTTGGTAATTTGTAACGGTATGAGATCATGGCCAGGATCGGGCAACATCACTTGCAAGACCTATAATGGTCAAAGTGTGGTGGATTATGTCATTTTATCTTGTAACTATACAACAAGAATAATGGAGCTTGTGATTGGTAAATGTCCAATGGAGTTGAAATCGGATCATAATCCAATATATGTAAAACTTGACATCGCATAATCAAGCAGCAAGGGGAACAAGTCCTTATCAGCAAGAACAAAGCACCCACACCGGGTAAAATTCTCATGACTCAAGAAAATTAGAAAATCTTCAAGACTGCCCTCAAAAATTTCTTTCAGGAATCGGAAAAAAAATCAGCTTACATAAAGATGCACTCAATAAACAAGAACACTTTGATTCCTCTAGTGCACAAAGCTTTGGGTGAGTGCAAGAGGTCTAGACCCAAGAGAGGCAGTACAAATACTTTTCCAGCAAACCCGTGGTTCGATGAGGAGTGCAAGTTAGCAAAAAGGAAGCTTCGTGAGGGGGGAATGACAATAGAAAACAAGAAAGAGTATGAAAGGATGATACGAAGTAAAAAAGAAAAGTATGTAAGTGATAGAAGATTGGAGCTGATTACCCTTGGAAAGAACAACCCCAAAAAATTTTGGAAGGAGCTACAACAGAAAAGAAAACAAATGGAAAATAATATTACAAGCTCTCAATGGCTAGACTATGCAAAAATTCTTTATGAGCGTGAGCAGGATAAACATAGACCCCCAATAATCAAGGCAGCCACCAAACTTTTCACTGTAGAGGATATCAGTCAAGGCATAAGAAGGTTGGCAGGAGGGAAAGAACAAGATATTGATGGGCTGCAAGTAGAACATTTAAAGTGGGGTGTTGAGGTCCTTGCACCTTGTATTAAGAGCATTTTCAACAGGGTCATTCAAGAAGGCTTCCCATAAGGATGGACCACTAGTGTTGTTATCCCCTTGCACAAAAATGGTGACACAAATAACCCATCAAACTACCGAACTATTGTGATTAACCCTCTTATGGGGAAACTTTTTGGAAGCATGATTGAACGCAGGATTAGCAGCTGGGCTGAAAAAAAGGGGAAAAGAGCAAAAGGTCAAACTGGTTTTAGGCCCAAACACTCCACTATTGATCATGGAGTTACCCTTATATTTTTGATTGAAAAAATTTGGGACACTCAAGGAGACGAAGCCTATTGCTGCTTTGTTGATTTTAAAAAAGCCTTTGACACGGTCCCTCGGAACAAGCTATGGAAGAGAATGGAGGATTTGGGAGTTCCACATGAGCTTAGGGCGGCTGCTCATAGGCTCTACGAGCAGGTCAAAGCTAAAATTAGAACCAATGATGGTATGTCAAAATGCTTTGGCAGTGACATTGGTGTCAAACAAGGCTGCTCGCTCTCCCCAACGCTATTTGTGCTTTACATTGATAAGTTGGAAGAATGGATTGACAAGGTTGGTGGGGAAGGCATTCTTTTGGCCAACTTTGTAATAAAATTACTGTTATATGCCGATGACCTCATATTAATTGCTAAAACTGCGCTTGATTTGAGAAAACATTTGAAGGCCCTTGAAACGTTTTGTCAAGAGGTCGGGATGCAAGTGAACACTTCAAAAACCAAAATAATGATCTTCTCACTGCGAAGAAAAAAATAGCAGATTGAATTTATCTTTGAAGGCAAGCCATTGGAAATAGTGGACGAGTATAAGTACCTTGGGCTTGATTTTCACAACAAACTTAGTTGGGAAACATGTAGAGCAAAAAGAATTCAAGGAGGCTGGAAAGCATTGTACTCTTTGCAAAATAGATGTAGAAATGCCGAATTATGGGATTGGAAAACTAAAAGAACGCTTTTTGGTCTTCTTGTTACTCCGGTAATTCTCTATGGGTGTGAAATTTGGGGCAGCAGCATGTCAAATCAGAAATGGAGACAAGTGGAAAGGATACAAAAACATCTAATTATATGCAGCCTCAAGCTTAAGACTGCAGTGCCTTATGAAATTTTATTGGCTGAGACCGGTACTTTTCCTTTGGAGGCCTCAGCGATGACCCGGTTATTAAGCTACCTAAAGAAGGTCCAGAATATGGAGGATCATAGATGGCCTAAGCTAATTGTGAAAGAGGAGCTAACTAGAAGAAAGAACACATGGATGAAACTTAATATCAAATGGATGAAGAAATGGGATGTTGTGATGCATGAGTGTCCAAACACAAATGGAGAAATAAAAAATTATGTGAGAGAAAAATTTAAATATGGTATATGGACGAAAAAAACAGGGCGTAAAAAGGATTATTATATCAAAGAATTCAATCCCACAAGGGACCATGAAGAAAAGGCTTATATAGGAGCGAATATCAAATGGAAAGCAAAAATGTTGATAGCCCAATTGCGGACTAGTTCACACCATCTTAGGTGTGAAACGGGTAGGTGGGTGGTTCCTAAAGAAGAGTGGGAAAATAGAATATGCCGCTTTTGTAACGAAGGGTATGGTGGAGACGGAATGGCACTTTATCATAGAATGCTCAGCTTATAAAGACATCCGGGCCAGCTATGGGGATGCGGTGCAGGTTGACAATTTAAATACCTTGTTTGAAGATTCAAGACTCGACAAAATTGCAAACTTCATCATCAAAATTCACTCTCGAAGGGTTGATCTCGAACGACGCCTCCATTTTGTCTAGGGCTGTGTTGTGGGTTGTTCCGGTGCTGATCTTGGGTCCCATAGGCTTCTTTGGCCTTGTGGATGTCATTAAAATATTTCATTTCATTTCAACAATGATCATTGAGAAAATGTAATAAGCTTTCACACAATGGGATGATGGATTTCAGGAGTGGTTATGAATTCCACAAGTCATTAATATGTTGTTGACGTGCATTAACTTTTGGCAGATGTTATCTAACATATTTGTTGTTATGATACATACGATTCTGGTATTTTGACACTTTTGTTGTTATGATAAGTACGATTTTGGTAATTTGTGAATTTCTTAAGTTGCATCATTCTTTATTATTCGTATGGTATTATTAGATTTTTTTGTTTGTAGGGTATGTGCAAAATCATTATGAAAAAAATAAGTTCTTAAGTGGCGATGAAAATTTAGAAAAATCAGAATTAGACAACTTGACGTAAAAATTTGAATAAGTTATCTATATTATTTCAAAAATATGTAAAAATAGAATATATAGCAAATTGAATGTAGTTTATAAACTACTAGGTTTATTTAAAAAAAAAATCCATTTGATGAAAATTTGAAAAATTTCAATGCAGTAGCACTTAAATTTCTAGGAAAAATAAGAAGTAGGTGTTTGTTTGACCACTCTAACCACAATAAAATGATAACATTTTTTTATAAGATTTTATATATAAGTAGACAACTCATGCCTTGATGTGATGCATATTTTTTTGTAATTTTTTCCAAGTAAATAATTAATTATGATTTTTTATTAAAACTTTTAAAAATTATAAAAAATCGTATGTCTGACCACCTTAACTTGGTCAAAAATTCATGAAATTCATTTTTTTTTTTAAAAATCTATAATATGCGAAGCATAGAATGTGATGCATGTTTCAGATTCAAAAAATGTGATACTGTTTGAAAGTTATAGATGTTTTTCAATCATCATGACAATCATGACTTTAGTTGTAATTCAAATAGAAAATGAATAATAATAATTTTAATAAATTCAAAGTAAAGCATAATTTATATATTGGTGGAAATCTAAGAATCTCCTTTAAAAACCCTTTTCGTTTCGTCAATTTTGGGTAAGCAAAAATTGTCAGCCACATTCCCATCATATCGCAACTTTTTGACCCATCATGATTCTACACATACCTTATAGTGAGTTTTGTTTTTTCTTGTTTAATTAGTTATTAGCACTTGCATGAGAAGGGGTGCAATAGATACAATGATAGAGTGAAAGTTTTTAATGAAACAAATAAGAATTGTGAAGTAATATTGATTAGATTAGAAGGATGTGTAGTAATATTGATCAAATTAGTTGGACAATATTTTGACAGGTGAAAGTTTTTAATAAAAAGACAAGAATTGTGTAGTAATATTGATCAAATTAGAAGTAAGAGGAAGGTTATGGTCACCTCTCTTGGATTTCCACCTTCAACTATTCGATCAAGCACATTTTATCATATCAAGGAATATATTACAATAAAATATTTATTACTAAATTTCTTATGGGATAAAAAATGTAAATATAAATTGTAGATGGTTTAGCGTGGTTGTGGATTGAAGCAAGTCATGGGAGAGTGTTGTTATGGAGCAGTGGAATAGATTAGACATAAAGTAGAGGAAGTGCATAGACTCATAACAATACTTGTGTCCAAATGGCTGCAAAGATGTTGATCATTACACTTTGCATGGCAACATTGTTGGGTGTAAATGTTGTGCTTGTACAAGAGAAGGGAGATGGAAACGAAAAGGGAAAGGCATTCATTTCCAAAAAATATCTTACAACCATGTCCCATGTATATTCATTTGAGGTGAATAGAGTGAGAAGAAAAAGGAAATAATTAAATATTATTCCTACTTGGGCCATGGACTCCAATGCCCATAAAACATGTTTCGTCTCCTTTGTCATCACCTTGTAAATTTGGGATGCCCAATGATGAATCACAACCTATAGGAGAGAACAATAAAAGACATTAAAAACAATATTCTAGCCACTGTGGCTTTAACAAAAAAGAAGAATATATAATAATGGGAAAAGAATAAATGTCTCCATATTACCCCTTTCACTTGGAAATGGTGTTATTATAACTTCCCATGTATTGCCACCACCATATTAGTCATGCACAACCTTATTAAACATTTTGGAGGAGTTTTAGATAATATTTTGTAGCCTTTGAAAAAAATATTGGTTGTGATTTAAAGTGTGTTTTCAGGCAGGGGGCAAGGAATATTTCAGTTGCTTAGTAGTTGCTTTCTTAGCATGAATTCTTTTTGGAGAACCATACATGAATTTAATAGATAACAACATAATTGTTTTAGAATAAAAATAAAACAAAAGATATTTCAATCTTGTAGAGGGATAGGTAAATGTAGTCTCTTGCAGTTTAGTAGAGTGCAATGTTACTCATTAGAGATTTCAGAAGAAAATCCATACTATATATGATTGTAATGCCAAAATAATTACAACCAGAACATAGCTAAGGATAAGACATAAATTCCAAAATTTTGACCACAAACATAAAATTAACTCACTTAAGTTTATTTCCAAGCAATTATAGGGGGGATACCTAAGGGGTCGGACCTATTCCTCAAAGGCTCATCTCTAATGGCCTTGCATAGGTGTGCGTAGAGGCTTCATAGTTCGACAACTTGAGTTCACGCCAACTCATATTCAATTGACCAAAAATAATGTAACTCAATGTATTCAACACTTTCACAAACAATTTGTCAGTAATTCAAACATATATTCACTCTACAACTTTGAGCTTGTTGATCGTTGTGAAATAAATGATACTAAAACATACATAAATTTCACTTTGTTTAACCAAATTTAAAAGCTTAATATGTTGTGGAAAGGGGAATAAATGAAGAATAAAACCCAAGAATCGCTTAGCATAAATCTCAAATGTGTACGGACATTTTTTTGTGCAACTTAGTCCACTAGTTTCTCTCAAAATTCAATAGTTGACAAAAAGGGAAATTGGCTAAGAAGGTTCAAATTTATTCAAACAACATATACTACATGGTAATGATAAACAATGTGGTTAGAAGCTATATAAGAATAATACGTTATGGTAATTATCAAGAAACTATAACTACTGGAACACATGTTTAAGGTGTGACTGCCATGTATTTAACCAATGCATAATTCAATTACCACAAACACATTAATTTATATTCTCCCAAAATTCCTATTACAACTTAAAGGAATGAAATTAGCTTATACATTTTTTTATTCATTGTCCCAAAACAGTTGAACGAGACCACAATACACTAAAACACATCCAGAGACACTCCCTAATTTTAAAAGAACTATCTACATGTTTGTTTCATACTTTACCACAAAAGAACTTGAAACAATTCTAATTCCTTTTTTTCAACTAATTTCAAAACCTTTAAAAATCCCATGTGCAAACAATGTTTGTACACATATGGATCATACCTTCAAAGCTTATCCAACAATGTGACACTATACAATTTATCAATCTAGAAAAAATAAACTAAAAGTGTGGTTCTTTAAGCCTGAAATTTTCCCTCTAATGCAATTGCTATTCAATACATGAAGGACAAAGCTTTTTGAAAATTAAAAAATTTCTTATTTATTTCCTTGGTGAAATCCAAAGGACTTGAAAATAGAAAAGACTTTTAATTGTTTGTTTTCAGGGATAAAAATGAAAGTGGGAGCGTGTTGGAAAATAATAAAAGCATGACATAAAATAACATAGCCATTAGATATAATAGTAAAGAACAAACTCAATTTATGCTAGTTGCATATCTATGTTGATTTGGATATCTAAGAGGCTCTTCCAACTACTATCAATATTAGAAGTGTTTCTAATAGATCTCAAATTGGCCCATAGAATTAAATTTTTAATTATGAGCATCTAAACATGCAAGGACTCGAAATTGGAATGTAGGTCATACCTCTTGTTTATGTTATTTCTAATAGAGATGAAGGCAATAAACATAAATGTAAAAAAATTGGTTTGCTACACTAAGCTTAATCATAGTAACTTCCATCATTTGTGCCTAAATTCAACACCTATATTTGTAATTTAAAACATCAATTATTTTGGTCAGATTTAATTGATTCATTTTAATCAGGTTAAACACTTTAAAAATGATTCTAACCTTGATTCTTTTGAGTATATATATTAAAATACTTAAAATGGTGATTACTTTATTGATTCTTTTGAACAAATTAAAACATTTAAAAAGTGTGACGATGTATCATTGTCTAATCGGTATAAAATGGTTTTCTATTTATTCATTTTTATTTATATTAGTCGCAGATGCATATTTCTTTTCAGCTAAGAAGGCGGTTTAGAGAAACCTAACCCTATATCTTATAAACTACCAAATGAATTTCAACTCCACTTTATGCTATTAATATTTAGATATTAAATTTAACATGTATGCAATTAAACCTCTAATCCAAAAACAAATCTAAATTTGACCCAATTTCCCAATGAAATAATAGACACATAATCTACATATTGTATATGCCTAAATTATTATTATTTATTATAGATTTAACTAGCACATTATACTGATCGAATGAGCGTAGAAAGGAAGATTACTTAGTTGTGGATAGCTCTCTCTTGTACACCTTATTTTCTCTCGCTACATCATGATTAAATTTAATATTTCTTCATCCAATCTTGTCTTATCTTCCTTTCACAACATTTCTAGAATTTCTCGATCTCATGCGACCCATTCTCCCATTCCCCCCACAAGCAAGCAATGACAAATAATATATATGCGTTCCAAACAACAATTATATTTTTTAAGATCACCATGTGTAAGCCAATAAAAATCCATCAGTGGAGAGCAGTAATCTTGCGTATGAGTGAGGTTAAGTGTCCATTAAATTAATAACCGATAGCTTCAAAAGAGGTGCTTTACCTTTTGTACTATCATTAATAAGATCACATAATAAATAAATAAATAACCCCTGTTGGGCTCTCAGATTTCGTGGCTGGGAGTATCACTAAAGTTGAGTTTAGTATTAGAACTAATATTATGAGTAAATTAAACTCTACTATTAATATTTTTGTTATCAATCTAGATGATAACTATATTAAGTTTTAATAGAGGAAATATTAATATTATAAATTTATTAACATTAGTAATAATGGTAAAATTAATAATAAAGAATGTATTAATACTAATACAAACAATGCAATAAAATTAATGTTAATGATCTTGTGAAGAATTTTATCGAGACGCTCTGGTTCGACATATATGTGTTGAAGGTGGTATATCACCTTTAATGGAGTGTCTAATAGGGCACAAAGAGAAACTTTTAGCTTAGTTTGTGAGCACTTGGTGTGACAAAAGGGTCACAGTGGGAGGGATTTCATTTGGGATCAATGAAGAGGTTCTCACAAAAGCTTTGGGTTGTCTTGTTCAAGACAAAAGTTTAAAAAGGACATGAAAGTGCAAGACATGGAGAGCTTGTAGACCTTCTTCAGGCAAAATGAAACGCCTATTCAAAATTGCATGCAGGTTTTGACTAGAGCAAGCTTCCTGCACCATGAGACTAGGTGTGTCTAGTTTTAATGAAGTATATCACTTTAGAAGGTCGGTTTAAATTTTTCTATTTTTACCATTTGTCATTGTTGAATCACCTCTGCCATGGAATACTTATTATTTTCCCCTTCTTACTTTCATCCCTTGAAATTTTGATTAAAGAAACCATGGATCATCTCATGGTGAAAAATCCTAATAAACCACCCCCTCTACCCCTGCTTCAAGGGCTTATCCTTTGTTTTTTATCATTTCAACCATGTCCTCTACTTGTCAAAACCCACTTCTATTGTTAGAATCGAGGAACTCGAACCCTCTTATCTATCCCCTGCTAAACCCTCTCTAGCTATCTCTATTGGCCCTAAAAGGAAGAACTCTCCCATAACCACCTTGAGGAATACAAACCTAAGCCCCCTACCAAAAAAAGGAGGGTGGTGTGAGTTTGGCCCAATCCAAGGTCGTTGATGGTCTCTACAAGCTAATGAATACACCCACAAAGAAAGAAGGAAATATGGTTGTCAAAGCTAAGCCTAAACTAAAGAAAGGAAAAAATGGATATCACCTTTCATGTTGAGGAACCTCCCATAGATAGTGATGAAGAAGACTCTGCTGCCAAAGACTCTTAAGGGGATATGGTGATGGCTACCAGTGTTGATATGGTGGTGGAACATACAAGTGTTTGAAGGTCCAATAGGATGGTGAAACACCAAAAGGAAGTCTTGGTGGATGAAGTCTCCAGCAGCTCAGAGCAAGAAAAATGCCAAGAGGAGAGCAAACATGACATGGTTGAGGAGACTGAAGAATACATGGAAGGACCTAGTCACTTCAATGAGACGATTTAGATGATTCTAGAGGAATCCACTCCAAATTCCTCCAATCATAAGGCTCAGGTGGAAGGGACCAATAGTTCAAATGTTGAGAAGAATGAAGACCCCAGCAACTTGCTTGCTTGTGTCGCCAAACTAGAAAGGAAGTTTATGAGACTGACCCTGTTCACAATCAAATTCATACTAAGAATGTTATGAGTATTATTAATACTAAATAAGAGATAATATTATCTAATAATCTTGGTAAATTATTTTTTCCTCATGGTAATAAGGATGTGATTTGAAGTAACTTATTAAATATATGTATATACATGTATTATGTGTGTGTTTGTGTGTGCAAGGATAACTTTTAGAACCTCCCCCTCGGTGAAGGTGTAAAATCTTGGCGAATCTTGTATACTTCTTGAAAAAAATATTAATTTTAGTAGCTGGTTTTTTAATTTTTCTAAAAAAATAATAATCTCAATTGACGAATCTTTTATAATCTCCAGAAGTCTATGTAAAATCCTAGCGAATTGCAATTTTTTTTAAAACTAATAAAGTATTTTCATTGGTGATTAAAACTATTTTCAAACCAATAAATTATTTCAATTGGGGAATTAAACATGCTTTCAAACCAACAAGATATTTCTATTAGCAAATTAAAGTCGTGTTCAAACAAATAAAATATTTTTGTTGGCAATTCAAAAATGTTTAAAAACCAAAAAAACATTTTCATTGGTGAATTAAACCTTTTTACAAATGAAGAAAAAAAACCATTAGTAAATTAAACATAATCTCAAATCAATAGAAAAATTCATTGGCGAAATAAACTGGTACATGCTAATAATAAATCATAATGTGAGTGGTGAAAATATCAAATGCTACATATTGGTCTATTCAAGGAAAAATGTTCCACACATCCAAATTCCTTCATAAAGTGTCTAGAATGATCAAAAGTGTCAACATAAATTCATTATGTCTAAAGCTAGATGTCAGTGCAAATCAATATAACCCACGACCATTCGATGATTTTTTTATGCATGACTTGTAGTTGCGTTTTGGAAGTAAATATCTAAAGCACTAGAATTATGAATTGAAACCTCCAGAATAACACTAGAACTGCTAGATTTCCAAAAATCAATGGTTGACATTTTATTACTAATTTTATTAATGATTCAAAAATGTTTTCAAACCAAAAAAAAATATTTTCATTGGAAAATTATTATCATTGGTTCCCCACTAGCTTGCAGGAATAAAATAATAAAATAAAGAAGCTAGAGGGATAGCGAGAAAGTGACACCTGTTCACCCTCCTAGCAGGCCCTATCACTATTCAAAGGTGTTGATGGTTGAACATGATCAAATCAATGGTTAAGATGTGCTCTGACAAATGAGTCCTAGTCGTTCCCCACTAGCTCGTAGGGGACCCACTGTCTGATCTGGGCTTGTGGAAGGATAGTAGGTATGAGCCATGTGGCATCATCACCAGCGCTTGTAAAACTATAAACGACATGGGATTATTTGGTGAAATATTTCTCAACAATTATGAAAGGTTAAACAACATGCTACTAAAAGGATGTATGAGCACACCAAAAATTGTATATCAAGATGTTCTAATATGAGCCATCTATTGCTAAAGGAGGATATATGCTATGGTCACTGGCCTATTGGTTAAAAGGGAAGAAAGTTGACGATTGTTGGGTTGATCTGGGCCATTGTCTGTGAGCCCATGACTGTTGATCTAAAACTTACAAATATCAGAGGGGAAGCAGGTTGCTAACATGTGGCTTTTTTGTCAGCTTGTAAAGAGCGGTGGGGCCAAACAATTGATGAATTCAAGCCTTCAAAATAATGTCAGAACCATTAGATTTTAAAATATCAATGGTTGACATTTTATTTATTTTTAAATGATTTAAAATCATGACTTAATTTTTTTGAAATAATATTGTCACATTAAGTGGTGAATTAAATGTTAAGTGTTGAGTATTTTATGTCATTGTCTTCATTCTAACTTTTATATATACTTCACCAACTTTATATTCTTCGTATCATTTATAATTATATTTGGCTTTGATTTCTTTCTTCTCTATTCTCAATTCAACTCTGATATGGAGTCTTAGTGTCATGCCATGCTACCCAAATGATTTTGGAAGAAAAGAAGTGATGATGCATATGATAGATGAAAGTTGGGTATGGTTTTTACAATTTCATGTGTACAGGTTCAGCATGCTATAAGAATAATTGTGGGTAGGGAATGGCTTCAAAACAACCTTCGTGCTCTATATTATGAGGTAGCTTCGAATTTCTTGTCTAATTGCATGGATATTTTTCTTGATAAAGATTTGGTGAAGGTGCCGACAATACGTTATTTGTAGCATTTCATTCACTATATTTCTTCATTAGAGTTGGCACTGGAGCATTACAATTTTGAAAGTGGATTAGCGCATGTTGGTGGGATCTTTTAGAAAGTGAAATTGCATGCTTCTAAAATGCAGGCTCTTGCCCTGGTTAATATGAGATGTGGTCTGTCATGTGATACAAAAAATGAATCAGTAAAGAGTCCGGAGTTTTGGAGGAATGTTTTGGGTGATTCACTTTCCTTCTTTGCTTTTACTTTGTTAAATTTGATTCACCTTCTACTCAAACACTCAGTTGAGGGCAGCTATTGTTACAAAAATTTTAGTAATGGGGTAAACCCACAAAAGTGGTTTTCAATTTGAATAAGGAAAAGTTGTAAAAAATGACCCTATGCCATTTTTTTCATTTTGAGGGTTCGAACAAACTAGTTGGTTTGAGCGAACCAAAAGAGGGTTCACTCGAACTAGGGTTCGAATGAACCCATTCAATGCATGTACGGACCAATCGGCCAAAAATACAAATGGAAACCCTTTTATGGAAGTTGGTTCAAATGAACTAGGTTTTGAATGAACCCTGGTTCACTTGAGCCCCTGGGGATTTACTCGAATCCCCCCAGTTTGAGCAAATCCTCCCTTTCCCTAATTTTTGACCTTGTTCACAAAAAAAATAGAATTTTTACACTTCAAAGCTCGAGTTGAAGAGAAAAATGGTGGAGAATTCACATACCCAACTAGAATCAAGTAGTCCTCGAAACGAGCTATCCAACAAATATAATTTTAATATGTTTTGGTTTTATTATGTATTTGTTTTTTTAGTTTTATTAAACATAGGTTTTTCTTTGAAAATCAAGCTCTTTGTTCTGCACATATGGAAAAATAGAAGATTATAAAAAAAATTGAAAAATTTGAGTGCACTAGATATAAAAGTCCCTGATCAAACAAAAAAAAAGAATTTTGATACATACAAAAAAAGTTATGTATTATACAGTCCCGCTATGTCTGAATTGTAATTGGTTTGACTAAGTTGAAACTTGATTAAAGAAAAAACATTCAATAAAAAACTATCTATCCAAGTGGAAACACTTGATATTGAAGTTACAAATCTAAGTTCAAAAGAATTAGAATTTTATCCTTCATGGAAAATAAAGTTATGCATTATACAGTGAGCATCACTTTTTAAAAATGTTGTTTTATGAAAAAAACTAGTTTTCAAGGGAGATGGAAAAAGAAGTGCAATTTGATTCCAAAAAAAATGAAAAAAATATATTTAGAATCTACAAACAAAATGTCATGAAACTCTAGTTTGCATCATCTTCAAATTCCTCACAGTTTAGTCGCTATAGGTGCTCGAAAATGAAGATTTAGTTAAAAAAAACATTTCAGTGTCCAAATTGGCCAAAAATTGTAAACTAGTATTGTGGGATCACCCAATGAATTGTGTGATGTGTCTATATTTTATTGTATAACATAATAGTTATTGTAATATGTATTTTGTGACTGATTTTTTTCACGGTTAGTGGCATTTCGGCCAAGTTGGCTATGTAGTATGTACTTTAGTCTTTAACTACTTAAATTAAAATATTTTTTTTGGATCCATTCTTGTAAATCATTTATTCTTTTTTCAATATAAAAATGTGGCATTTAAAGCTAATAGTAATTATCAATGTATATAGTTTTGATTACAAGTGAGTGAAATTTATTGTGACTTATTAATGGACATTGATAATGATTAAGGTAAAACAAGCCATTTAATTCTCTTTTCAATGCCTCGAAGTACTCTACCTTTCATTTAACTCTCAATATTATTGAAGAAAATGTGGTTGTGGTACCATAGATTAATGCCATATGTACATCTAAAGTGATTGATTGGATAGCTTGATATTGAAAATTGCACAATGTATTGTAGATGATGATGTCATTAATCCAGTGATCAATTGAAACAAGATTTGTAATGATTTCATATCATTTGAGTGGTGATTTTGATAACTTTTCAGCTTGAGATATAGTATGCATGTAGCCATACATCAATCAAATTAAACATTTTAATTGTAAATGTAAAGATTAAGTTACACGAATCAATTAAGTTAAGTTTTTGGTTTGCATGATTATCATTATACCCAACCTCACACGCGTCACAACTCAAAAGTAAACATGGATTAGGATGGTAGTGGCATTTGTGGCCCATAAATAGGGATAGTGAGCACAACTAAAATCATTCGTTAAAAGCTAAAGGATTTAGTATTGAGTGCAATGTTTTGAATTGTCATAAGGGTTTTCATTTTGTAAGGTTAATAAAGAAGAAGATGATGTGATATTATTGGGGATACTCTAAATTATATTTCCTCCAATTATGTAGTTATAGAGTAAAAAACCAATTTATTTGAAGTTCAAAATGGGTGGAATTGGAAAGAAGTTGATCTAGTTCACTTGACTTATTAGATTTTGAACAAAGATACGAAGATTTGATGGAGATAAGTGCTATCCCAATGCATGGAAGCTATGTGCAAAACATGGGAGAATATTTACTACCCCTCATCTTCTACATGACTCTGGTTCTTAAACAAGATAATTATATTTTGTATCTTCATAGCTCCCATTTACCCAACATGGTCGGCTAGGAAAACCCTATGCATTTATTTTCAAAGCTGCATTTGTATTACGTTGTCACCAACATAAGCTTGGAACCAATTTGCAATCCATTGTTAGGAGCAACAACTTGGAATCAATTGTGTCTATGTAAAGTGACCTACGTCATTTATAGAAAACACGAGCTTGCAGCCTTGCATGCTCTACTCATGTTTAAAAAGATATGTAATAATCTAACATTGTAATTCAGTTGTAATAAAATAAATTGTTGTGTTATTATTCATTATTCATTTACAATAAAGAATTATTTTTTGAGTTTAATGTCTATGACTCTATTCAAATCCGTTCTTTTTCCTTTAAGAAATTAAGTATTGTCTATTTATGAAATATTTGCATGTAGATTTAGAACATAAAGAAATACAAATGAAAAAAGAAAGTTTCCATCAAATTGACAAAAAAAACTATAACACTAAAAGTAGTCACTCTTGCTAGGGTTATTGAAATTTTGGGCAGGTGAAAAAGATGGTGGGCCAATTTGTGGGAATTTTTTTCTTTTTTTTTTGAAAGCTCATAATACGAGTGTGTTATAATGTGCTCATGTTATGGATTGGTGTGTCGAGCCTAAGGCTTGACCACAACGAGCCTATAATGTGAGTACATTATAACACACTCACGTTATGAGGCATTAAAAGAAAAAAAATGGAATACGAAATCATTTTCATTGTGAGTATGTTTTTCTTGCCCACGACCAAAACCCTTCATTTTCATGCTCACATTATAGAAGGAGCCATCTTACAATTTTTTTCATCAAATTGTTGTTGTTTAGTCACCAAGATACTGCCATGTCGACGAGGAGGTCTAAGCTCGGTAAGGATTGTTTGTTTTTGGTTGTGAATTTATTAGTTTTACATTATTTTTTATATTTATTTGTTGAGTTTGTAGGAGATGTTAATGAACCTGCAAACCCTCTTCAAAACCCTCCTGAAATTCTTCAACAAGTAGAGCAACAACAATAGTCCAACAAAATCCTCAACAAGTAGAGCAATGTAACAACAAAAAATCCTCAAGCTCAACAATCTCCTCCATCAATCCCTCAACATCCTCCTAACACTCAGCAAAATTTAATGAGTGAAATTGAAAACAATAAATTTAAACAAATTGAGGAGTTAATCATGAGGTTAAACAATCCAAACGATTCAATAATGGAAAAAAAAAAAACTTGCGAATTCACTGAAAGAAATGTTAAAAAATGTAGATTCAATAAAAAAACAATTAACTGGTTGGCAAGATAGGAGGCAGGTGGCTAAGAATTATTACTAGGATAAATTATCATATAAAGATGTAAAAGATCTAAAAATTACAAAATTTGATTTTTGCTCATTATTCACTGACCCATGCAAAAATCCAAATCTTAACCTCAATGCGAAGAGGTTTCCTATCCATTGGTGCCACCACCAATAGTTTAGGACCTCTTTTTGAGATAGGTGGTACATGGTTTTTGATTTCCCACCATGCAACACTTGTGAATTCTTGCAATATTTTTTGAGGAAACTATACTATGAGTTTATCCTAAACAAAATATTGAATTATTTTGATATGGGGGACTTCTAGGGGAGAGGTGGGGGGTCGGCTCAAGATAGAACCAGTGCACATCAAGATCCTAAGTGGCAAGCAAGACGACCTCTCGCTAGGCCACCTCATTAGCACATTGTTATCCCTTCCATCACGAAGGAGAGTGCCAAGTTAGACACTTTGTAGGCCATTAACTCTTTGACCCAGAGTGTCATCCAACATGTCAAACCTATACTACAATGCCATCCAAGGGAGTCTTCAAGTGGTGAGCTTTGATCCCATTTGTGTTAGGCTTGCAGGGAAACTTATTCATATGACCCCACCAACACTTAGGAGGTTGCTACACATGATACATCTACAACTATGGAGATGGTGAGGGAAGCTAACATTTTGAATGAGGCCTGTGGCATCAATACTCAAGCAAATGTTAGCATGTTCATTGAATTTAGTTTATTAAATTTCAGTTTTGAAATGCAAGATTAACTAATTTAGTTTTATGATTTTAATTAAATTTCAAGGTCACAGTGTTGATATTAGATACATCGGCCCTACACCAGCTTATTACTCCATTGCATCTACCATTGAGGTATGTAATTGGTAAATAATTATAAATTTATTACATGTTCATAGCATTGTTTTATGAATGGTATTCTAATATGTGATTTTGGATGTTGAATAGGCTAATATTGGAGGTTTTGAGGGAACACCTTGGTGCATTTGGAGCACCCATGAGATTTTGGTTTTGTCATTTTTTATTTTGTCTTGAATCTTTGGGTAATTTTATTGTTTCTCTTGGAGATTGAAGGAAAAAACAAAAATAAATTATTATATTTTCATTTTTTTATGGAAATTTGAAAAGCCACTCTGGGAATGGAAGAGTCATTGCAAAACAGGGAGAAACAAAGAGTTTCTTGGCAAGAAATTGAAAGGTCATGTGCTTTAATGGTGGCTATGAAGTTTAAAAAGGAATAAATATATGACATAAGTGATGGGGCATGGCAAAGTGAATGAAGAATACCCTTTGTGCAACCTAAGAATTTGGGTTGTTAATTAAATCTCTAACTAGACTATACAAGCCCATGCATAAGGGAAAGTAAAGTCATTTCAAGCAAGGAAATTGAGGCATTGAGGAAGCATGGTCGACATCCATACAACAATGGAGAGTGACACATATGAAATAAAGTATAATATGCATAAATTAAAAGATGAAAAATAGATATCATGGTTTGTTAAAGCCGCGTAAAGAGGAGAGCTCATGTAGAAAGAGGAGATATCAGTGGCCATTTGAACAAGCAATTCATAGTTATTACAAATTGGTTGGATGATATTAGCCAACAAAACCATATTAATAAAGAAGCTATAGGCACGAAGAAATCCCATGATATGAAGACAAAAAGGTCATGTAGGTAGTAAAGGTAGCGAATAAAGGCATACAACTAGCGCTCATGATGAGGGGAATTGTAATAAACATGGGTGAAGGAAATTGAATTATGTAGATAGCCAATTAAGTGCAGATTGATAGAGGTTGGAGGGAATGTAATGCTAAGGAAGAAGGCTCAAATTTGTATGAGGATAATAAAGAAAAACAATAAAAGATGTAGATGTTGCAGGAACACCCAGATGAATAAGTGCAACCTGTGAGTTGTGAAAGTCAAAGAGTCAGACAACATAGAGAGGTGATACCGAGTGATGGAGTTTTATGAGGGAATGCAATGTATGAAATTTGAATGAATAAATGTATTAGTTGTGAGCATTATTGTAATGTATACGATCTATTTGTTTGGAATGGAATACATAATTGTACAGTTGATTCAAATTGACACACGTTATTGTCAATTTTGGTTTTAATTGTTTTATGAAGTTTGTTGTAATCTGGATTTGGGTGAGAAGTTTTTTTTTTTTTTTTTCTTTGCATCAAATTGGTATCAAAGCTATAAGACCTTAAGAGTGCAAGGTATGCACTAGGACAAGAGATTTGGGAGAGAAAGTTTGTTGTAGATGTGAAAGAGAGTCTATAACTGCTATCCTCCGGTAGAGATAAAGCTGGGTAGAAGGTGTAGAGTTCCTCCACTGAGAGAAGGTGGGTAGAGGAAGCATCTTGTAGAATCTTTGTTGAGTAGAGGGTAGTTTGAAGAAAGTGTTGTGTGAAGGTAGATTATAGTAGACGAAATGAAATCTTTGTGAGAATTGAGGTTTAATTGTAGCATGGAACTTTTCCAAAGAAGAAAATGTGTAGATACTTAAAGACACTCGGAAAAAGATTTCAAACATGGCTCTTTTGATTGCTACCTTATATTCAAATAGAGCTCTTTTCTTTTCTTGGGAGTATGGTGTAGGACTACCCATGAGATTTTGGTTTTGTCATTTTTTATTTTTTCTTTCTTCAGGAAATTTTATCATTTCTCTTGGAGATTGAAGGAAAACTAAAAATAAATTATTATATTTTCATTTTTAATTGAAATTTGAAACCACACTCTAGGAATGGAATTCATTGCAAAACAGGTAGAAATAAAGAGTTTCTCAACAAGAATTTGAAGGGTCGTGTGCTTTAGTGGTGACTGTGAAGTTTAAAAGGGAATATGTACATAAATGACATAAGTTATGGGGCATGAAAAAGGGAATGAAGAATACCCTCTACATAGCCTAAGAATCTAGGTTAATTAAATCTCCAGCTAGACTATACAAGCCCATGCATAAGGGAAAGTAAAGTCATTTCAAGCAAGGAAATTGAGGCATTGAGGAAGCACAATTGAAATCCATATTCTATTGGAGAGTGGTGCATATGAAATAAATTATAATATGCATAATTTAAAAGGTGCAAAATAGATATCATGGTTTGTCAAAGCCGCAACAAGAGGAGGAGAGCTCGTGTCGAAAGAGGGGATATTAGTGGCCATTTGAACAAGAAATTCATAGTTATTACAAATTGGTTGGATGATATCAACCAATGAAATTGCATTAATATTTAATAAGCTACATGCATGAATAAATCTCATGATATGAAGATAGAAAGGTCGTAGATAGTAAAGGTAGTGGATAAAGGCATAAAACTAGCACTCCTGATGAGAGGAATTGGGATAAACATGGGCAAAGGAAACTATTATATGCAAACAACCAATTAAGTGCAAATTGATAGAGGTTGGAGGGAATTAGACACCACGGGAAAATGACTTTGAGATAAAAAACAAAAAAAGGTTATTGTAGAGGGGCCCAACAAGATCTCATAGGCTTAGATAGAGAGTTCATAAGCATTACAATTTCTAAGTAATAGCCTGTCAAAGATTGCTGCCCTTTTGTACTTTGGACCCTTAAGGGATCGAGCTGGTTGAACATAGCTCAGAGTGATTCCGCATATTTGGGTGCAAAAGAGGACCATGCCTAGCATAAATGTACCCATCCAGACATGTCAGAATATTCTGGTTTGTCATAGGAGTTGTAGAATGAAAGTTTTACCATTTTGCAACTTTACACGACTTGTATTTGGCACTTTTTTCCATTGAGTAAAAACTGAACACCATGGGAAAATGACTCCAAGATAAAAAAAAATCAAGAGAATTTATTATAGAGGGGCATAATGTGATCTTGTAGGCTCAGACAAAGAGTTCGTAAACATCACAGTTTTTGAGTAATAGCGTTTCAAAGATTGTTGCCCTTTTGCACTTTGGACCCTTAAGGGATCAAGAGCCATTTGAACATAGCTCAAAGTGGTTCCTCATGTTTAGGTGTGAAAGAGGACCATGCCTAGCATAAAATACCCATCCAAACATGTTGAAACAATCCATTTGGTCACACGAGTTGTAGAAAAAAATTTGCACCACTTTGCAACTTTTCACTGCTTGCATTTTGTTGGTGTTTTTTCTAGTTAAACCTTGAAATCCTCTAAAGGGCAGCCAACCCTTATACTCAAGAAACTTCAAAGCAAGTGGCCAAAAAATGAGCAAAGGATTGTGAGGTATTTGGTCCTACTCTTTAGACTCTGTGGGACCAAGGAGGGTATTCCCTATCATGTTCTTGTGATACTCATATAATGGAGAACACTTTTTTACACAGATTTTTTCCTACTAAGTGCAAATAGACATTATTCATCAAAATTTCAGCTAGTCGATTTACACAAATAACTACCTATTGCTAGGAATTAAGTGGTACTTATGATTCATACATTGTAATTGAAAGTATTTAATGATTTTCATCCTCATTCTGAATCCCTAGCTAGGAACATCACTAACTCAAATATTTGTTTCAAATCACATAATAAAGAGACCAGTGCTTCATCAATTGGGATAATCGAGTCAAATTAGCAACAATGAGTAATACAT
This sequence comes from Sequoia sempervirens, assembly GCA_007258455.2. Taxonomy (NCBI): domain Eukaryota; kingdom Viridiplantae; phylum Streptophyta; class Pinopsida; order Cupressales; family Cupressaceae; genus Sequoia; species Sequoia sempervirens. Next base: position 360,350,951 of record VDFB02353493.1, on the reverse strand, counting down.
TATCCATTTATCTTAGAAATAGGTGGACTATTGTCATACTACCTTGTAGTATTCAACTCACTGCATCTAAAACATAACTTATTACCAAATCCTATGCTCCTTCCTCATAGAACCTATGACTTCATTTAAACATTTACTCAATTTTTTGAATTTGAAGTAGAAACAAAACCACTCATTCAAATAAAACAATTGAAAACAAAAATATCCTTAACCCTTTTATTCATAATCTACAAGAAAATTATAGAGGATAGTATATATTATAGAACTAAGATTTTCTCTTATAATCTGTGGCTTCTATAAAACCATTTTAAGATCATTACATACATGACTCAAACCCAAGACAATGAACTATTCTATTCATCAATATTCTTTACAATATGCACCTTCTGAGCTTAGCTGCTCACCCAGACCAATTTTGGACTCAAGAATGAAACCCCTTGCAATGAAAAAGAAACGAGAATAAAAAGAAAGAAAAGCAACCATCAAAATAAAATGGTAGAAGAAACTTGGCAGCTTCCTTCTTGGTCCATCAGCAACAAAAAATGAAAAGCCTCTCTCTTCTTTCTTTTTTAACAAGCCACTAAATGGGTTGTCCTTAAAATTGCAAAATTTGACACTTTTCGGAACACCATTTTTGGTTGTCACGATCATAAAATGATTAAATAAACCATTAGAACTTATCCTAGGAACTTGAAACTAAGAAGGATGTATAAATTTGACCCAAGAATGTAGTGTAACAAATAGATCAACAAAAGGGATCCCGAGGTGAAAGATATTAATTGACAAAGTTGATTAATTAGACATTTTTGCAATTGCACTTGTTTAGAACCAATTAGGGCTCACCAAGTCACTACTTTGAAAAAATATCAAATCACCTTTCAGGAGCCTTGAAACATGTTATAAATGTAGATGTAAAATTAGAACAATCTACATTTACTTTTGATCTCGAAAAAATAGGAAATTTGATCATGAGACCCTGAAATCAGAAAAGGGAGTACATGAATGTAGGGAGAATGGAGGGAAACAATCTGTTCATCTTGACAATCATCCAACTATGAAATAATCACTTAAATAGGAGGTCACTTTGCATAACAGAGTTTGCAAACAACAGAAAACTGTCAAACCCTCTGGATTTGCTTTTCAAAATGTTGTTGTACCGTAGGAAAATATCCCCTTCTCATTTTCATGGCCTTTTAGGTCTAGTTTCATGGTGTTGGAACTATGTTGCTTTAATTTTATGTTGTAACATGGCTTGAACATGCTTATTTAGGTACTAAAACTCAAAGAACGATGTCTTCTAAAGGTTTTGTGAAGTGTTGTAAGACATTTCTACATTCTTCTAGACTTTAGTAATTACAATTCACCAAAAAATCACCTTTTTATTCATCAACAAGTCATATTTTAAAGTGTTGTAAAGTCTTGTAACAAGCTTTCACACTTTTCTAAGCACATCTTCACTATTTATCCCTTTCTCATGCTTTATTTGACCCCTTTGTACTCTCATATGCTTGATTAAGTGTTTTTTTGAGTATTATCCCGACAAGCAACATTAAATACAACATATTTCCCAACACATATTTTTAGGTCATAGGTGGGACCCATTTGCCATGGGTGGCGAATGAGTCCCCCTTGGCCCCAAATTCAAAATATTTTAAATTTCCTTTTTGGATTTTATTCAAAATCACTTGATATCGGCCTATGATGAGGTATGAATAGGTAACTAAGGCACAAGTGTGTATAAATAAGTGATTTTCACCTCATTTTACATCTCCTACAATCCCCATTCATCAAGTTCACCTATCCACCTATTCACTCAAGCATTCAAGCATTTTATAATATCTTTTCAAGCACTATTCAAGTACTTTGAAGCAGCCATTAATATCACTTCATACTTGCATCATCAAGGGTTTGGTAAGTTAATATCATTTGCATGTTGTTAGTTTATCATTCCTTTGCATTTTATTATTTTATTGAAGGTTTGATTACCAAAAATAGGGTTTGACCAAGGAAAACCCCTATTCACTAACCTTAAACCATTTTTCCCTATTGCATGTTTGTTTGCAAACCTAGGTATGTAGATTTGACAAGCTTTTTGGTGTTGAAGATTGGTTTACAAGCCAACTAGGTGCTTCAAGTCAACTTAAGTCTATTTCAAGCTTGGATAAGGTTTTTTGTCTGTTTTTTTTGCAAAATTGTCTTCAACAACTTGATAAGCAGAATTTTTTAGATCTAGTGTTGCAGAGTTGTCTCCCGACTTTTCAAAAATTTGGGAGAGGACTGAGTCACCACCTGTGGTGAATGAGTCCCACCTTAGGACTGAAAATCTAAATTTTGTCAGATTCTGGATCCCGACAAACAAAAACTTGTTCTTGACAGTTTTTCACTAGGAGGAGGACTAATTTGCACCTTGGGTGAATGAGTCCCACTATAAAAAACAAATAATTTCCACCAGCATCTAGAACACTCTAGATTCATCACACTTCATTCAAGTGCACTCAGATTCATCCCTTTCCTTTCTATTTTACATAATTTCTTCATTTATTTAGTTGTTTGCATATCACATGTTTTCAAACATAGCTTTAATTTCACTTTTGCATTCACTTTCATTTATTTAGATTAGTCAATTACATTTAGTTAAATTTATTTAGGTTAGACAATATAACACAACATTATTTGAATGAACCATTAGCATTTTTGGCCCTACCTTCTTTCATTTTAGGTGAAAAACCCTAGAAGAGTTAGAGAGTCCATTGGAGCCAAAAAATTACGTTTCATTTTGGAGAACCTAACTTTTGAGCACTTTACATTTCTGATTTTATTTAAATATTTCATCCTAGTTTGCATTTGCATTAACATTGAATTAGTACATTGTTTTGTTTTTGTAGACACATAAAAATGACCTAGGCCTGCAAGCTCTATTTTTCATCATGTTCCTCCTAGCATAATTAAGACATTTTAATTATGTCCTTGACTCACTTTCAACTATTAATTAAATAATTCATAATTATTTAATTAATTCATTTTCTTTTTATTGTTCTTGATTATTAAATAAATAAATTTTATTTATTTATTTGATACACCACTAATTGTCTAATGCCTTCCTATAATTAAATAAATTTCTTAATTTAGTTCGTTATCTTTGTTTTTTTTATTCTTCGTAATTATTTAAATAATAGCCACCTTGACATTTCCCTCATTTTAAATAAAATTATTTATTTAAAATGGTCCTATTTTCTAATTTCCCTCTTTAAGTAAATAATTCAAATTAATTATTTATTGTCATGTGACCCCACCTTTTGAATTAAATTAATTTTTAATTCAAAATAGTCTTTTCCCTCCAAAAATCAAGTAATTTCTACTATTATTTGATTTTCCAACCACCTCTTTTTCTATGCCAATCTTATCTCTTGTCACATGCATTGTCAACCCTTGATTTGATTTTCTAAAAATCAATCCTATCTATTTATTTCAAAATTTCCCTAATGTTTCCCTAACCCTAATTGTGGGTTGTCATATTGAATCTTGTCCATTGATTCTAGGGCACTTGTCAACTTTTAATCTTGGCCATTCACTCAAAATTGCATTTTCTATAAAATGACAATTTTGGTCTCATTTTGTCACCTCATGCTATCTAGATCTCATGCAATCTTGTTTTAGGCACTCTTGTTATTATCTTGCAATCTTGTCATCTTAGATCTTGACATAGGCATACTACATCTCATTTGGCATTTGAAATAGTTTAGACATAGCTTAGATTTGCTTACTAGTTGCTAGTTGCACAGTATTGCATTTTTTCATTCAAATCCTTCAACATTTTCTTAGGTCTTGTCATTGTCATTAGATTGCTCACATAAAATCTGAGGGCAACATTATATTTCCAGTAAGTTGAGAAGGTATGATGGAGGTCATCCTTGGAGAATGAAGACATTGGGTGAGAAATTTTCATTTGTTTTCATGTTATTTCGTTTGCACTTCATTATTGCTTTGGGTTTTTGTGTTTATGCATTAATTTGCTAACCCTAGGAAAATACCCTTGGTTACATTGGTGAACTCAATGCCAAAATTGAACACTTTTTTTTTTTCCATATGATATTTTCTATTTTTTAGGTATAGGTATGACTGCAATGCATTTGCTTTGCAAAATGACACATTTAATTTTTCACGACACATTTTCTTCTTCGAACAACGCATATGCTCTACTACGACATATGACTTGTAGAATGACACATTTGTTCACTCGTGACACTTTTTCTTTGTAGGTCGACACATTCATCTAACAAATTCCACCGAATAGATTGAGCCACATTTGATTTGCAAAGTGAGGCATTTGCTCTGCTGTGACATATTCGTCTGGTAAACTGTTGCATTTTGGTTTTTCCATATTTTTCCTATTTTCTTTTTGCAATCTGTTATTTCCTTTTGCAATTTGTCAATTTAGGGGGTTTTCTGGTTACTAATGGGCTATTGCATCATGTGGCTTTGAGTCTTTCATGGGTCCAAGGCATCTCTTTGAAACTACTAACAAGTAGTTTTGTAGGTTTCATTGTCCAATATTTTGATTTTGAAACCATTGTGTTTTCTTTTCTTAGATTAGAGAACACTTCAATTGGTGCTTTAGAAAGAATATTTTCTTGTCCTTTACTTAATTATGCTTGAAGGTGGTAGGTGATTATGCTATCACCTTGTGCAAACTAGGTGATCTGAAAACTATACCCATCTATATTTTGTGTTTAACCTGATTCAATAATTGAAGTATCCTCTCCCCTTGCGCACTTGTGCAATCTCAAGTGCAATAGAAATAGTTATTAACTCTAGAAATTAGGCCTTCCTTGGTGGGAAAAATTACTCACCCTAAGGCAACTCAAACTGGAAATGAAGCTCTTTGGCCGAGCTACCCCTGATTGGTATATAAATGTGAATTCTAAGGGAAAGCCTAAGATTATGAGTGCGGATGTGTCATATAGACAAAGTAGAATTCCCCAAAACCTTGTTGAGCGTAACCTCTTCAAGCTGAATTTCCTCCTTTAATAGAGCTTAATCTTTACCCCATGTATGGCCACTCAAACGAGGGTCCCAAACTAAAAACTCTTGTGTAGTAGCCAAAATCCTTCTATTTACTAGCACAACAATGGTCGTTGTGAAGGAATCCACATTCTCGTAGTTCTTAGTAGAAGTGATCACCTTGTCATGGGAGATTTATGGGGGTTGGAAGGTTGGTTGGCCTAAGAAATAGTAAACTATAAGGGCGAGCTTGTGTAGCCAAGATTTTATATTCACACACTAAGAACAAGTGTAGTTGGGGAAACCCACATGGAATCTAGCTAATATTGTCCTTGCCTAACCTAGGATTGTGCTTGTGTTCATTGTGCTCGTTTCAAAAGATAAAATATTTTTCTTTCCAAGTGTTTTCTGGACATTGAACAAAACAAACATCACTTATAGATCTGGAAACAAATAGTCAATCTCAAACAATTCAAAATTTTGACCAAAATTGCAAACAAACTAGATCTTTTGCATTTTGCACTACATTTTCCATGACACATTCACTCTGTTTCACCGCATTTGATACTTTCTGCACCACATTTTCTTTGATAAACCACATTTCTTCTCACAACACTGCATTCATTTGGCCCAGACCGCATTTTCTTTGCAAAAGCCCGCATTCGCAATACTGAGTCACATTTTATCCTTATATAATTGCATTCGATAAAACTGAGCCACATCTACTATATTGTGACGCATTTTTGACTTGAAAAAATGTATTTTCCAAGAAAAACAAAAACTCTATCACAGACTAGAGACTGAATTCAAATATGTCCAAATTGTCTCTAAACATCTTTTTCTAGTTGTCTTTGTTAGAAACTAGAAATAAAATTGTTCAAATTATTCAACCATTTGCATCTTTAGTTTGTATTTTACCATAGGTTCATCTTTGTAAATTTTAGCTTCATCCTTAGGCTTTACCATTTTCATTTTCAGTCATAAACTAGTCCTTAGGTCCCCATTTTATTTGCATATTTTGGATTAGGAAAAACTTACCATACTTTGCAAAATCTTGGCCTTCAAAACTAGGTTATCATTGGACTTAGGCATCATTATCTTCTTTAGTCATTGTCCTTTTGTGAGACCTCTCCAACTCATAAGTCGAGTTAGGAAACCTCACTTAGTCATCTTGTCATTGTCATTTAGTTCTTCAAACAAGTCCTTTGATATTCAAAAATTGAGACATAGATCAAGCTTAGGGTGGCTGAGCAACCTTCTTCCAAATAATTTAAATCTTTGCATTTTCATACTTTAGACATTCAAATCATTTTAGTCCTCACCTTGCATATCTTATCCTTAAAAGAATCCAAAAATATTGTCATAACTTCCATCATAGTCCTCATTAGGCATTTTAGACTTTGCATTGGTCATTTCCTTAGTCAACATTTTCATATTAGTATTCATTGTTACATTGGAATTTGGCATCCTTTCTTGACAATTTTATCACCTTGCATTGACATCCTTTATTCCAAAAATAAAAATAAAAATTAGTATCATAACTTTTCATCTTAGTCTTCATTTTCCTTTGGAATTAGTCATTTCCTTTAGACAACATTGTCATATTGCATCCCTTATTATCAAAAATCCAAAAACATAGTTTGCATTGGCATATTGCATTGTCATCCCTTATTATAAAAAATCCAAAAACATAGTTTCATTTAATGATCACTTCCATTCCCTTCCTAATTTGAGCAACTCCTTATATGGTTGAGACTAGGATTCAAAGAAAAAGAAGATGCATGGCTAATTTTGGACAAGACACCAACAATCACATCTTTTCCAATGACATGAATAAAAAAATAAACCAAGACACATCTTTTATCAATTCTTTTAACAAAATGAACATGCCATCTTCATCATGAAACCCCTTCGAACCATTCATACAAAGAGACGAAAATAGACAAGTATATGTAGAAGAGTTAGAAGCTGCAGTGAAAAATCTTGATATAGCCAACTTCGTGGAAGATTTAGTATTACACAACCCTCAAAGATATCTTGCCATGCTCTTTGACCAAGGGGTTAAGTTACCATGTGGCTTTGACAATAACACTTTGAGACCAACTTCACCCAATCATAATCTCAACAATACAAACAACATGCCCAAGAGTCAACCTCAAAACAATAAAAGCAATGTTTTTGTTGGTGTCACCTCACAAATTTCCACAAGTACTATTAATGCTACCTCCAATGGCACATCCAATCAAAGAAATTCCAATTCAATCAATGCAACATCCTTTCAAGGGACAACTATGTCACAAGCCATGTCACAATCAATGCCAATAATGTCAACAACATCCTCACAATTAGTTGGAGCTACCTTTGGATCCTCATCAATGGGGGAAATCTCTTCAAATTCTCTATTTGGAGCTTCATCTAGTGCCATGGGTGCATTATCATCAAAACCTTTCATTGGTACCTCATTCAATCCCTTTGGAGGGAGTAAATGATAGATCTTTATTTGAGGACCACAACCAAATGCTAACTCGTTATCACAATTTAATACCAATACTTCCCAAGGGAAAACACAAACATTCCCCATGTACAATTCCCACAATTTAGACAAGGCAATCAAAATACATAACATATGACCTCATTCAGACACCAAAATATTCATGGTCAACATATCTCGCAAATTTTGACTCAAATGGCACATTCCTACATATGCATCACATATCCACACACATCAACATATCCCTAATCAAAACTTTCAACATTCAAATCAAAACATGTCATACATATCATCTCAACAAATGGGGACCCATGGGATATGTATCACACCCATGTGTGATGCAATGAATAATCCTATAATTGATGCCTTGACAACTCAAGTGGCTCACTTAAAAAATACCATATAAAACATGCAAATATCTGATAAGAAGTCACACATGTCATATGACCTATGTGTATATCCTTTTGACACAAATCTATACATGCCACAATTTCCTCCTAGGTATGTGGCACCAAACTTCACCAAATATACGAGCAAGATGAATTTTGTTGAACATGTTCAAGTATTCATGACCAACTATATGGACATTGCTTATGAACACACTTACTTGATGAGACTCTTCTCTAAGAGTCTTACATGACTTGCACTTGAATCGTTCTCCACTTTAAAAGGGATAAAAACATGGGAAAAAATTAAAGACAGTTTTTTGAAAAATTATGCATATAACATTGACATGGACACCTCCATCACTAGCTTATGCACTCTTACACAAGAAGATGTTGGTGAAAATTTTATCCTATTCTTCCAGAGATGTATAAATCTAGCAAGTCATTGCCACATTCACATACCTAAGAAAGAAAAGGTCGACAGGTTTGTTCAAACACTCCTAGGCCCATTGAAATATTGATTACAAGTTCATTGTTGTACAACCTTCATAGAATTAGTCAGAAAGGGTGTCCAAGTGGAGAAGACTATCATTGCTAAAGGAGAATTAAAAAATGGACCTAAAAACACAAACATAAACCCATCGACAGACAAAAATAAGTAATGGGTAAAAAATAAGCATGTTACCAATGATGGTGTTGTTGATGCTAAGGCTGTAAACACAATGAGTCATACATTTACTTAATATTAAAGGAGTTCAACCAAAAAATAGACCAACAAAAACATTGAAATCCCCTGCCAATGTAATTCTGAATAACCAAAATAGTCAAAATAGTCAAAATCAAGAAAAAACCTACCTAACAAGACAATTCTTGAAAAGATGAACATTCATTGCTTTGGGAGAACCAATTGAGGATGCTTTTAAGAAGCTCCTTCAAAATTGTCTCATCACACTAGAGGACCCTAAGCCATATGATCCAAGACAATTTAAACCATCATAGTGGGATGACAAAGCTTTCTGTGATTACCACTAGGCTAAAGGGAATAAGACATCCTCTTGTCAGCAACTAAGAAACATTGTACAAGACCTCATTGAAAATTACACAATTGAATTGGGTGGGCCACAATTTGCATCAAATGTAGACCATACTATTCACAAAAACCCACTACAAGACCATGGTTCTAATAAAGCCTCCACATTAGGTTCCAAGACTAATAATAATCAAGCCAATTATGCTCGCACTGCATTCAATTATTCATGAGGAACCATCATTAATAACGTCCAAACCAATGATGAATATGCCAATATCATCACTCTCAAAAGAGAACCTGATTGCAATTCCACTACTCAAAGTGAAAAAATCACCATAGATGGTCCACCTCCTTAGCAACCAAAAATTACAATACCCGGCCCATCCACAAAACAACCACAATCAGGCCCATCTACAAAGTAGTCCCAATCTAAGAGTTAGTTTAACCTTATTGATCAACTAGGAAAAAACCCTATGCAAATATCTATACTTTAATTGCTTTGCATTTCCCCCGCACATAAGGCTATACTTGACAAAACCTTGAAAGAGTCCTTTGTCCCACAAGACATTGATGTCAACTAGTTTGAAGCCATGGTGGGATATCTCACTACACCTCATCATGTGACATTTTCTGACCAAGATTATTGATCACCTAAGTCCAATCATAATGACACATTACACATTGAAGTCTTTATCCATTAGCACAAGGTCAGATGAGTTTTAGTAGATGGCAGAGCAGGACTAAACATATGCTCCTTAAAACTGGATAAGGCTCTAGGCTTTTCTGATGCTTGCATAAATGCTACAAAGAGCATAGTCATAAAAGCATATGATGATGAAGATAGTTCCTCTCGAGGTGTTATCACTCTTCCTTTTAGAGTTGGTCTAGTCATTATAGACACAACTTGCCAAGTCCTCGATCTTGAATTACCCTATAACATCTTGCTTGGGCGGCCTTGGATTCATGCCCTAAAAGTTGTTCCATCCACATATCACCAATGCCTGAAATTTTCCTTTAACAACACAAAAATCACCATATATGGAGACCCAAATCCTTTTTAGTATTGTACCAACCTAAGGGGTATTTCTAAACATCAAGCACCCATCAACCCAGAAGTTCCAAGTTGCTCTTCTTCCAAATTCGTTGACCCATCCACACTTGCATCATCATCCACGTCTACTCCTTCCACATCTTCTATCATGCCATCATCTTCCTTGCTTCCTAAGGCTAAGTCTAATGTCAAGATCCAAGACCTAGGTGGTGGAGAATTCAAATTGAATATGACATATCACATCACAAATATACCCATCTCCTAAGGTGTATGGTCAGTTGTGTTTCAGAATGGAACCTAAAGAAATTCTTAAGGTTCTGCCAATTTTTTTTTTCATAAAATGGGGAGACATGAACAATGAAAACATTGTTGACATAGGTTATGGATAATTCAAATTGAACACCACATATTGCATCACAAAAATACCCATCTCCTAAGGTCTATGGTCAATTGTGTTTCAGAATGGAACCTAAAGAAATTTTTAAGGTTCTGCCAAAAACAATTTTCATAAAATGGGGAGACATGAACAACAAAAACATTGTCGACATAGTAGGATGTCTTTATAAAGAAATGGAAGACTTACCCCCATTACTAGTTAAGATAAGTGGCAAAGGATATGACATGATAAAGGAAAAAGGCTACAATGGAACTAGTGGCCTTGGTAGAAATAAAACTGGATGAAGAGAACCTATAGCACCTTCCAAATGACCAAAGTATCTTTGGTTAGGGTATGGTCTACTAAAAAATGATGATCAACGTACCAAGGGAATTTTGAGTGAGAGTGTGAATGCTTCGAAAAGTGTTGAGAATATTGAGGAATCCCTTACTAAAAGTCATTTCCATGAGTGGGTATTTGGCTCCCAATGATCCTTAAGTGACTATTGCCCTTGAACCTAGAGAACTTATTGCTGAACAAAGATTTTGGAAAATGTTTAAAACTAATCTGGCCTCTAATAATGACAATCTTAAGATCCCAGAGAAACAATGACAATCTTAATATCCCAGAGAAACAAGAAAATTGGGATAGGCTCTTTTTCCCAAGGAACAATGAAAAACCCAAATCATCTTCTAGTCCTATTAGTCATATACCTGACTTATCTACCCAACCATCTAAACTTAATGACCATCATCTCAATTCATTTGAGTTGTTACATGATACTACTAACCATAATGATAGTCCTTTTGTACCTTATTTTGACAAGGAGTATGAGTCAAGTGAAGGATAATATTGGATAGAATTTGACTGGAAATTGGATGATGACAACTACATTTTCAATTTCTCTAAATCCATCTTCATGCTTTTTGTGTCTTCAACACAATTCACTAATATAGATGATGGTATTTCCTTAGTCTACCCACAACTAATTGATTGGGATCAACAAGGGCTGCCAGTCATGGACATATTTCAGAATGATGAGGCCATTGCAAAATTCATTAGATTCCATGAGGGCATACCAAATGGGGATCACAAGGTTGGATTTTCTATCGACTTAGATTGTGCAACTTACTTCAGGGAGACTATTCCATCCTCTAGTCACAAAATGAAAAGTAAAAATAAAACAAAAAATGAAATGTCTTTAGGTGAAAACTGAAAGGCACCTTTTGACATAAAAAAGAAAAATATAGGACATATCTATGGGTGAAAACCTCTTCAAGGCACCCAAAGATGGAGGACTAGACTTTCTTCCCATGACTAAAGAGAAATCATAAATTCTCATAGAGGAAATCATGGAAGTAAACATATCTATAGTAGAAGATCCTAAAATGGTCCTCTTTGTGACATCCTTGGCAGAAGGAGAAACTTGAATTCCACAAATTCTTTGTAGAGGTCAAAATTAATTTTGCATGGTCATATGCCAATATTCCTGTGTTGGATCTAGAATTGGTATTACACCATTTTCCACTACTTCTAGACACCAAGCCCGTAAAAAAAAATCTACATAAAATACATCCTCAGATCACCTTATTAGTCAAAGCATAACTCAAGAAACTGCTAGATGTGAGATTCATATGGTTTATCGACTGTGCTGAATGGATATCCATTCTTATACTAGTCACAAAACCAAATGGTTAGATTACGTGTATGCACAAATTTTAGTGACTTGAACAAAGCATGTCCAAAGGATGACTTTCTGTTGCCCAACATAGATATCATAGTTGACCTCATGACAGGATATGAGATGCTATCCCTCATGGATGGTTTCTCAGGTTACAATCAGATTTGTATTGCCCCTAAAGATCAACATAAAATAATGCTCATTCACATGTCCTTGGGGTACATATTGTTGGAACGTCATGCCTTTTGTTCTTAATAATGCAAGTGCCACATATCAAAGAGCTATGACAACAATATTCCACAACATGATGCAAAAGATAATGGAAGATTATGTAGATGAACTTTTACCAAAATATTTGACATGAAAAGACCACTTGAATGTGTTATACAAAATCTTCAAGAGACTAGAAGAATATAAGGTCTGCTTGAATTTGAAGAAATTTGTCTTTGGCGTGACATTGGGAAAATTTTTGGGATACGTTGTTTCTCACAAAGGCATTGAAGTGGATCCTACCAAAGTGAAAGCAATCTTAGACATGCCTCCTCCAAAAGATATAAGTGAACTCAAGACATTACAAGGTAGGTTACAATCCATCTCACACTTCATGGCACAACAGGTAGACATGTATCATCCATTTGAGTATATTCTATAGAAGGATATTCCCTTGTGTGGATTGATAAATGTCAAGAGGCCTTTCAACAAATAAAATATTATCTCTTGTCACCACCTATTTTAATGCCACTAATCAAAGGGAAACCTTTGATTCTATATATTTTTGCAACACCTTCAGCACTAGGGGCATTACTGGCACAACATGACCATGATGAGAAGATGAGGAAAATATACTACATCAGTCAGACACTAGTTGGATATGAGCTAAACTATACATCCATTGAATGTGCTTGTCTTGTAGTTGTATTTGCTGCTCAAAAATTAAGACACTACATGTTGAATAACTTGACACACCTAGTAGCAAATATTGATCCCCTAAAATATCTCTTGAGTCACGCAACATTGATAGGGACCATCTAACAAAATGGGTCATGATATTGAGTGAGTATGACATTCAATATGTGGAACAAAAGGCCATAAAGGGACAAGTGATAGCAGAACAACTAGAAGATGCACTTGTACAAAGTGATCACCCATTTGTGGAAAATTTTCCTGATGATTCTATATTTCATACAAATCCTAAGTCACCTTGGATGCTATACTTTGATGGGTCTCATACTAGTCAGGGCTTGGGCGTAGGAATATTGTTTATCACACCACTAAGAGACTCCATCCCCAAGTCATTACACATTGCTTTCCCATGTACAAATAATGTGGCAAAATATGAGGCACTTGTCATGGGACTCAAAATGGCCATAAAATGGAAAATCATGACACTTCATGTTTATGGAGATTCTCAACTAGTCATCAACAAAGTTAATGATGAATATGACACTAGGGACAAGAAGTTAATGCCTTATAAATGAATGGTTGATATATTTCATATATATTTCCACATGGTGAATTTTGAGCAAGTTTTGAGAGCACAAAACAAGGCAATAGGCACGATGGCTACAATTAGCTCTCTCCTAGACATTCCAAGCAATATGCCTCAATTTGAATTCATGGTAGAACAACTTTTGGTCCCTGCATATGATATCCCATAATTAGAGATGGTCTACAAGCTTGTTAGTCCTGATTCTCCCTAGTATCAAGACATTTATGAATATCTCATGTCCCAAACCCTACCCCCAACCTATCCAACAACCAACGAAAGTCCTTTATTCAAAAATCCACTCAATACACCATCATCAATGACACCTTTTACCACCATAGCTTCAACAAAACCCTTCTTTGATGTCTTGACACTAATGAAGCAAGAACAACCTTACAAGAAGTACATGAGGGTCTCATTCGAGTGGTCCTACTCTAGCCAAGAAGATAATGAGATTTGGATATTATTGGCTAACCATTGGAAAAGGTGCACTTGAGTTTGTTAAGACTTGTCACCAATGTTAGATACATAGCAATTTGATTCATGCGCTGACATAGTAACTTTGAAAAATTACTTCTCCATGTCCCTTCACACATTAGGGACTTGACCTCATGGAAAAAGTCCACCCTACCTCTTCCAATGGCCATAAATTCATTATCACCGCCATTGAGTACTTTACTAAGTCGATCAAAGCCATCTCCCTTACATACATAACTAACAAACAAATTTCCAAATTCATTTTCAATTACATCATTTTACGGTATGGTATTCCATAGTCCATCATCACAAACGATGAGCTTCCTTTTGAAAATCCAGATGTTCATAGTTATGTGAGTGATTCCACATCCAACAGATCATTTCTCTATGCCATACTACCTGCAAGGAAATGGTCAAGCTGAGGCATCCAATAAAACCATCCTTAACATTCTCAAAAAGATTGTTAATGATGTTGGTCATGACTGGAAGCTCCAACTTAACCTTGCTTTGTGGGCTTACCGCACCAGCATCCATACACATACAAAATCCACTCCATTCACCCTGGTCTTTGGAGTTGAAGCCATATTTCCCATCGAGGTTGAAATTCCATCCTTACGAGTCTCCATGAAGGGTCTAATAGATGATGAAGAATATAGACAGTCACGACTTCATGAGCTGGAGATGTTAGATGAAAGAAGGCATAATTCCATGAACCGCCTACAAGAATATTAGAATTGTCTTTGTCGTAGTTACAACTTGAGAGAGTCATGGTTAGGAAGTTTGACATTGGAAATTTAGTCCTCATGCAAAATCCTAAGAATCAGGCTAACAAAGAAAAACCTAGCAAGTTTGAACCAAATTCGTTAGGTCCTTATGTCATCATATCCTCTTTTGGTTATGGAGCATATCAACTAGCTACTCTAGATGGTGGACACCTAACAGAGCCAATCAATAGTCTACACCTTTGAAAGTTCTATGCATAGCATCAAAAAGTTGGGCCAAAAACCTTCAAAATACCAAAAACAAATTCAAAAAAATGACAAAAAATAGTAAAGAGAAATAATTTTTCCAAATAGTGAAAACCTGGTAAATAGGCACTTTGGATAAGTACCATGGTGAAAACTTGGCTAACAGACACCATGCCTAGTCAATCATTTCCCTACCATCTACTGTCACTCTATTTGCTTTGGTCCATAATAAAACACCCACCCATCACAAAAACCCTATCATTTTTTCCCATGGCTAATAATGGTTGATGTCAAGTCTAATATCACCCATTCATCAAATACACATGTCCCTTCCCCATCCATCTAGTTGAATAGTCTTGGGCCTGACTAGGGGAAAATCTTTATTACTTGATTTCAATGGGTATCACATGTGGTTCTGTCACTCGAAAAGCTCTAAATAAAGACCCAAAAATTGAAAAATGTACTAAAAAAAGACCTAAAAATTGAAAAATGTCTTGAAGAAATAAAAGAAAATCAAAATATCTCAAAAACACAAAAATAGTGTCATATCTTGTCAAGTCTATCATGTCAGTCAATCTTTGTCATTTTTCCGAACTACGGTTATCTTTGGACATTTGCTACGTAATCAACTCTTAGTCATTCTTCATATGTGTCCTTTTGAAGAATTTTCTTCATCATTTATTCATACCTTAGGATGTGTCCTTCCTAGGTATTGTCACCGTCATCTAGCATTTTGAGGGATCCTCTTAACACTTGGGGGTAGATCCTCTCAACATTGGCATTATTCAAGATGTGTCCTTCCTGAGTTTGGAAAACTTTAACATTAGACATTTAGACATCATCAAATATGAAACCTTTTGCATTTTGACATCATCAATCCTGGCTTCTCAACATCAAAAAACTTGACATTCAGACACACTTGGTGAACACTTGGCACTTGTCTTTGGGTCTTTCATCATGTTACTAGTTTCTTTGCGATGTCCTGACAACAAGATTTAGAGAAGCAACAACGTATCATGATGATTGTCTTGTCTTGTCTTTTTGGCAATCATGTTGCTAGTTCCTCAAGGATGTCTTGACAATAGGATTTAGAGGAGCAACAACATTTCATGACTTGTCTTTCTTGTCTTTTTATACTTATGGTTGGTTATGACAAAAAGACTAGGGGAATTGTGCTCTTAGTATGATTCATGATCATCCTTTTATGTGACTACTTGTCTCATGTGATGGTAAAACCTTGCACACCTTGATCTATGTCATATTGTGGTGTTTTTTTGCCACTACAATAATCCACCCAATGATGATTAAGAGAAATAATTATTAAAGTCCTATGGTAATATGTTGAAGGATTTGGTCTTTGTGCTAACATTCATCTCCTTTTTTCTTTCCATCCTGCCTTGTCCATCTCACAATGATATCCCGTGACAAAAAAATCAGTGCATACATGATCATATAGGCATTACATTAGGTCCATGTACATACATCATCTATATCATTAAACCATAGACATTACATCACATATTGTATTTTCCATACATATATAATCCTAGACCAACATACATAATCATAAACATGGCATCCATTACAATCAAAACATTATACATATCAACATCATCCTCATGTAAGAATCATCTGTAGCATCATTAGGACATATAATCATAAATAAACATCACATCATCATGACATCTTATCATAAATAACCATCATAAATACATACATTTCATGGCATATAAATGACATCATCATAGGAATCATAAATGCATAAATCATATCACATAGTCATCATAACTACATCATCATAATCAACATCAGATAAGCATACAACATAAAACATAGTCAACACATAATGCATCATCACATAACATAAATCATACAGACCACATCAAAAACTACATTGCATATATAATCTCAAAAAGAATATAATGTCACAGGATAAAGTCATGAGATATCCTAAAAATGGAGCTCACAAGCTCAATAGTCCATATACAAAGTGTCATAACATAAATGTCTGAAACATGACGCCAATAAAGTAAGCATGTCAAATTTCCCTAGGATGTGCTCTCCTCATCCCCTCGTGGAGAAGAGCATGGTGATTGATGACCTAAACCTAGAAATGGTATAACCTGTGAAGCCATGAAAACTTGTGTTTGTGAGGTTGATGGTACTGACATTGATGGCATCATCTCAACTATAACATGCATTTGGGACGATATTGTTGCCTGTGTTTGAGAAGTTGAAGGATCTGTCATTGGAGGTTGGCTTTGGGCTAATCTATGCCCTGACCTAGATGACCCATGGTTATGACCTAACCTGTGACTAGAAGCATGCCTATGAGAGTGGATAGACCTATGACTTGATGAATGTACTAAGGAGGTAGTTTCCCCCACACTGCTCTAGCTATTGTTGTTGCTGCCATTGCCTGTCCTCATATGAGATTCTGTTAGGGTAGGATCTTGTCTCTTAGGTGGTACCACCTACTCATATAATAACCTATAACATCCTATATGGGTACTAACCTTGGCCAACTCTCTTGCTAAGTCTCCTAATGGTCCTAAGCATAAATGTGCAAACTCTATGCACCACCAAGCTAAATCCTATTGAAAAATAACTTCTCGATCCTTCTCTGCTCTAACCACCTGCAACTCTTCCTACAAGGCCCACACCTGTGTTGTGCTCTGATCCAACCTCCTTTGCATGTTTGCCACTCACTGATTTGCAGTCACATCATGTGGTAGTGGTGGTCCTATGGGTGCATCATCCTCCCCCTCTACCATCGGCCACCTTAGCAGTTGCTCCACCTCATCTATGGCCTCATCATCATCACCTATTTCCTCCTCATCCTCCATGTCCTCTCCCTTGAAAACATCCTCCTCTCTTGGAACCTCCACCTCCATCTCCCCCTCCTGTCAAACCTCCATCTTTGGAAATCCCCGCTCTACTACATTCTCCTCTTGTTCGGCTTCCTCCTCTACTGAATGCTCCTCCTGTCCAACCTCCTCCTCTTTCCTCCACTTCTCTTGTCTCCCCTCCTTCTGTCTCGGCCCCTCATCTCTCTCCTCCACCTTTGGCACCTTAGGGATGAAATCTAGTGCCACTCTATCCACACATTGCCTCACCCACCTCCCCTATCTCTAACCACCGCCTCCTCGTCTCCATCTCCTACTGTCTCCACCACTGTCTCCATCGTCTCCATTTCTCCCTCCACCACTACCTCCATCTCTCCCTTGGCCTCTGCCTCTATCCCTACCTTCATCTCTACCTCCCCTACCACCTCGGTGTACCCATGGTATCACTAATCTCCTGTCCACTGGTGTCGGTCCATCTAGATTTGTCAACGGGACTAGTCTATGAGTTTACCACAAAAAATAAAAATCCATTGAAGTCCCTGGCTCTGTAGGCCCTCCCCTCTATCCACATTGCTAAGCCACTAACCCATCAATTCTTTGCTTGATGAATGACATCGATATCGGTGGACCCCATGACAACTCTTAGGATGATCTGGCATACTCTACAGTACCCATGGGAACACCCTGATACTCACCAAACTATTACAACACCCTCTGAGGCAAGTACATTTGAATGATAATCTAACTTTGTATAGTCTATCTAATCAAGTACCTAAACTATTTGTGAAAACTAAGGTGGTCTGCCTCATCCTCCCACTTCCCACAGTCCTTGTATAGCCTCGAGATAAACTGTGGTCTCTGGATTGGTGGACAAAAGATAATGATGTGCTCCTACACCCAGATCATAAGTAGGGGTGTCCCATAGCCAATAATCTATTCTCTCCTATAGGAAACCTCATGAAGCTGATGGTATAGCATCTTGAGCAAGCAAGGCCCCCAGACATACATGGTCTTGTACCATCTCGTCCCTACTAGCACATCACCCTAGCCAATGGGAAATCCATGTCCTTGGCGGTTGGGTATCAGTACTCCTCCAATCAATGTCCCCAATAAGTCATTGAATTGAGAGTAGTGCTCAACCATGAACTCCCAGCGGATCTCATACCCATCAATCCCCAATCTTGTGCTAGTCTTGTCATGGTAATACACTGTGAAGGTTTGGTAACCTTGTTGTGGATTGTACATGACATGCTCTCTTCGGATTGGCAGGCACAAGATCTAGTATATGACCTCAAGTGTCACTATGGCCTCCCTCATTTGCAAATGGAAGGAGCATGTCTTGGAGTGCTACCTCTCACATAGTGCAGTCAAGAGTCCCCTATTTTCCTGGATAATGGGCATATAGGTGACATAGTATAGACCCAGTCACATCATTTGTCATCACTCCCTATCTCACAACTAGTTTTGAAATCTATAGGTGGATGGTTTGCTCTCCTTGGTATAAATGGGCACTAATTGTCTTTGCACATGTCAAAAAATGCATCAACACCTTATTGAAAATCATAATTACCATATTTTTAACTCAAAATCATTTCAAAATTGAAACTTAAATATAGGTAGCCTTCATCAAATTCAAAGTCAAATGCATCACATTGTCTTCATTTGCATCACGGTTAGGTGTTTGCATGTCTTTGTACATCACTTGTGTCATGATTTGGCATTTGCATAGTTCCAAATCACATTTGTGTCTCAACATGGAACTTGCATCACAATTCTTGCCACATGTGTCACTCTGTTCAAATGCATCTCTTAAGTTTGTGATTGCATCACAACCTTTCAAATGTGGCATTAGATCCCTCTATTCTGGTGTGACTTGGAAAATGCGTGTCATTTTTTTGCAAATGTGTCATGCCTAATTGACCTATCCTAAAGACCCCTTTAATTTGTGTTAAGATGCATCAAATGTGGTGAATGCGACTAGGAATGCGGCTTACGCACATGCATATGCATCATAACACATTTGTTCTTTGACCTAAAGCCCTAAAAAAGACACACAAAATGATGAAATGACAAAGTAAGTTAGATGTACGTACTACTGGCTCCAAGCCCTCTTGTCATGTGTATGCCCAAACAATCTCCCCGTGGTGCTTAGTCACTGGAATCACCATCTTTGTTGAAGTCCTCACTCTAAGCTCTCAAATTTACTATTGGAAATGTGAAAATGAATTGACTTTTTACCCCATTTTTAATCTATTTATAGGGTCAAAGTGGGATTTTTCAAACCTTTTATTATTGGAGGCTCATTTCACCAAATTTAACCGCCCTTTTGGCTACCTTAAACATGTTAGAATCCGAAACTGTTCACGCCGTTGGTTTTTTAGTTGTGAAATTAACTTATCAAGACACTTTCCAAATTTTTTTGTCATTGGGCCAAAATCTGAAAATTTTCCTGAGGGGGCATAGATACTCTGAACCTTCACTGGGGAATACCATTGACTTATTTTCTCTGTCACAATGTGGTAGGCTGCATTATGACAAAGAGGGGAAAAATGTAGACACATAAAAATGACCTAGGCCTGCAAGCTTTATTTTTCATCATGTTTTTCCTAACATAATTAAGACATTTTAATTATGTCCTCTATTCACTTTTGAATATTAATTAAATAATTCATAATTATTTAATTAATTCATGCTCTTTTTATTCTTCTTGATTATTAAATAAATAAATTTTATTTATTTATTTAATACGTCACTAATTGTCTAATGTCTTCCTATAATTAAATAAATTTCTTAATTTATTTAGTTATCTTTGTTCTTTTTATTCTCCCTGATTTAAAATAAATAGATATTATTTATTTATTTAATACGCCACTAATTCTTAAAAATCTTCTTATAATTAAATAAATTCTTTAATTTATTTCATTATTGCCACCTTGACATTTCCTTCATTTTAAATAAAATTATTTATTTAAAATGGTCCTATTTTCTAATTTCCCTCTTTAAGTAAAGAATTCTAATTAATTATTTATTGTCAGGTGACCCCAAATTTTGAATTAAATTAATTTTTAATTCAAAATAGTATTTTTCCTCCAAAAATAAAGTAATCTCTATTATTATTTGATTTTCCAGCCACCTCTTTTTTTGTGCCAATCTTATCTCTTGTCGCATGCATTATCAACCCTTGATTTGATTTTCTAAAAATCAACCATGTCCATTTATTTCAAATTTTTCCTAATGTTTCCCTAACCCTAATTGTGGGTTTTCATATTGAATCTTGTCTATTGATTCTAGGGAACTTTTCAGCTTTTAATCTTGGCCATTCACTCAAAATTGCACTTACTATAAAATGATAATTTTGGTCTCATTTTATCACCTCATGCTATCTAGATCTCATGAATTCTTGTTTTAGGCACTCTTATTATTATCTTGCAATCTTGTCATCTTAGCTCTTGACATAGACATACTACATCTCATTTGGCATTTGGCATAGTTTAGAAATAGCGTAGATTTTTTTACTATTTTCTAGTTGCATATTATTGCATTTTTTCATTCAAATCCTTCAACATTTGCTTAGGTCTTGTCATAGTCATTGGATTTCTCACATAAAATCTAAGGGTAACATCATATTTCTAGCAAGTTGAGAAGGTATAATGGAAGTTATTCATGGAGAATGAAGGTATTGGGTGAGATCTTTTCATTTGTTTTCATGTTATTTTCTTTTCACTTCATTATTGCTTTGGGTTTTTGTGTTTATGCATTAATTTGCTTACCTTAGGAAAACACCCTTAGTTACAGTTTTTGAATTATAAAACATTTTATCTTGCATTAGTGAAGGCTTAGATTTCATTTTTGCATTGCATCTTATTAGAAAAATAGAAAATATGCATTTTGTATCATTATTTGCATTAGAACTATAGGACATTAAAATCATCTTAAACTTTTTTAAAAATACAAAAAAAATTACATACTGGGACTCATTCGCCACCTAGGGTGAACTAGTCCCTCTGCACTTTTTAAATAGCATCTCTATAATCTTTTTAGCATTTTTTCTGCATCAGTGCTTCTTATTTCTACATTTTGTTTTACTTTCCAAAATCTCTATTTTTCATTATTTATTGCATCTTAGTTTATCTGCATCATGGCATTCTCATTCAATAAGTTTTAGAATTCATTAAAGTCATTGGTAGACATGTACAATTGTGCCTTTGGCTGTGACCCTAATGACCTTGAACAACCTCATGCTCCTGTAACTCCTCATGATTTTCTTCATTAGTCACCTGAAAGGCTACAGTTATACCAGAATCACAAGTTTTCTTCATGTCATCCAACATTTTGGTTCGAAATTTGTGACCATTGCACCACATAGCCTTGTGGTGTTTCACCTGTAATATGTCAAACATGTAAAACTTATTGCAATATCGTCAGTTGATAAACATATTTATTCTTGGCCGAATGTATGCAAAGAAAACAATCTCAGGATACATATACATCAATATACTTGAAAATAATTAAATAATACGGGTGATTAATGTATTTATACGTACTTGTTTATCTCTTAAACCATATGCTAAATCAATTTCCCTTTGTGTAATATTGGAATCTCCATTACGTTGAGCTTCTTTAACCAATGAAGCCACACCTTCCCATGTTAATGCACAACTAGATTGTTGACATCGTTCAATCCATACCGTCATCCAATCAAGATTGTTGGTGACGTGCAAATGTAGTCCATCCCACTCTCAACCAATTGTACCAAAAAAAATTGAAATTCACAAACGACGTATAATTAGTTAAATACCACAATATACGACCTTAATTTATAATTGATGTATATTGAAGATTAAAAATTAAATATGTACAATATACATAAAAACCACATATAAAATGTATTCCAATTAATCTCCATGACCATCTTATAATTACCTCTCACTTTCCTCAATCTACCGTTCCCCAACAGGTACTCCCCTTCGAATTTGTTAATGGAGTTGGGATCCCAAATGCAATCTACATGGATCTTTGTTGCAAACTTAGGAAGATATTCACTAATGTACACCATGGTCTGGTATACCATATATCCCTCCACCATAGAACCCTCAAGATGTGCTCTTTGTCTAATCAAAGCCTTCAAAAATTTCAAGTGCCTCTCAACCATCCACATTGACCTTGTGTATACAAGTCCACACAATTCGATCTCCTCAACTTGGTGTATAAGGTAGTGTTCTTGTGCATTGAAAAATGTTGAAGGTAGACACTTTTGTATTTCACACATTAGACAAGGAATTTTTCTCTTCCAATAATTTATATCTTCTTTATGGATTTCTTTAGATGATAGCCATCTACAAGTGATTCAAGGTGCAAATATATTAACGAGATATAAAAAAATATATAGTATATTACATAACAAGTAAAACAAATGGTAATTATAAGATGTATACAACGAATTGAACAAATCTTGCTACTTACCTCATGTATTTTACAATATCATATATAACTTGCTTGACATTGTTGTCAAAGTTGTATGGGAGAGATAGAGGTAGAACATACTGCAACAATTATAAAATGATCTTTTCATTATTTGTCCAAAAGTAGTAAACACAATATATTGAAAAGTACATGCATTATACAAGTGTATATAATATACCAGAATAATTACCTTAATAAAGGTATGTCAATCATGTGTTTTCATCCTTGATCCAAATTCACCTTTCTTTGCTATTATATTGTTTATGTCCGCAACAAATCCTGTGGGAAATCAAATTTTTTGTATGACTTATTTTATAGCATTGTTTTGCTGCTTTGTTAATAACCAAGGAAGGGCACTTATATTAATTTGGTCTCCATCACTATTTAATTGAATGAAATTTTTCATTGCATGATTGGCTTCATGAATGTTAGTACAAATTTTGACAATTTTTTCTTTGTCATGCCTTCCATCGAATATTATCCATAAAGTTTCTATTATATTCTTTCTGATATGCATTGTATCAAAAAAATGCAAAATTTTTAGCTTCTCATAGTAGGGTAACCTACTAAATTGTCTGGGATAGCTTTTCAGTCACTGTGGAGGTTGGCCATTAATGCCTTGATGACCTTCATGAAGCATATAAGTTAAACAAATTAACAATGACAATCATTGTCAATTACAACATGAGTAAACACAACACAATATAAAAATATAAATTCAAAACATATCATATATGATAGATAAAGAATTTGATCTAATGTATAACCTTGATGATTAATTCTATTATATTCCAACTTCCATAGGCGAGGTAACATTCTTCGTGGTTTTGATGTAGTCTCCTCTTTCCCATTGAAAATATGTTTTTTCGTTAGTTTGATACTTATGATTTCTATGGAGGAAGTGCCTATACTCATCAAACACCTATTTTCCTAAACTTGTTGAACAACGAGATTTCATCTTTGGACCACAAATTGGACATGCAAATTTTCCCTTTGTTTAAAGACCTGCAAGATGATATATAATTGGATTAAATATATCAATTTTTTTCATTATTTATAATGAATAGATTATTTTAAAAAAATGCATGATATCTACTTCATCAAATTAAATTTTGTTAAAGTGCATTCGAACGTTATAACATACCACAAAAATGTGTTAGCCCTGGGGCATCATGAATTGTCCATACAAGCATTGCATGGAATTGAAATTGTCTTTGTTCTATTGGTCTGGAGATGTCATACATAGTGACGCCATTCCATAACTTTAGTAACTCATCGATAATAGGCTCGATATATAAATTCATATCTTTAACTTGGTACTTACCTAGTTGAATCAACATAAACATTACATAATTATTATAACCATTTTACTACAATATATATAAATTAGTGTACATGACTATTGAATGAAAAAAATATAAGTCATTATGAAACAAATAAGACAAATGAAATGCTACTACATTAAAGAAAATTGATGTAAACAAATACCTGGAACAATCATTGACAACATTATGTGCTCCCTCTTTATTGACATCCATAGAGGAATGCTATTGTTGATAACAAAAATAGGCCACACTGAGTAAATAGATCGCAACTCTCCAAATGGATTGACACCATCCGCTCCCAATGAAAGCCTGAGATTACGAGGTTCTTCTTTAAGGTGTGGCCATTTTTCCTCCATCTTCCTAAATGCAGAACCATCAACAGGCATTCGAAGAATATTATCTCCACTTCTATTCCATGCATGCTAATCCATAAATTGCATTAAGCTTTCACACTTAAATAATCATTGCATACGTGGAATAATGGGAATATAATGAAGAACCTTGCAAGGCACCATTTTTGTTAGTTGATCTATTTGATATCTACTGATATGACATTTCTAGCATTCTATTGCAAATTCCTATTGTTTATAATATATAATATGATCTTTGGGACATGCATCTATTGCTTGATCCTCCATTCTGATATCTTTCATAATGGCACATAAATATCGGTATGAGCGAGGTAAAATATTTGATGGTGGTAACAAAAATTCACCAATCAATCTACAACAAAAAATAATTTGTTCATATAAAGAATATTAATGATACATATTTCAACCTTTATTTACTAGTGATGAACTAACAACAATTAAAATAGATGAAAAAAGATGACATATATGACATACCTTAACATCCGTGAGATGCTATTTTTGATAAACCATTCATAACCTTCAAGTTCAATAGCAACAATACAACAGAGAGAAGAGTTGTTTCAGAGCCTTCATAAAGGGGCTCATATTCCTTCTCAAGTACAAGTAAATCATGAACATCATCAAAGTCATCTTGATCATCATGATTAGCTCTGCCACTAAATGTGTCATGGATCAATGTATTCGCACCATCATCTTCAACTGTGTTTTCTGGTGCATAATCATCTTCTTCCATAGGATTATTAACTTCATCTTCGATATTAACAGCTCCATGTTTGTCTACTTGCAAAACCACATTCTCCAAGCTGTGATAATCCATATCATCTGCCCTAGGGTGCCCAACCTTTATAATAATGATTGACACAAATAAACCATGATCATGATCAAGTGATTATATATATATTAAATGTTAAAATGATATAAATATTTACAAATTCAATCAATATAAACACATATAATGAACAACTTACCAATGGCCGATAATCATGCCCCCCTTCAACATGACCATGTTGCCTACAATTTTTCTCAGCTGTTGTGATTAAAATTTGTCTCATCTTTAAGCCCTTGCAATTATTACAAGGACAATAACATTTCCCTTCACCCTTTCTTTTCAATCTAGCCCACAATCTATCAAGTGTCTCTTCATTTTGTTCTAGACTAATATTATCTGACATGATTTTTATTTACCAAGCTTCACTATTTAGATCTTAAAAAAATATCAAACTCACACTCCAATAATTTTTATTCATAGACAAGTATCATAATCTAATAATTTTGATATTTTACACCAAAAAAATTTGGCATGCAACTACCCCTACAAAAGAGAAGATAGTCTGAAGTTAATGACCCCAAAAAAAAATTTAAAATGCTAATTCCAAAACTTATTAAATTTTAATTTTAATATGATTTCTAACTGTTAAGACTCCTAAAATCAGAATATTGAACTTGATCACAAACTTCCTACAACAATGGAGGTAGCAAGCTAGTAAGAGCAAGTAACCCATTCCTAAGGAGCAACAAGTCAGAATCATCATTGCTAATGTCAATATGGATTTATCCTTTTAGTTAAAGATGCAATGTGTCACTTCTTATGACGAGCTCATCCCTAGGGCCCTCAACATTTAGAGAGCCCTAATAAAAAACAACAAAAGCATTGGTAAGAGCATGATTAGGGTACAAAGCCTAGGCCTCCATAGAAACATAAACAATAACTATAGTGGATTAGTGAGGTTGCAATACCAGAAAGATTGAGACACTATAGGTAATAACAAAATCTTGCAATCTAAAGATTGTAGCCAATAACAAGCACACTATGTAGCTTAGTGACATTTGTAAATGAAATCTATGGTAAGAAGAATGAAAGTCACTTGAGATGTGACAGTCAAAAAGAGGTTGAGCAGTGAAAAGATAATAAAGCTCAAACCTTGCATAGTAAAATGGAGATTTTAACAATGAGTTTCCTTACCCCCTTGCTGACCTTAAGGATTTTTCAAATGCTTTTGGTAGTGTTAGACAAGGCAAATGCAATCAGGGAATGACTATCCAAATGAAGTAACAGTGGTAATCATAGGTTCAATGTTTCTTCTTAGCCATTAATGTATAATGGAGGTAGTGGATTGCATGTTTGAGCAGTGTTTTGAGACTCATCAAAGATGGGAGAATAGTGAATAATACCTTGTGGACTATGAAGTAGTGTCAATAAGGTTGAAGGAACTTAAGAACTACAATACCATGATACAATGAGTCCCCTGTAGTAAGTAGGCAGTCTATAGGGCATAGTTTTATTTTATAGAAGGATGCTCATTAAAGGAATCTTCAAGTGATAGTGAGTGAGTTGTTTAAGATTGCAGCTGAGGGTGCAATACCTAGTCATAAAGGAAGTTAGCAAAGTAGTAAATGTGCAAGAAAATTGAATCATACACAACAAACAATTCACAATGTTATCTTCCATAATGCCTTGAGTTTGAAGACAAAACTCTCATTGTATATTCATGATGAAAGTGATGACCTTAATGGTTAATCACTAGCCACCATTATTTTAAAACATGCTATTGTGCTTATCGAGGCAACATTTTAAGTAAGGAAGTGAGTGGTGGTTTGGAACAATGGCAAGTATGAAGGACTTGCTTTATATGCATACTATGCAGTCTAGCTTAAGACAACGTTCTTAGAAGAGATTGAAGGTGGATTATAGAACTGAAGGGTTATCATGAAAATGATTAAAGCAAAGACTGAGATCTATTTAAAATCCATGGTCATGAAGATATTAAAGATGTCACATGCAAAACCCTAGTAGCTGGAGTAATGAATACAATGCCAAAGAGGATAGTGTGCTGGGGCAGATTTAGGAGATCTCCACATTATCTAATTACAGGGAAATACATCATTTATTTATTTTAATTAAAATAAATCATTCTAAACCCTATATATGATACATTGATACTTCAAAAGCCTCTAGAGGAATTTGAGATTATGCAAATATATGTCAAATAACATTTATAAGGTTTATAAAATCTTGATCACTCTCTAGAATATCCCATTAAACATGGGTTGTGCTTGAATGCACTACATAATTAATATAACACAACCACTCTACATATCAACTAGAGTTATAGGCATTTTATTGCAACAAGAGGTAATCACTCTTTGATCATGCTATAATTACATCCTAACCTATTAAACTTGAGACAACCTGAATGCACCCAATGATGATTGACACCTACATTATACAACTTGAATTAAATACATTATATGAGTGCCTCCATTTATATCACAACATAGCCACATTAAACTTGGGTCATACATGAATGCATCATGTATTTTTTATAGCACAACTGTGCCACATGATCATTAGAGTTATGGATCACATAATTATAGTCACAAGAATATGTTCCTTGGTTGTGATCTTATGGTGATTCCACAAAAAAAAATTTGGACATGAAATTCTCAAAACCCTTAACCTCTAAAAATGAAATCTGATGAGATGTTGCTTTAAAATATGATTTTCAAACCTGGAACTACAAATCTAACTTCACAACTGAATTCTACAAAAAGAAAACAACTACCCTCAACCTAGTGATATCTTCTTGAATTTTTTCTTTATTTTTCCCAAGAAAATCATCCTTAGTTCTCCACAGACTGTCTCAAGTAGAAAAAAACACTATCACAATAAATCAA
Source organism: Sequoia sempervirens (assembly GCA_007258455.2). Lineage (NCBI taxonomy): Eukaryota > Viridiplantae > Streptophyta > Pinopsida > Cupressales > Cupressaceae > Sequoia > Sequoia sempervirens. Next base: position 360,322,324 of record VDFB02353493.1, on the reverse strand, counting down.
GCACAAACTCACTTTTCTTTATGTCGGCCACAATTTGTTTTTTATTCTATTTTTCATGTTTGTCAAAATTTTGACAAAAATGATAGCCGGCATTTCGACGAGCCCTAGGTTTGTCAAAATTTTGATGAATGTTGGGGATAAACTTTCAAAAATTGAAAATTACACATCAAATTTTACAAGCGCCTGATGAACATCGAAATTTACATATTTCATCAAATTTTGTGGTCAAATGTATTAGTGAATGAACTTATATAAAGTTCCATCAGAGGGGTTTCTTGCATAATAATTTGATTAGAGTGTAGTTGCATTGCATGCACTTTGATCTTATCTTCAATTGATGACAACTTGCATGAGTTGTATCTAGATTATGTAGTTTCTTTTGGCCACATCTTGCTCATAGCTTGACACATTTTGGTTCACATTGGTTCACATCTAAGATTAAGAGCCTATGGTTAATGATCCTAAATCACATCATGTCACATCTTAGTTTTAAGGCCATTCATTTTATGGTTAATGTTCTAGAATCTTCATGGTACTTACTCCTATGGATCAGTTTTAGTCACAATTTGGCATCAACATCGAGATCCACATAGCTTCCAGATTCTTTCATCATATCATTCCCTCTTATGGGGGGCATCACTTATTAATCTACTGTTGCTTCACAGATTCTAGGGTTTTTCCAGTTTGTGAGTTTTCCAATGTTCTGTGGCATCGGGTTTGCTATTGCATTATCATGATTCCGCTTGAGTCCTTCAAAGGCTCTCATATGGTTTCTTGTTAAAAAAGGTATCTTTCCTTTCTTTCCATATTTAGGATTCCAGTGTTACTCCACGATTATTCGTCTAGTGATTCTTTGCAGCAGGTCATCTCATTGAGAGGGGGGTTTCTCCTCTTTCTCATTCATTGCATTTGTACATGGGTACCTAATCAGGCCTTGTTGTCAAGACCCATCTTTTTTTTCATGCATCTTTTCATTAGTGTTTAAGCTACTTCCTAAATTCATCTTAAGGAGGGGTATTAGAGTAATAAGTTATTTTGAACACTTAATTAATTTAATCATATTGGTTAATTAATTAAGCTACTTATCACTTTAGTTACTTAAGTTAAACTTAGGCACATTAATAATTAATTATTAAGTGTGCACACTAGGGTTTCCTTTTAGGGTTATGCATACATTTCTTTTATAAAGAAATTCATATCTTTTACTTTCTTAATTCCTAAATATTATACATTTGCACATCTTCGTGCAAATTGTTGTGTTTCTCTTATGGAAGGTATTTTCTGGTTTACATGTCTAATCTTGGATCATAACAACGTATCCAGTATTTCCTTCAATGTCTGACATTATTTAGTGTGATGTCCAAGGATGTGATGATATTTGTAAAATGGTATGTTAGATTCTTTTGGATGCATAACCAACCTATTCATAGGTGGTAGAAGTATAATGCCTTTCTTTACGAGTAATTGAAGTCTCCTTTCACATTTTGGTGGAGGATATATCTGGGAAACTTGATCTTTTTTAGTTTGTAAGGTCATTTTTGCTTGCTAGATTCACCTTGTTCATGAATAGGAGGAAGAGGACCCATAGGGATCTAAATATCCTTGTCATAAGAAGGAGATAATGGTTGTTCATGTGGAAGGAGAATGTTTAAGTTAGGAGGAGCATCCAAGATCACTGAACTAGCATCCCAAAGTCTGCTAGGGTGAAGAGGATGTCTATTAGGATGAGAAGGATCTTGATATCCCAGTCCTATTGTGTGTGCTTCGGTTGAAGTGTGTTCAAGAAGTCGATGGATTTCATGTTCATATTTTGTGTCACAACCTTGTTTACTTAAGATGGTGAATCCTTTACCATATGTCGTTTCAAGGTTGATAGGAGTGTTTGTTACTTTGTGATCATAAAAGTGTTGTGAATGTGAGTGGTGAGAGGGACTAGGTGCACTTGAGGGAGGAACCTTAGGTCCTATAGTGACTTTAGGATGTAAGTATGCAAAGTGATTAGGAGTTGCAACAGTGGGATGATCTTGTGACCTCGTGGAGGGATAAAAGGCTGCATTTACTTCTAGGTTATCAAGGCAATCATTGTAGAACTTGTTCATTCTAGCATCATCTTCTCCAATGATGTCTACTTCACGTTGAGGAAAATCATGAGGAGTTATAGGAGCATGAGGTTGTTCAAGGTCATTAGCGTCATAGCCAAAGGCATAATTGGACATGTCTACCAATGAATCATATGAATTCTAAAACTTACTGAAAGAGAATGTCATGATCTAGATAAACTAAGATGCAATAAATAATGAAAAATAGATATTCCATAAAGTAAAAAAAAATGTAGAAACAAGCAGTACTGCAGAAAAAATGCTAAAAAGATTACAGAGATGCTATTTAAAAAATACAGAGGGACTAATTCGCCTTGGGTGGCGAATGAGTCCTAGTATGTAATTTTTTTTGTATTTTTTAGAAAGTTTAAGATGATTTTAATGTCCTACAGAATGTAAACAATGATGCAGAATGCAAATTTTCTATTTTTCCAATAAGATGCAATGCAAAAATGAAATCTAAGTGAAGCTTTCACTAATGCAAGATAAAATGTTTTATAATGCAAAAACTATAACTAAGGGTGTTTTCCTAGGGTTAGAAAATTAATGCATAAACACAAAAACCCAAAGCAATAATGAAGTGCAAAGAAAATAACATGAAAAAAATGAAAAGATCTCACCCAATGTCTTCATTCTCCATGACTGACCTCCATTATACCTTCTCAACTTGCCATAAATATGATGTTTCCCTCAAATTTTATGTGAGAAATCCAATGACTATGACAAGACCTAAGCAAATGTTGAAGGATTTGAATAAAAAAATGCAATAATATGCAAGTAGCAACTAGTAAACAAATCTAAGCTATGTCTAAACTATACCAAATGCCAAATGAGATGTAGTATGTCTATGTCAAGAGCTAAGATGACAAGATTGCAAGATAATAACAAGAGTGCCTAAAACAAGATTGCATGAGATCTAGATAGCATGAGGTGATAAAATGAGACCCAAATTGTCATTTTATAGTAAGTGCAATTTTGAGTGAATGGCCAAGATTAAAAGTTGACAAGCACCCTATAATCAATAGACAAGATTCAATATGAAATCCCACAATTAGGGTTAGGGAAACATTAGGGAAAATTTGAAATAATGGACATGATTGTTTTTTAGAAAATCAAATCAAGGGTTGACAATGCATGTGACAAGAGATGAGATTGGCACAAAAAAAGAGGTGGCTGGAAAATCAAATAATAATAGAAATTACTTGATTTTTGGAGGAAAAATTATATTTTTGAATTAAAAACTAATTTAATTCAAAAGGTGGGGTCATGTGATAGTAAATAATTAACTATAATTCTTTACTTAAAGAGGGAAATTAGAAAATAGGACTAATTTTATTTAAAATGAGGGAAATGTCAAGGTTGCAATAATTAAATAAATTAAAGAATTTATTTAATTATAAGAAGACTTTTAAGAATTAGTGGTGTATTAAATAAATAAATAATATCTATTTATTTTAAATCAGGAAAAATAAAAAGAACAAAGATAACTAAATAAATTAAGAAATTTATTTAATTATAGGAAGACATTAGACAATTAGTGACTTTAATAATCAAGAAGAATAAAAATAACACAAATTAATTAAATAATTATGAATTATTTAATTAATAGTCAAAAGTGAATTGAGGACATAATTAAAATGTCTTAATTATGCAAGGAAAAACATGATGAAAAAAAGAGCTTGCAGGCCTAGGTCATTTTTATGTGTCTACATTTTTCCCCTCTTTGTCATAATGCAGCCTACCACATTGTGACAAAGAAAATAAATCAATGGCATGCCCCAATGAAGGTTCAGAGTATCTATTCCCGCTTAGGAAAATTTTCAAATTTTGGCCTAGCAACGAAAAAATTTGGAAAGTGTCTCGATCAGTTAATTTGATAACCAGAAAAGCAACGACATGAACGGTTTCAAATTCTGACATGTTTAAGGTAGCCAAAAGGGTAGTCAAATTTGGTCAAATGAGCCTCCAATAATAAAAAGTTTGAAAAATCCCACTTTGACCCTATAAATAGGTTAAAAATGGGGTAAAAGGTCAATTCATTTTCACATTGCCAATAGTAAATTTGAGAGCTCAGAGTGAGGAGGACTTCGATGAAGATGGTGATTCCAGTGATTGGTCACCATGGGGAGATTGTGTTGGACATACAAATGGCCAAAGGGCTCGAAGCCAACAGTACATACATCTAACTTGCTTTGTCATTTCATCATTTTGCGTATCATTTTTAGGGATTTAGGTCAAAGAATGAATGCATCATGATGCATATGCATGTGTGTAAGCTGCATTCGTAGTCACATTCGCCACATTTGATGCATCGTGACACAAATGTAAGGGGTCTTTAGGATAGGTCAATTAGGCATGACACATTTGCAAAAAAATTGAGATGCATTTTCCAAGTCGTGCCAGAATAGAGGGATGTAATGCCGCATTCAAAAGGTTGTGACACAATCACGAACTTAAGCGATGCATTTGAACAAAGTGACACATGTGGCAAGAATTGTGAGGCAAGTGCCATGTTGAGACACAAACATGATTTGGAACTATGCAAATGCCAAATCACAACGCAAGTGAAGTACGAAGAGATGTAGACACCTAACTGTGATGCAAATGAACACAATGCGATGCATTTGACTTTGACTTTGATGAAGGATACCTATGTTTAAGTTTCAATTTTGAAATGCTTTTGAGTTATACATATGGTAATTGTTATTTTCAATAAGGTGTTGATGCGTGTTTTGACATGTGCAAAGACAATTAGTGCCCATTTATACCTAGGAGAGCAGAGCATCCACCTATAGATTTTGAAACCAGTTGTGAGATAGGGAGCAATGAAAAATGATGTGACTGGGTCTATACTATGTCACCTATATGCCCATTATCTAGGAAAATAGGGGACTCTTGACTGCACTATGTGAGAGGTGGCACTCCAAGACATGCTCCTTCCATTTTCCAATGAAGGAGGCCATAGTGACACTTGAGGACATATACCGAATCTTGTGCCTGCCGATTCGAGGAGAGAAAGTCATATACGATCCACAACAAGGTTACCAGACCTTCACAGTGTATTACCATGACAAGACTGGCATATGACTGGGGATTGAAAGGTATGAGATCCACTAGGAGTTCATGGTTGAGCAGTACCCTCAGTTCAATGACTTATTGGGGACATTGATTGGAGGAGCACTGATACCCGACTGCCAAGGACATGGATTTCCCATTGGCTGGGGTGATGTGCTAGTGGGGATGAGATGAGACAAGATTATGTATGCCTAGGGGCCTTGCTTGCTCGGGATGCTATACCATCAACTTCATGAGGTTTCCTATAGCAGAGCATAGAGTATTGGATGTGGGACACCCCACTTATGATCTAGGTGTGGGAGCATATCGCTATCTTCCGTCCACTGATCCAGAGACCACATTTGGTGGATGGTATGCCATATTTATATTATTATGTTGACGTGCTACAACAAAAATAGGGTTGGGGAGATAGGTTGGTGGTAGTATTAGATTGACATGATGGTATCATTTATCCGAAGGCTATACATGGGCGGTGGGAAGTGGGAGGATGAGATAGATCACCTTAGTTTTCACAGAAAGTTTAGGTACTTGATTAGATAGACTGTACAAAGTTAGATTATCATTGATATGTACTTGCCTCAGAGGGTGTTGTGATAGTTTGGTGAGTAGTAGGGTGTTCCCATGGGTACCGCAAAGTATGCCAGATCATCCTAAGACTTGTCATGGGATCCACTAATATCAGTGCCATTCATCGAGCAGAAAATTGGCAGGTTAGTGGCTTAGCAATGGGGATGGAGGGGAGGGCCTATAGAGCCAGGGACTTCAGTGGATTTTTATTTTTGGTGGTAGACTCATAGACCAGTCCCCTTGATAGATCTAGATGGACTGGCACTAGTGGATAGGAGATCAGTGATACCATGGGTGTGCTGAGATGGCAGGGGAGGTAGAGACAGAGGCAAGGATAGAGGAAAAGGCAGAGGGAGAGATGGAGGCAAGGGTGGAGGGAGAGATGGAGATGATAGAGACAATGGTGGAGATGGTAGGAGACAAAGATGAGGAGGCGATTGTTGGAGATAGGTGAGGAGGGTGAGGCAATGTGTGGATAGAGCGGCACTAGATGCCATCCCTAAGGTGAAAAAGGTGGAGGAGAGAGATGAGGGGTCAAGGTAGGAGGAGGGGAGACAGGCAGAGGGGAGGAAGGAGGAGGTTGGATAGGAGTAGCATGCAACAAAGGAGGAAGCCGAAAAAGAGGAGCATGCAACAGAGGAGGAATTTCCAAATATGGAGGTTCGACGGGAGGGGGAGATAGAGGTGGAGGTGTCGAGAGAGGAGGGGGTTGTTAGGGGAGAGGAAATGGGGGATGAGGAGGAGATAGGTGATGATGATGCACCCACAGGACCGCCACTACCACATGATGTGACTATACATTAGTGAGTGGTAGACATGTAGAGGAGGTTAGATAAGAGCATGACACAAGTGAGGGCCTTGTAGGAAGAGCTACAGGTGGTTAGAGTAGAGTGGGATCAGGAAGTGATTTGTTAGTAGGAGTCAGCTCGATGGTGCATAGAGTTTGCACAGTTATGCTCAAGACCATTAGGAGACCTAGTAAGAGAGTTGGCCAAGGTTAGGACCCATCTAGGATGTTATAGGTTATTATATGAGTAGGTGGTACCACCTAAGAGACAAGATCTTACCCTAACACGATCTTAGACGAGGACATGTAATGGTAGTAGGACAGGGAGTGGCAGCAGTAGCAACAACCAAAGCAGTGTAGGGGGATCTACCTCCTCAGGACATTCATTAGGTCATAGTTCTAGCCAGTCTCATAGGCATGCCTCTAGTCATAGGTCAGGTCATAGCCATGGGTCATCTAGGTCAGGGCACAGATTAGCTCATAGCCAACCTCCAATGACAAATCCTTCAGTTTCTCAGATGCAGGAAATAGTGTCATCCCAAATGCATGTTATAGTTGAGATGATGTCATCAGTTTCAATACCATTGGCCTTACAAACACAGGTTGCCATGGCTTCACAGGTTATTCTAGTGCCAGGTTCAGGTCATCAGTCACCATGCTCTTCTCCACAAGGGGATGAGGAGAGCACATCCTAGGGAAATTTGGCATGCTTACTTTATTGGCATCATGTTTCACACATTTATGTTATGACACTTTGTATATGGAATATTGAGCTTGTGAGCTCCATTTTTGGGATATCTAATGAATTTATCCTATGACATTATATTCTTTTTGAGATTTTATATGCGATGTAGTTTTTTATGTGGTCTATATGATTTATGTTATGTGATGATTCCTTATGTGTTGACTATGTTTTCTATTGTATGCTTATCTGATGATGATTATGATGATGCAGTTATGATGACTATGTGATATGATTTATGCATTTATGATTCCTATGATGATGACATTTATATGCCATGCCATGTATTTATTTATGATGGTTACTTATGATAAGATGTCATGATGATGTGATGTTTATTTATGATTATATGTCCTGATGATTGATGAGCTTAAAATATGCTCATAGTTTGGATATTATGATGGACTCTTAATATCTTTACTTTTGTTATTTTGTGGTTGTTTAAATTCTGTTGAAACCTTTTATTGGGATATCCTATAGCAAAATATTTTCATATTCCTGTTGCTTATTGTGTTGACTTGATTACATTTATTGCCCCGTTGACTCCCTAAATGACTGGTATATCGCATACAGTTTTTGAATGATGGAATAGATTTAAATGTGTGATTAATGAATGGATATCGTGTATGTGCCATATTCCTTATGCCTTTTCTTTCACATCTGTTACCTTTTGTTTTGCAGGTTGTTGAAGAATGATCGAGTCAAGCACAGCCAATCTCGGCCTTGCAGTAAAGTCTATTTCATGCACGACTTCGAGGAAGCTCTGGTGAAGACTCTTTGACTGAAACCATTGGGAAAGACTTTTAATGACAGTCAATCTGGAAAGAGTGGAGCGCTAGATTCTCTCCGGATCAGGTTGAACGCATAAATTCATTTATGAAGTTTGTTCCTTGATTCTGGGATACACTTTACTTCTACGTCTTTCTTTGATAGGGTTAGTTAGTTAGTTCTCCTAATTTTAAATAAAGTACTCTGCACGAGTGAGGAAGGAGATGATAGTTAGAGTAAGATAGAAGCATAGTGATAGCAGATATCATGTAAGAATCAGTATGATAATGAAAAGGAGAATCTATTTGACAAGAGACAGAGTTTGTTGTTAGTTTCCATATCAACAAAGCAATGTATACTATTCTATTTTCGTGAATAAAGTTTAATGAAGTTATGAGTTTAGCACTTGCGTAATCAGTAGATACTTGCTAAGGGGGCCCACTTAGTAAGTATCTATAGCTAGTTAGTTAGTCGTTCTTTTCTGTTGATCATCAGTTAGCTTTCATTTTTGAAGTTTTCATACAAACTTAGTCTTGTATTGCTCCTACAGCATAGGGAATCCATCCTTGTTCCTGTTCCTGCAGCATAAGTGTAGTTCATAGTTTGTGTTTTAGTTGTAGCTGTTATGGTTTCTGTATTAATCAAATCATAGTTGAGTTAAAGAACTTTGCATTACCTTCTTGTAGCGTAGATAGAATTCCTTTGCAGCATTTATTTCTGCTAAGTTTTGACTGAAACTAGTTCTTAGTGCATATATTGTGCCGCGCCATTTAAAGTATACGTCCCCTGGTTTGACAAGTAAATGAATGTCCATAGAGAGATATTAGTCACCTGTTGGAATGTCCAATTCTTAGGAAGGTTTTACTATGAGTTTCATATCCTTTTGTGGGCACGACCATTTTTGGCACCGTTGCCGGGATGGCGTCCAGCTAAGAATTCATCAGAAGTCATTTTTAGCATTAGTTTAGTTTGTTAGTCAAAATTTTTTAAAATCCTTCAGACCACCATTCACCATATTGCATGCATAGAAGAAGAAGAGATGCACTGGGAAGGTTCCTCCCTGAAAACCTGTTTGTTGAACTACCATTTGACCCAGCTGACAACGAACCTGAGGAAAATCCATTCGCTCTATTATTCCAGCAAGCAAACATGGAAAATAATCCACCTAATCCACCTCCAGCATTTGAGTTTCCCATTGTTCCCTACAGAGATACTGATAATCTTAAAAACATTCCCTCTTCCTTGCTTCCAAAGTTTTATGGCCTGGTTACAGAGGACCCAGAAACTTTTCTGTTTGAATTTGATGTCCTCTATTGCAGTTATGACTACAACACAAACGCTCATAAACTGAAGTTATTTCCTTCCACCTTGAAGGAGGGAGATCTCATATGGTTCATGAGTGTGGGAAGAGGCGTTGTTGATAGTTGGGCGGCTATGCAGATGAAATTCCTTGAAAAGTATAAAGAATATTGTAAGAGTTCCAGCAAAGGTGATGACATATTTCGAATTCAGCAGAAGGAGGATGAAAGTCTCGAAGATTATATTTTCAGATTTTTGTTTTCACTAAAAAAGAACTCAAACCATACTCTCAATGAGGACTCTCAGAAACTACTCTTTCTAAGGGGAATTAGTGATGCATGTATAGACACCCTAGACCTGATGTGAGGAGGTGATAAACCCAACTGTCTTGGGATGATATAAAGAAAATATGTCTTAACTACTCTCAAGCAATAGTTAAGAAAGGTCAAGGTCATCATGCTACAATGGGGAAGTCTTCTTCTGGTGGAGTTTCCCGGATGGAGATAACAAATTTGCTATTTGACTTCAAGTAGGACATCATTAATAATATGGCTACACAACTGGACACTATGCAAGTTCAGAGGAAACATGAGGAAGCTAAGGCAGTTTTGGCCGAGTTCTGTCCATACTGCAAACAGAAGAAACATGACTGCAGATGCAAGATGGTGGCTAATTTGGAAGCTAAGCAACTACCTACTGACTTCAAGCTAGTGGAAGGTGATGATGATCAAGTGTTCTTTGTTGCACAAAGGAGACCATGGGCCCAAAGACAAGGTATGCCTCAAGATCCTTTAACTTTTGGTAATCCTTATTCTGGCTATAATAACCAATGGCAACCTGCATATGGACCACCACCACCTTGGAATCCACCTCAACCAAGTTGGCCTAATTATCAGACCCCGCAATGGCAATCTCCTCAAGGAGGTTGGCAGCAACCACAAGGGCAATGGACCCCACCTTCAAGAAATTGGCAGCAAAATCTTCAATGAAGAGGCCCTCAGCAATGGCAAAACCAGTCCCCTGGATTCCTGCAGCTTCCACAGCCACAACCACAGGCCCTCATGCCACCTCCTGCAACAACTGCCACAAATATTGGACCTCCAAAACAAACGCCTATGCCTGCCCAACCATTGCCAAATCCCAATAATAAGCAACAGCAACAGCCGCAACAGCCTGCGTATCTTGCCGAAGCCAACCAATATCAAGTTTATGCCTTAAACGTTAATGATATCCAATTGAGATATGAAACCACTCTACCTGCTCCAAAAATGCCTCTAATTACTGAAATACTAGATTTTCCCCTTGAAGAATCTACTGCACCTATTGTTCCTACTGAGCATATGCCTATAACCGATACAATTTCTAAGGAGCCTATTTTGCAATGTCAAGACAACCCACCTTTTCCTTAGAGGTTGCAAAGTACTGCATTTAAATCCATAGAAGAACCCATTTTTGACATTCTAGATCAGCTCAAGAATGTATAGATTCAAATCCCTTTATTTCAAGCTATTAAAGATGTTCCCATTTTTGGAAAAGCTATTAAAGAGGCCTATTTGAAGAAGCCTGGATGAAAGAAAAAATGATCCTCAAACAATTCACGTCTTAGGGAAATTGGCTGATATAATGTTGGAAAATGTAGTCATCCCAAAGTATATTGACCCTGGAAGTCTTGTAGTGCAGATACATATAAATGGCCAAGTTGTAAAAAATGTTTTGATTGATTTAGGTGCTGCCATTAATGTCATGACAAAGCATACTATGGACTCCTTGAACATTTCAAACATTAGGTCTACACCCACAGTTCTGCAGCTTGTAGATAGCTCCACAGTTAAACCTGATGGGATGGTGGAAGATGTCATTGTCACTCTTGAATCTTGGGAGTATCCTGCTGACTTCACAATATTATCAGTTAAGGTAACTTTAGGAGGGTATCTAGTTATCCTTGGTAGACCATGGTTAGCCACTGCTGATGCTTTTATAGGATGTCGTTCTAGAGATATGACCATTTCTAATGGACAGTCTACAAAAAAATTGGCTTTGTATCCGCCTGCTAGACCTCAACCGGATTTGTTCCAACCTGTTTGGCCAGATGTGGGGGAAGAAACTAAAGAAGCCAATTCTTTGGCTCAATTAATGATGCTTCAAAATGATCCATTCTCACAACTTCAGAGTGAGGATGCTTTGCTTTTTCAAATTCTACAGTTTAACTCTGATACAGGTAGTTCATCTGATCCAAATGGCAGTAATCTACAATGTTTCCTGCAACAAGCAAATTCTGAGAGTTCACTGCCTAAACTTCCAGCGATTTTTCATAACTTGCTTCCATAAGAGGTACAAACATCACCTATAGATTCTATGAGTAATCTCACTAAGCAGATAGAATTGTCTCCAGGTCATTGTTTGAATGTCAATAGCAAGCTGTCACAATCTCAACAGGTTGTCTTATTAAAAATGCTACAAGAACAACATAAAGCTTTTGCATGGGAATATGGGGACATGCAAGGAATAGATCCTCAAATTTGTACTCACAGGATCTATATCAAAGAAGATTGTTCACCAGTTAGGCAACCTCAAAGAAGAGTAAATCCAACACTTAGAGAAATAGTTAAAAGTGAGTTTCAAAAGTTGTTTCATGCTGGTTTTATTTATCCAATCTCTGACAGTCAATGGGTTTCTCCATTAGTTATTGTCCCCAAGAAAGGTGGAAAATGGAGAGTGTGTGTAGATTACAGAGAGTTGAACAATGCCACTAAAAAATATTACTTTCCACTACCTTTTGTAGACCAAGTACTAGACTCACTGTTTGGCAAAAGATATTTTTCTTTTTTGAATGGTTACAGTGGGTACAATCAGATAAAAATTGCCCATGAAGATCAAGATAAGACCACTTTTACCTATCCATGGGGAACATTTGCTTATTCGGTCTTGCCTTTTGGTCTATGCAATGCACCAACAACATTTCAGAGAGCAGTAATTAGTATCTTTGTTGATATATCTCATGATTGTATGGAGATTTATATGGATGATTTCACTACCTATGGAGTCACATTTGAAGAAGCACTGGAGAATTTAGAAAATGTATTGAAAAGGTGCAGAGAGCAAAATTTGTCTCTAAACAGTGAAAAGTGTTTTCTAATGATGGAAGAAGGTATTGTTCTAAGTCATCATATTTCAAAGAATGAAATTCAGGTCGACCCTGCTAAAATTGAAGTCATTCTCAATTTACAAACTCCTGCAAAACAGAAGGATGTCAGAAGTTTCCTTGGCCATGCAGGGTATTATAGAAGGTTTATAAAATATTTTAGTAAAATTGTCAGCCCACTTTATGCCTTGTTAACAAAGGATTCTCAATTCGAGTGGACAGAGGCCTGTGAAAAATCTTCCTGCAACTAAAGGACTTGCTTACTAAAGCCCCTGTTCTTCAAGGTCCAAAATGGAACTTACCTTTTCACATACATGCTGATGCCTCTGATTTTGGTATATGAGCAGTTTTAAACCAAAAAGAAAATTCAATTGAGCATGCTATCTACTTTATCAGTAAGAACCTTCAAGGTCCTGAGCTCAATTATACTGTTACAGAAAATGAATTGCTTGCAGTAGTGTATGCTTTGAATAAATTTAGGCATTATGTCACAGGTTATTAGATATTCGTCCATACTGACCATGCAACAATCAAGTATCTGATGAACAAACCTGTCATCTCTGGTAGATTGACAAGATGGCTCCTATTGTTACAAGAATTTGACATTACAATCATTGACAAACCAGAAAGAGCTAATGTTGTAGCTAACTTTTTATCAAGACTTCAATCAGCTGCACCTATTGAACACGAGGTCATTGATGATAGGTTTCCAGATGAACACTTGTTCTCCATTGTTGCACATACACCATGGTATGTAGACATTGCCAATTATCTAGCAGCAAACATAATACCAGCTCACTTTTTTCCAAAAGAAAAGAAATTGTTAATAGAGAAATTTTTTAATTTTTCAAAGATTACAAATTGTCTGTTTTATACTGGACCTGATCAAGTGACGCGAAGATGTGTAAGAGAAGATGAGACTTATGATATCTTGTATACTTGTCATGATGAACCATGTGGGGGACATTTTGCAGCAAAAAGAACATCAATGAAGGTTCTTAGAACAGGGTACTATTGGCCAATGTTACACAAGGATGCTGTGGCCTATACAAGAAAATGTGACAGATGCCAGCGTATGGGAAGACCAACCAAGTCAGATGAAATGCCACTATATCCACAGGTAATAGTCACCCCTTTTGATAAATAGGGGATGGATTTTGTGGGACCAATTGATCCACCATCAAATGGCAAGTCATACATTCTAGTTTGCACGGACTATGTAACAAAATGGGTCGAGGTAAAAGATATGACTTATGCTCGAGATAACAAAGTTGCTAAATTTCTGTATGAACAAATTTTCACTAGATTTGGATTTCCTAGAGAGCTTGTAACTGATCAAGGAGCTCAATTCACATCGAATTTGATCACTACACTAATGAATGAATATAAAATCAAACATAGGAAGTCCAGCCCCTATCATCCTCAAGCCAATGGTCAGGCGGAGGTAACAAATAGGGAAATTGAGGTGATCCTCACAAAGACAATGCAGATCCATAGAAAATATTGCAGCAGTAGACTTCCTGAAGCAGTTTGGGCCTACAGAACTACATAGAAGACAACGATTGGGTTTACACCTTTTGAGCTGCTTTATGGGAAAACAACCATTTTGCCCATAGAATTTGAACACAAAACCTTAAGGACAGCTCTTGAGCTCAATATGGAAATATCTGAAGCATAGAAGGACTGTTTCCTACAGCTAAATGCTTTAGACGAAATAAGAAAAGCCACCCTGCAGCACACAGAAGCAATCCAACAGCAAAGGAAGAAATGGCATGATCAACACATCAAAACCAGGAAATTTTCTGCTGGTGATTGGGCTCTATTATATGATTCTAGATATCAAGAGAACCAAGGTAAGCTCACAACATGCTGGCTTGGTCCCTATGAAGTTGATAATGTGTTCGACAACGAAGCCGTACAGCTGGTGATAATTGATCCAGTCCGCTTCAAATTGCTAGTTAATGGCCATCGACTCCGGTTGTACCATAAACCAGTCTCAAAGGAAGAATTCATGCAACAATTCATTCAGGTTCCTCCCGCTACTCTTTCTATAGCTAAAGACTTTAGCCTTTCTTCTGCAGCTTCACTGTAATTTTAAAAAAAACATGCCCATAATAAAGGTTTTCTTTTTTTAAAGGAAACCCCCTTTTCTCTATTTTCATTTATCACCCCATCTCACTTCTTTATCTTCCATCCCATCCATCCATTCCATCCATTCATCTCATTCGCCCATGTCACCCATCCACCTCATCCATCCACATCACCCTTCATTATGATATCATTCCCAACTGTCAACTCATGCAAACGTCGTCATCTCTCTTCACACGTACATGCAATTATCAAAGGTACACAATATCTTTTGTTATCGCATATTTGATTTATTTTATTCTATTCATTTACTGCTATAATAGTACCAGTCATTATTACCCGATCTCTGCCTATTCTTTAGTACATGTGAGGACACATGTTATACTCTAAGTAGGGGGTAGGGTAATCCACCTTTTTAAAACCTGTCTTTTCACCGCTGCCATAACTGCACAAATAGCCTTTCTTTAATACTTTTCTGGTATTTTCCAAATGTGATCGCATGTCTTTATTTATTGCATGTTTTTCTTATAAATTATGATTAAGACTACTTGTTCAAAAAGTTTATTTTTGGAAAAGAAAGAAATGTGACGACACGATAGAAGAAAAACCAGAACAGAAAGAGAAACAGAGAATTTGAATTTTCAGCAGGGAATTGAGTTCAGCTAAGGGAAAACTGTGAACATGGGTGGTCATCTGGTGCAACATGAGCCTGTAGCTCATGAATTATTATTACAAAATCCTCAAACAGTCCACGTATTCAGCCTCTGTGGATGGTTAAACTGCTTCTTGAGTTTAAATGCTTTTGATGAGGAGGCTACTAGAGAATTTTTGAGAACCCTTTCTGAAGGGGAAGTTACTGTATGGGGTCTAACGATTGTTGCAACTGAAGACATAATTGTTGAAGTAACATGGCTTCTAGCCATTAGAGAAAATTTTTCTTCAGATGCTGCCGCTGCAAGGGCTGAGTTTTCAATGCCCACTGATGGGCCTTTGGAAGTCTCCAAGCAGGGATGCAAGCGGGTATTATTGCCTCCTCCTTATTCTGAATACGCTGCTTACATAATCAGGTATTTAATCTGTGAAGGCCGTTTCTCCTATCTGTATTCTCATCATTTCAAATTATTGAGTCATATGAGGCATGGGTTAGTTGTAAATGTTCTGAATTTTCTATTAAAATTTTTAGAACAGAGTGCCCACGGAACCCAATAGGGGAAAGATAATTCTATTGCTCACCATGGCCTTATCAAATTACTGATTGAACGCTCTTTAAGAGATGTCTCACCTCTTTCCTGGCAACAATTTGTTGCCCAAAAGAGCTTGCAAATTCCACAACCTCCTAGGGTACTTACTCCACAGCCTCAAAAAGAAAGAAAGAAATTGCGTCTACAGTAGAACAGGGCAAGGGTCATCAGCTCCTGTAGCACCTGGTCTTGCATCTGGTCCTGCACCTGGTCCTGCAGCTCCCCCACCGAAATCCTCTGCTCGGGTACAAACTAGGTCTGCCACTAGGAAAGAGAAGGGAAAAACTAAGGTAGGTGAGTCGTCTTGGGCAGAACAAACCCCAAAGTCTGACCCTCGTTCTCAGAAAAGGAAATGCTCTTCTCCTGCAGCACCTTCCTCTGCAGCCATCTCTCCTATAGCAACACCTGTTGTTAACACTAGTTCACCATCATCCTCTGGTAGGGCAGAACCCTCTAAGCAGACCAGAAAAAGGAAGGCTACCAGAACACCTCCTGCAGCCACACCAATGCCAAGAAGAATTTTCACAAGGAAACAATCTAAGACCTCCCCTGCTTCACCTCAACTAGAGGTTATTGTAATTTCAGAAGGGTCTGTAGAGTCTGAATTTGATGTTTCTCAGAATGTGTCCAAGAATGCTGCTCAGAGTTCATTAGTTCCTGAAGAGGAACAAGTTGAGACAAAGGAAATAGGGCATAATGAGCAAGGGTTACCGAGTCTTGATGACTTGGCTACCGCTGCTATGCAGTTTTCGGAGAGAGCACAGACTTCTCCACTGCAGCAACAAGAATTCATCTTGCAGCAAGAACAAGAACAGACTAAACAATTGAATGTGCCTAGTGAAGCTACATTTTGCCCTGCAACTTGTAAAGCCATTGTTGTTTATAAGAAAATGTTTTTGATTGAGTTTCTAGAATATGTCAAAGCTAACTGGGAAATAGTTACATTACAAACCCTAACTTTTTGACACATAGCCCAAACTGACATGCAACAAAGTCTATGGGAGGTAGAAAGGAAGAAACTGAAAAAGGAAATTGAAAGTCAGAAACAGGAAATTGTTGAGTTAAAAGAAAAAATGGATGAAATGTTAAAAGTAACTGGTTAGATTATGGAATGCAGACCACCACCAAGAGTTTATGCTCTATTCCTTAAGGAACAGTTCTTATGGTTCCAATTAATGAGAATTTCCAGAAATCAAGATCCTATAATTCACACTGCTAAAGAATTTTACGAAGCATAGGTCAGACAACCCCTAATTGGTTAAGAAATTTTCTGTGTGAATTTTATTTACATGGCTTTTTAATTCCATCTAAAATAGAATGGAACCCTCTTCTGTATATTGGTGATTTCCATTTGAGATCATTTATGTCATGGGCAGCAAATGAAGCAAATTATGGCAGGCAATGGGAAACATATGAAGAAGTTGAGAAAACCGAGCCTGTTTCATTACGCTCTCAAAGTTCAAACCCCCATGCAATGTTGAAAAACTGGTTTACTCTGACATATGGCATTAATAATACTATAGCCAGAGAGAAAATATTTGATATCAGGAAACAGGTCTATGATGAATTTCAAGAACATTCATATTCATTCTGGAGACTGGACGGATGGGGAAAGGATGTGTGCGTGTGAAGAATGGTGATATTAGACTTGACATTAATCATTATCAGCCATGGGAGAAAATGACAGGGTTTTTGTGATGGGTGTCAAGGTGTTGTCAGAAAAGTGGGTGTTTTATTATGGACCAAAGCGGATAGAGTGACAATAGATGGTAGAGAAATGACTGACTACGCATGGTGTCTGTTAGCCAAGTTTTCATCATGGTACTTATCCAAAGTGCCTATTTACCAAGTTTTCACTATTTGGAAAAAATATTTCTCTTTACTATTTTTGTTATTTAAAAAAAAATTTGGTATTTTTAAGGTTTTTGGCCCAACTTTTTGATGCTATGCATAGAAATTTCAAAGGTTTAGATTGTTGATTGTCTCTATCAGGTGTTCACCATTTGGAGTAGCTAGCTGATATGCTCCCCCACCATCTAGAGTAGCTAGCTAATATGCTCCAGAACCAAAAGAGGATATGATGACATAAGGACCTAGCGAATTTGGTTAAAACTTGCTAGGTTTTTCTTTGTCAGCCTAATTCTAAGGATTTTGCATGAGGACTAAATTTCCAATGTCAAAATTCCTAACCATAACTCTCTTGTTGTAACTATGACATAGATAGTTCTGATATGCCTGTAGGTGGTTCATGGAATTATTCCTTCTTTCATCTAACATCTCCAGCTCGTTCAATTGTGACTGTCTATATTCTTCGTCATCTATTAGACCCTCCATGGAGACTCTTAAGGATGGAATTTCAACCTTTATGGGTAATATGGCTTCAGATCCAAAGACTAGGGTGAATGGAGTGGCTTTTGTAGGCGTACGGATGCTTGTGCGGTAAGCCCATAGAGCAAAGTTAAGTTGGAGCTTCCAGTCACAAAAAATGTCATTAATAATATTTTTTAGAATGTTAAGGATGGTTTTATTGGACACTTCACCTTGAACATTTCCTTGCAGGTAGTATGGCATAGAGAAATGATTTGTTGGATGTGGAATCACTCACATAACTCACGAACGTCTTATTTTTGAAAGGACGCCCGTTGTTTGTGATGATGGACTATGGAATACCATACTAGAAAATGATGTAATTGAAAATGAATTTGGAAATTTGTTTGTCAATTATGTATGTAAGGGGGATGGCTTCAATCCACTTAGTAAAGTACTCAGTGGTGATGATAATGAATTTGTGGCCATTAGAAGAGGTAGGGTGGATTTTTCCCATGAGGTCAAGTCCCCATTGTGCAAAGGGCCATGGAACAGTAATCGGTCGAAGTTACTATGTCAGCACATGAATCAAATCACTATGTATCTAACATTGGCGACAATTCTTGACAAACTCAAGTGCATGTTTTCCAATTGTCATCCAATAATACCCAAGTCTCATTATCTTCTTGGCTAGAGTAGGACCACTTGAATGAGACCTGCATATACCCTTGTGTACTTCTTGTAAGGCCATTCTTGCTTCATCAGTGTCGAGACATCAAAGAAGGGTGTTTTCGAAGCTATGGAGGTAAAAGGTGTGGTTGATAATGGTGTATTGAGTGGATTTTTGGATAAAGGACTTTCATTGGTTGTTGGATAGGTTGGGGGTAGGGTTTGGGACATGAGATATTCATAAATGTCTTGATACCAGGGAGAATCGGGACCAACAAGCTTGTAGACCATCTCTGATTCTGGGATATCATATGCAGGGACCAAAAGTTGTTCTACCAAGAACTCAAATTGAGGCATATTGCTTGGAATGTCTAGGAGAGAGCTAATTATAGCCATTGTGCTTGTTGCCTTGTTTTGTGCTCTCGGAACTTGCTCAAAATTCACCATGTGGAAATATGTATGAAATCTATCAACCATTCATTTATAAGGCATTAACTTCTCATCTTTAGTGTCATATTCATCATTAACTTGGTTGATGACCAGTTGAGAATATCCATAAACATGAATTTTCATGATTTTCCATTTTATGGCCATTTTGAGTCTCGTGACAAGTGCCTCATATTCTGCCACATTATTTGTGCATGGGAAAGCAATGTGGAATGACTTTGGGATGGAGTCTCCTAGTGGTGTGATAAACAATATTCCTGCCCCCTAGCCCTGACTAGTATGAGACCCATCCAAGTATAGCATCCAAGGTGACTTAGGCTCTATATGAAATATAGACTCATTAGGAAAATCTGCCACCAATGGGTGATCACTTTGTATAGGTGTGTCTTCCAGTTGGTTTGCTATCACTTGTCCCTTTATGGCCTTTCATTCCACATATTGAATGTCATACTCACTCAATATCATGACCCATTTTGTTAGATGAACTTTCAATGTTGTGTGACTCAAGAGATATTTCAGGGGATCAATCTTTGCTACTAGGTGTGTCAAGTGATTCAACATGTAGTTTCTTAACTTTTGAGCAACAAAGATAACTACAAGACAAGCACGTTCAATGTATGTATAGTTTAGCTCATATCCAATCAGTGTCTGACTAATGTAGTATATTTCCCTCATCTTCTCATCATGGTCATGTTGTGCTAGTAATGCCCCTAGTGCTAAAGGTGTTACAGAAATATATAGAATCAAAGGTTTCCTTTTGATTAGTGGCACGAAAATAGGTGGTGACAAGAGATAATATTTTATTTGTTGAAAGGCCTCTTGAAAATTATCAGTCCACACAAAGGGAATATCTTTCTACAGAAGATACTCAAATGGATGATACATGTTTTCCAATTGTGCTATGAAGTGTGATATGGAATGTAACCTGCCTTGTAATGTCCTAAGTTCACTTATATCTTTTGGAGGAGGCGTGTCTAAGATTTTTCACTTTGGTAGGATCCACTTCAATGCCTCTGTGAGAAACAATGTATCCCAATATTTTTCCCAATGTCATGCCAAAGACACATTTCTTTGGATTCAAGCGGACCTTATATTCTTCTAGTCTCTTGAATATATTTTCTAAAACATTCAAGTGGTCTTTTCATGTCAAATATTTTGGTAAAAGTTCATCTACATAATCTTCCATTATCTTGTGCATCATGTTGTGGAATAGTTGGCATAGCTCTTTGATATGTGGCGCCTGCATTATTAAGACCAAAAGGCATGATGTTCCAATAGTATGTACCCCAAGGACATGTGAATGTTGTTTTATGTTGATCTTTAGGGGCAATACAAATCTAATTGTAACCTGAGAAACCATCCATGAGGGACAACATCTCATATCCTGTCATGAGGTGAACTATGATATCTATGTTAGGCAACATAAATTCATCCTTTGGACATGCTTTGTTCAATTCACTAAAATCTGTGCATACACCTATCTGACTATTTGGTTTTGTTACTAGTATAAGAGTGGATATCCATTCAGCATAGTTGATAAACCGTATGAATCTTGCATCTAGCAGTTTCTTGAGTTCTACTTTGACTAATAAGGCGATCTGAGGATGCATTTTACACAACTTTTGTTTTACTGGCTTGGTGTCTAGAAGTAGTGGAAAATGATGTAATACCAATTCTAGATCCAACCCAGGCATATCAACATATGACCATGCAAAATTAATTTTGCGCTCTGCAAAGAATTTGTGGAATTCAAGTTTCTCCTTATGCCAAGGATGTCGTAAAGAGGACCATTTTAGGATCTTTTGCTATATATATGTTTAATTCCATGGTTTCCTCTATGAGCATTTATTATTTCTCTTTAGTCATGGGAAGAAAGTCCAATCCTCCATCTTTGGGTGCCTCAGAGAGGTTTTCACTCACATATATGTCCTATATTTTTACTTTTTTATTGTCAAAAGGTGCCTTTCAATTTTCACCTAAAGACATTTCATTTTTTGTTTTATTTTTACTTTTCATTTTGTGACTAGAGGATGGAACAGTCTCCCTGAAGTAAGTTGCACAATATAAGTCAATGGAAAATCCAACCTTGTGATCTCCACTTGGTACATGCCCTCACGTAGTCTAATGAATTTTGTAATGGCCTCATAATTCTAAAATACGTCCATGACTAGAAGACCTCATTGATCCCAATCAATTAGTTGTGGGTAGACTAAGGAAATACCATAATTTTTATTAGTGAATTGTGGGGAAGACATAGAAAGCATGCAGACAGATTTAGAGACATTGAAAATGTAGTTGTCATCATCCAATTCCCAGTCAAATTCTATCCAATATTCTCCT
The DNA here is from genome assembly GCA_007258455.2 of Sequoia sempervirens. Classification (NCBI taxonomy): domain Eukaryota; kingdom Viridiplantae; phylum Streptophyta; class Pinopsida; order Cupressales; family Cupressaceae; genus Sequoia; species Sequoia sempervirens. The sequence goes on along the minus strand of VDFB02353493.1, from coordinate 360,300,753 downwards.
TCACTTGATTCATACTCCTTGTCAAAATAAGGTACAAAAGGACTATCATTATGGTTAGTAGTGTCATGTAACAACTCAAATGAATCCAGATGATGGTCATTAAGTTTAGATGGTTGGGAAAATAGGTTAGGTATATGACTAATAGGACCAAAAGATGATGTGGGTTTGTCATTATTCCTTGGGAAAAAGAGCCTATCCCAATTTTCTTGTTTCTCTAGGATCTTAAGATTGTCATTATTAGAGGCCAGATCAATTTTAAACATTTTCCAAAATATTTGTTTAGCAATAAGTTCTCCAGGTTCAAGGAAAAATTCATCAAGCCAACAGTCACTTAAGGATCATTGGGAGCCAAAAACCCACTCATGGAAGTCACTTTTAGAAAGGGATTCCTCAATATTCTAAATGGAAGTCACTTTTAGAAAGGGATTCCTCAATATTCTAAACACTTTTTGAAGCATTCATGCTATCACTCAAAATTCCATTGGTATGTCAATCATCATTTTCGAGTAGACCATACCCTAACCAAAGATTCTTTGGTCATTTGGAAGGTGTTATAGGTTCTCTTCGTCCAGTTTTATTTCTGCCAAGGCCATTAGTTACATCATAACCTTTTTCCTTTATCATGTCATATCCTTTTCCATATATCTTAATTGGTAATGGGGGTAAGTCTTCCATTTCTTTACAAAGACATCCTACTATGTGGACAATGTTTTCGTTGTTCATGTCTCCCCATTTTATCAAAATTGTTTTTGGTGAAACCTTAAAAATTTCTTTAGGTTCCATTCTGAAACACAACTGACCATAGACCTTAGGAGATGGGTATTTTTGTGATGCAATATGTCGTATTCAGTTTGAATTCTCCACAACCTAGGTCCTAGATCTTGACATTAGACTCAACCTTAGGAAGCAAGGAAGATGATGGCATGGTAGAAGATGTGGAAGGAGTGGATGTGGATGATGATGCAAGTGTGGATGGGTCAACGAATTTGGAAGAAGAGGAACTTGGAACTTTTGGGTTGATGGGCACTTGATGTTCGGAAATACCCCTTAGGTTGGTACAATACTGAAAAGGATTGGGGTCTCCATATATGGTGATTTTTGTGCCATCAAAGGAAAATTTCAAGCATTGGTGATATGTGGATGGAACAACTTTTAGGGCATGAATCCAAGGCTGACCAAGCAATATGTTATAGGGTAATTCAAGATCGAGGACTTGGAAAGTTGTGTCTACAATAATTAGCTGAAATCTAAAAGGAAGAGTGATCACACCTTGAGAGGAAATTTTTTCATCATCATATGCTTTTATGACTATTCTCTTTGTAGCATCTATGCAAGCATTAGAAAAGCCTAGATCCTTAACTAGTTTTAAGGAGCATATGTTCAATCTTGCTCTACCATCTACTAAAACTCATATGACCTTGTGCTTATGGATAAAGACTTCAATGTGTAATGTGTCATTATGATTGGACTTAGGTGACGAATAATCTTGGTTAGAAAAGGTCACATGATGAGGTGTAGTGAGATATCCCACCATGGCTTCAAACTAGTTGACATCAATGTCTTGTGGGAAAAATGAATCTTGCAAGGTTTTGTCAAGTATAGCCTTATGTGCGGGGGAAATGCAAAGCAATTCAAGTATGGATATTTGCACAGGGGTTTTTCCTAGTTGATCAATAAGGTTAAATTGACTCTTAGGTTGGGACTACTTTGTAGATGGGCTTGATTATGGTTGTTTTGTGGATGGGCCAAGTATTGTAATTTTTAGTTTCTGAGGAGGTGGACCATCTATGGTGATTTTTCTGCTTCGAGTAGTGGCATTGCAATCAAGTGCTCTTTTGACAGTGATGATATTGACATATTCATCATCAATTTGGATGTTATTAATGATGGTCCCTCATGAATAATTGAATGTAGTGCGAGTGTAATTGGCTTGATTATTATTAGTCTTGGAACCTGATGTGGAGGCTTTATTAGAACCATGGTCTTGTAGTGGGTTTTTGTGAATATTATGGTTTGCATTTGATGCAAATTGTGGCCCACCCAATTCAATTGTGTGATTTTCAATGAGGTCTTGTACAATGTTTCTTAGTTGCCGACAAGAAGATGTCTTATTCCCTTTAGCCTAGTGGTAATCACATAAAGCATTGTCATCCCACCATGATGGTTTAAATTGTCTTGGATCATATGGCTTAGGGTCCTCTAGTGTGATGAGACCATTTTGAAGGAGCTTCTTAAGAACATCCTCAATTGGTTCTCCCAAAGCAGTGAATGTTCATCTTTTTCGGGAATTGTCTTGTCAAGCAGGTTTTTCCTTTATTTTGACTATTTTGACTATTTTGGTTATTCAGAATTACATTAGCAAGGGATTTTAGTGTTGTTGGTCTATTTTTTGGTTGAACTACTTTAATATTATGTAACCGACCCATCTAGTTTACAACCTTAGCATTGACAACACCAACATTGGTAACATGCTTATTTTTTACCCATTACTTATTTTTTTCTTCGGATGGGTTTGTGTTTTTGTTTTTAGGGCCATATTTTAATTCTCCTTTAGCAATGATAGTCTTCTCCACATGGACACCCTTTTCAACTAAGTCTATGAAGGTTGTGCAACAATGAAATTGCAATCTGTATTTCAATGGGCCTAGGAGTGTTTGAACAAACATGTCGACCTTTTCTTTCTTAGGTATGTCAATGTGGAAATGAATTGATATACTTCTCCATCTCTGGAAGAATGGGATGAAAGTTTCACCAACATCTTCTTGTGTAAGAGTGCATAAGCTAGTGATGGAGGTGTCCATGTCAATGTTATTCACATAATTTTTCAAAAAAAATTCTTTAATTTTGTCCCATGTTTTTATCCCTTTTAAAGTGGAGAACCATTCAAGTGCAGGTCCTATAAAAATCTTAGAGAAGAGTCTCATCAATTAAGTGTCTTCATAAGCGATGTCCATACAGTTGGTCATGAATTCTCAAACATGTTCAATAGAATTCATCTTGCCCTTATATTTGGTGAAGTTTGGTGTCACATACCCAGGAGGAAATTGTGGCATGTATAGATTTGTGTAAAAAGGATATACGCATAGGTCATATGACATGTGTGACTTCTTGTTGGAAATTTGCATGTTTTCTATGGTCTTTTGTAAGTGATCCACTTGAGCTATCAAGGCATCAATTATAGGATTATTTGTTGCATCACACATGGGTGTGATACGTATCCCATGGGTCCCCATTTGTTGAAATGAGATGTATGACGTGTTTTGATTTGATCATTGAAATTTTTGATTAGGGATATATTGATGTGTGTGGATATGTGATGCATATGTAGGAATGTGCCATCCAACCATTTGAGTCAAAATTTGCGGGATATGTTGACCATGAATATTTTGGTGTCTGAATGAGGTCATATGTTGTGTATTATGATTGCCTTGTCCAAATTGTTGGAATTTTCCATGTGGGGAATGTTTGTGTTTTTCCCTTTAGAAGTATTAGTATTAAATTGTGATAACGTGTTAACATTTGGTTGTGGTCCTCAAATAAAGATGCATCGTTTACTCCCTCCAAAGGGATTGAATGAGGTACCAATGAAAGGATTTGATGATTATGCACCCATGGCACTAGATGAAGCTCCAAATAGAGGATTTGAAGACATTTCCCCCATTGATGAGGATCCAAAGGTAGTTCCAACTAATTGTGAGGATGTTGTTGACATTGTTGGCATTGATTGTCACATGGCTTGTGACATAGTTGGTGTCCCTCAAAAGGATGTTGCATTGATTGAATTGGAATTTCTTTGATTGGATGTGCTATTGGAGGTAGCATTAATAGTACTTGTGAAAATTTGTGACGTGACACCAACAAAAACATTTCTTTTATTGTTTTGAGGTTGACTAGTGTTGGGCATGTTGTTTGTATTGTTGACATTATGATTGGGTGTCGGTCTCAAAGTGTTAATGTCAAAGCCACGTGGTAACTTAACCCATTGCTCGAAGAGAATTTCAAGATATCTTTGAGGCTTGTGTAATACTAAATCTTCCATGAAGTTCACTATATCAAGATTTTGCACTGTAGCTTCTAAGTCTTCTGCATATACTTGTCCATTTTGTTCTCTTTGTATGAATGCTTCGAAGGGGTTTCGCGATGAAGATGGCATGTTCATTTTGCTAAAAGGATTGATAAAAAATGTGTCTTGGTTTATCTTTTTATTCATGTCATTGGAAAAGATGTGATTGTTGGTGTCTTGTCCAAAATTAGCCATTTGTCTTGTTTTTCTTTGAAGCCTAGTCTCAACCATATAAGGAGTTGCTCAAATTAGGAAGGGAATGGAAGTGATAACTAAATGACCTTATGTTTTTGGATTTTTTTATAAGGGATGACAATGCAATATGCCAATGCAAACTATGTTTTTGGATTTTTGATAATAAGGGATGCAATATGGCAATGTTGTCTAAAGGAAATGACTAATGTCAAAGGACAATGAAGACTAAGATGACAAGTTATGATACTATTTTTTTAATTTTTTTTGGAATAAAGGATGTCAATGCAAGGTGATAATAATAAAATTTTACTAAGGGAAATGACTAATGCAAGGTGATAAAATTGTCAAGAAAGGATGATAAATTCCAAGGTGACAATGAAGACTAATATGAAAATGTTGACTAAGGAAATGACCAATGCAAAGTCTAAAATACCAAATGAGGACTATGATCGAAGTTATGACAATATTTTTGGATTCTTTTAAGGATAAGATATGCAAGGTGAGGACTAAAATGATTTGAATGTCTAAAGTATGCAAATGCAAAGCTCTAAATTATTTGGAAGAAGGTTGCTCAACCACCCTAATCTTAATCTATGTCTCAATTTTGGAATATCAAAGGACTTGTTTGAAGAACTAAATGAAAATGACAAGATGACTAAGTGAGTTTTCCTAACTTGACTTATGAGTTGGAGAGGTCTCACAAAAGGACAATGACTAAAGAAGATAATGATGCCTAAGTCCAATGATAACCTAGTTTTGAAGCCCAAGATTTTGCAAAGTATGGTAAGTTTTTCCTAATCCAAAATATTAAAATAAAATGAGGACCTAAGGAATATTTTATGACTGAAAATGAAAATGGTAAAGCCTAAGGATGAAGCTAAAATTTGCAAAGATGAACCTATGGTAAAATGCAAGCTAAATATGCAAATGGTTGAATAATTTGAGAAATTTCTTTCTAGTTTCTGACAGAGACAATTGGAAAAATATGTTTATAGAAAATTTGGACATATTTGAATTCGTTCTCTAGTCTGTGATAAAGTTTTTGTTTTTTCTAGGAAAATACATCGTTTCAAGTCACAAATGCGTCATAGTATATCAGATGTGGCTTAGTTTTATCAATTGCAGTTCTATAAGGAGAAAATGCGACTCAGTAGTGTGAATGTGGGCTTCTACAAAGCAAATGTGTTCTAGGCCAGATGAATTCAGTGTTCTAAAAAGAAAATGCAGTGCAAAAAGTATCAAATGCAGTGCAATAGAGCGAATATGTCATGGAAAATGTGGTGCAAAATGCAAAAGGTCTAGTTTGTTTGCAATTTTTGTCAAAATTTTGAATTGTTTGAGGTTGACTGTTTGTTTCCAGATCTATAAGTGATGTTTGTTTTGTTCAGTGTCTAGAAAACACTTGGCAAGCACAATATTTTATCTTTTGAAACAAGCACAATGAAGACAAGCACAATCCTAGGTTAGGCAAGGACAATATTCGCTAGATTCAACGTGGGTTTCCCCAACTGCACTTATTCTTAGCGTGTGAATCTAGAAGCTTGGCTACACAGGCTCCCCCTTATAGTTTACTACTTCTCAGGCCAACCAAGCTTCAAACCCCCATAAATCTCCCATGACAAGTTGATCACTTCTTCTAAGAACTATGAGAATGTGGATGACTTCATAACGACCATTGTTGTGCTAGCAAATAGAAGGATTTTGGCTACCACACAAGATTTTTTAGTTCGAGACCCTTGTTTGAGTGGCCATACATGGGGCCAAGATTAAGCTCCATTAAAGGAGGAATTCAAGCCTGAAGAGGCTATGCTCAACAGGGTTTTGGGGAATTCTACTTTGTCTGTATAACACATTCATACTCATAATCCTAGGCTTTCCCTTAGGATTCACATTTATATACCGGTTGGGGGTAGCTCGGCCAAAGAGCTTCATTGCCAGTTTGAGTCGCCTTGGGGTGAGTACTTTTTCCCACCAAGGAAGGCCTAATTTCTAGAGTTAGTAACTATTTCTCTTCAACTCGAGATTACACAAGTGCACAAGGGGAGAGGATACTTTGATTATTGAATTAGGGTAAACACAAAATATAGATGGGTATAGTTTTTAGATCACCTATTTTGCACAAGGTGAGAGAATAATCACCTACCATCTTCAAGCACAATCAAGAAAGGACAAGAAAATATTATTTTTAAAGCACCAATTGAAGTGTTCTCTAATCCAATAGAATAAAACACAATGGTTTCAAAATCAAAATCTGGGACAATCAAACCTACAAAACCACTTGTTAGTAGCTTCAAAGAGATGCCTTGGACCCACGAAAGACTCAAAACTACATGCTGCAATAGCCCATTAGTAACTAGAAAACCCACTAAACTAACAAATTGAAAAAGGAAATAACAAATTGCAAAAATAAAATAGGAAAAATCTGGAAAAAACTAAATGCAAAAGTTTACCAGACGAATGTGTCGTAGCAGAGCAAATGCGTCACTCTGTAAATCAAATGTGGATCATTCTGTGCACTGGAATTTGTTAGATGAATGTGTCGACCTACAAAGAAAAAGTTCCATGGGCGAACAAATGTGTCATTCTACAAGTCATATGCATCACAGTAGAGCATATGCGTCGTTCGAAGAAGAAAATGCGTTGCGAAAAATCAATTGCATCATTTTGCAAAGCAAATGCATTGCAGTCGTACATGTACCTACAAAACAAGAATTATTCAATTTTGGCATCGGGTTAACCAATGTAACTAAGGGTATTTTCCTAGGGTTAGCAGATTAATGCATAAACACAAAAACCCAAAGCAATAATGAAGTGCAAAGGAAATAACATGAAAACAAATGAAAATATCTCACCCAATGTCTTCATTCTCCATGGATGACCTCCATCATACCTTCTCAACTTACTGGAAATATGATTTTTTCCTCAAATTTTATGTGAGCAATCTAATGACAATGACAAGACCTAAGAAAATGTTAAAGGATTTGAATGACAAAATGAAACACTATGCAACTAGCAACTAGTAAGAAGATCTAAGCTATGTCTAAACTATGCCAAATGCCAAATGAGATGTAGTATGCCTATGTCAATAGCTAAGATGACAAGATTTCAAGATAATAACAAGAGTTCCTAAAGCAAGATTGCATGAGATCTAGATAGCATGAGGTGACAAAATAAGACCAAAATTGTCATTTTATAGAAAATGCAATTTTGAGTGAATGGCCAAGATTAAAAGTTGACAAGTGCCCTAGAATCAATGGAGAAGATTCAATATGAAAACCCACAATTAGGGTTAGGGAAACATTAGGGAAAAATTGAAATAAATAGATAGGATTGATTTTTAGAAAATCAAGTCAAGGGTTGACAATGGCACAAAAAAAGAGGTGGTTGGAAAATCAAATAATAATAGAAATTACTTGATTTTTGGAGGAAAAAGACTATTTTGAATTAAAAATTAATTTAAGTCAAAAGGTGGGGTCACATGACAATAAATTATTATTTTGAATTATTTACTTAAAGAGAGAAATTAGAAAATAGGACCATTTTAAATAAATAATTTTATTTAAAATGAGGGAAATGTCAAGGTGGCAATTATTTAAATAAATTAAAGAATTTATTTTTAAATTATAAGAAGAATTTTAAGAATTAGTAACGTATTAAATAAATAAATAATATTTATTTATTAAAATAATTAAGAAGAATAAAAAAACAAAGATAACTAAATAAATTAAGAAATTTATTTAATTATAGGAAGGCATTAGATAATTAGTGACGTATTAAATAAATAAATAAAATTTCTTTATTTAATAATCAAGAAGAATAAAAAGAACATGAATTATTTAATTAATAGTTGAAAGTGAGTCGAGGACATAATTAAAATGTATTAATTATGTCAGGAAGAATATGATGAAAAATAGAGCTTGCAGGCCTAAGTCATTTTTATGTGTCTACAAAAAAAAAAAACAATGTACTAATTCAATGTTAATGCAAATGCAAACTAGGATGAAATATTTAAATAAAATCAGAAATGCAAAGTGCTCAAAAGTCAGGTTCCCCAAAATGAACCATAAATTTTTGGCTTCAATGGACTCTCTAACTCTTCTGGGGTTTTTCACCTAAAAAGAAAGAAGGTAGGGCCAAAAATGCTAATACTTCATTCAAATAATGTTATGTGATATATTTTATAACCTAAATAAAGTTAACTAAATGCAATTCACTGATCTAAATGAATGAAAATGAATGCAAAAGTGAAATTAAAGCTATGTTTGAAAACATGTGATATGCAAACAACTAAATAAATGAAGAAATTATGTAAACTAGAAAGGAAAGGGATGAATCTGAGTGCACCTGAATGAAATGTGATGAATCTAGAGTATTCTAGATGCTGGTGGAAATTATTGGTTTTTTATAGTGTGACTCATTTGCCCAAGGTGTGAATTAGTCCTCCTCCTAGTGAAAAATTGTCAAGAACAAGTTTATGTCTGTCGGGATCCAGAATCTAACAAAATTTAGATTTTCAATCCTAAGGTGGGACTCATTCACCATAGGTGGTGACTCATTCCTCTCCCAAATTTTTGAAAAGTCAGGAGACAACTCTACAACACCAGATCTGAAAAAGTCTGCTTGTCGGGTTGTCAAAGACAATTTTGTAGAAAACAGACAAAAAACTTCTCCAAGCTTGAAATAGATTTAAGTTGACTTGAAGCACCTATTTGGCTTGTAAACCAATCTTCAACACTAAAAATCTTGTCAAATGTACATACCTAGGTCTACAAACAAACATGCAATAGAGAAAAATGGTTTAAAGTTAGTGAATAGGGGTTTTCCTCGGTCAAACCCCATTTTTGGTAATCAAACCTTCAATAAAATAATAAAATGCAAAGGAATGATAAAATAACAACATGAAAATGATATTAACTTACCAAATCCTTGATGATGCAAGTCTGAAGTGATATCAATGGTTGCTTCAAAGTACTTGAATAGTGCTTGAAAAGATATTATAAAATGCTTGAAAACTTAAGTGAATAGGTGGATAAGTGAACCTGATGAATGGGGATTGTAGGAGATGTAAAATGAGGTGAAAATCACTTATTTATACACACTTGTGCCTTAAGTACCCATTCATACCTCATCACAGGCTGACATCAAGTGATTTTGAATAAAATTCCAAAAGGAAGTTTAAAATATTTTGAATTTGGGGCCAAGGGGGACTCATTCACCATCCATGGCAAATGGGTCCCACCTAGGACCTAAAAATGTGTGTTGAGAAATATGTTGTATTTAATGTTTCTTGTTGAAATAATACTCAAAAATACACTTAATCAAACATATGAGAGTATAAAGGGGTCAAATAAAGCATGAGAAAGGGATAAATAGTGAAGATGTGCTTAGAAAAGCATGAAAGCTTGTTACAAGACTTTACAACACTTCAAAATATGACTTGTTGAAGAATAAAAAGGTGATTTTTTAGTGAATTGTAATTAATAGAGTCTAGAAGAATGTAGAAATGTCTTACAACACTTCACAAAACCTTCAGAAGACATTGTTATTTGAGTTTTAGTACCTAAATAAGCATGTTCAAGCCATGTTACAACATAAAATCAAAGCAACATAGTTCCAACACCATGAAACAGGACCTAAAAGGCCATGAAAATGACAAGGGGCTATTTTTCTATGGCACAACATGTTGAAAAGCAAAGCTAGAGGGTTTTGACACTTTTTTGTTGTTTGCAAACTTTGTTATGCAAAGTGACCTCTTGTTTGAGTGAATATTTCATAGTTGGATGATTGACAAGTTGAATAGATTTTTTCCCTCCATTCTCCCTACATTCATGTACTCCCTTGTCTGATTTTAGGGTCTCATGATCAAATTTTCTATTTTTTTGAGATCAAAAGTAAATGCAGTTTGTTCTAATTGTACATCTACATTTCTAACATGTTTCAAGCCTCTTGAAAGGTGATTTGATATTTTTTCAAAGTGGTGACTTGGTGAGCCCTAATTGGTTCTAAACAAGTGCAGTTGTAGAAATGTTTGATTGATCAACTTTGTTAATTAATATCTTTCACCTCGAGATCCCTTTTATTGATCTGTTTGTTATACTGCATTCTTGGGTAAAATTTCTACATCCTTCTCAGTTTCAAGCTCCCAGGATAAGTTCTAATGGTTTATTTAATCATTTTATGATCGTGATAGAGCCAAAAATGGTGTTCTGAAAAGTGTTAAATTTTGCAATTTTAAGGACAACCCATTTCTTTCTTTGGTTTGAAACCTCTACAACTCCACTTTCATTAAGATAAAAGGTTGTATGATACATTATTTTAATATATTTTGGGTGTGGCAAACACATCCCAAGGGCTAGTTTAAAAAGGAGGTACCTAAATTTTAAGGGTTGGGAAGAACTTGAGGAAATGGGTTTTCTCTAAATAATTTATTATTATCCTACGCAAGTTTTCGCACCTCTTGGTGTCCTAGTTTTCCCATAGTGAATTTTCTCTAAATAGCTTGCATGTGTAATTAGAAGTCACAATTTTTTCTAAAGTTCAAATGTTAATATTTAAAATATCTTAAATATTGTGCAAATGAAAAGGGACATTTAGAGCAAACATAAAATGCATTTCAAATGTTCTGGAGGAAAAGCAAGTTTAATTATTGCTTCTAATTGGTCCAAAGGCAACTTTCATGGCTTTCATAGTTGCACAACAAAACCCATCACCCATCGCCAGTTTGAAGTGCAAATGAAGATCCAAATCAACGATGGTTGTTTTTCTAGCAATGAGGGTTTTTGGGAAAAATAAGTAGCTTAAGTTGCACAGAGGAAATCAAATGCAAAGAATTTATTTTCTGATGTTTTTACTTGGAAGTTGGAAATTTCCAATAGACAAATAGGGTCGTGCAAGGGATTGTTTGAGTTTGCAGAGAAAGTGTATTAAAATTTGAGCTCTGGGGTTTTTCATCACCCATCCCCAGTTTCCATTGTGTCATCCCCTTAGCAATGTGCAATGAGTGATGCCTTTTCATTCCCATTGGGCATTGCCAGTTCATTTTTCCATTTCCCAAATGGACGTGCAATGGGTGATGCCTAGTAAAAGAGTGCGAGCAAGAGTGGTGAGTTTGAGTAATATTCAAAGTTTTGAAAGGAAAAAATTTAAAAGGTATAAAATTAAACATAGCCTAATAAAGTAAATGGTGGGGTGATTTCACTTTTAAAAGTTTTAAAAAGTGAAGGAAATGTGTACTGAAAATTAAAGAATTCATGAGCAAGGGTTTTAAAAGGCCCAGATAACAAAACTATTTAAAATCTTCACCAAGATTTTAAATATAAAGTATAATATGGAGGAGAAGCAAGATAACTTAAATTTATAAAAGCATGGTAAATGTTTTTATCTTTTCTGGTGAATGATTTTCATTTTTAAAAATGCTTAGGGTGAAATGTAGAGGAAAGGGGGTAATTTTTTTACTCGAGGAAAATGTTGAAGGGAAAATGTTTTAAATAAAATATTTAAAACATTATGGGAACCAGGGGAAATAAAAAGGTAAAGGTCAGACCCATTATAAAGTGAGGAATTATTTTCTTTGCTGGAGAATGAAGGTAAAGTGCATCTACAACAAAATAGGAGCAAAGGTAAAATGTTTTACAGGTGAAACTAAGCAGTTACAACCTGGGTAATGTGAAAGTGAAGATTTTTCACAGTTGGGGGAAATTTTCTATTGAAGTAACAAAGAGTAAAATGGGAAAAATACAGAGGCAATGGCTTTTTAAGAAAGAGAGAAGAGAGAGGTTTTTCATTTTTTGTTGTTGATGGACCGAGAAGGAAGCTGCCAAGTGTCTTCTACAAATTTATTTTGATGGTTGCTTTTCTTTCTTTTTATTCTCTTTTCTTTTTCATTGTAAGGGGTTGCATTCTTGAGTCCAAAATTGGTCTAGGTGAGCAGCTAAGCTCAAAAGGCACATATTGTAAAGAATATTGATGAATAGAATAGTTCATTGTCTTGGGTTTGAGTCATGTATGTAATGATCTTAAAATGGTTTTATTGAAGCCACATATTATGAGAGAAAATATTAGTTCTACAATATATACTATCCTCTATAATTTTATTGTAGATTATGAATAAAAGGGTTAAGGATCTTTTTGTTTTCAATTGTTTTAATTGAATGAGTGGTTTTGTTTCTACTTCAAAATCAAAGAATTGAGTAAATTTTTAAATGAAGTCACAAGTTCTATCATGAAGGAGCTTAAGATTTGGTAAGAAGTTGTGTTTCAGATGCAGTGAGTTGAATACTACAAGGTAGTATGAAAATAGTCAACCTATTTATGAGATAAATGGCTAATGTGTTACTCATTGTTGCTAATTTGACTCCATTATCCCAATTAATGAAGCACTGGTCTCTTTATTATGTTATTTGACAAATATTTGAGTTAGTGATGTTCCTAGCTAGGGATTCAAAATGAGCATGAAAGTCATTCAGAAGTCCCACTAAATTCTTAGCAATAGGTAGTTATTTATGTAAACATCAACTAAAATTTTGATGAATAATGTCTATTTGAACTTAGTAGGAACATATATGTGTAAAGAAGTGTTCTCCATTATATGAGTATCACAAGAACATGATAGGGAACACCCTCCTTGGTCGCATAGAGTCTAAAGAGTAGGAACAAAGACCTCACAATCCTTTGCTTGTTTTTTGGCCACTAGCTTTGAAGTTTCTTGAGCATAAGGGTTGGCTGCCCTTTAGAGGATTTTGAGGTTCAACTAGAAAAAACACCAACAAAATGCAAGCAGTGTAAAGTTTCAAAGTGGTGCAACTTTTTTTCTACAACTTGTGTGACCAAATGGATTGTTCCAACATGTTTGGATGGGTATCTCTATGTTAGGAATGGTCCTCTTTCACACCTAAACATTACGAATCACTTTGAGCTACGTTCAACTAGCTTAATCCCTTAGGGGTCCAGAGTGTAAAAGGGCAACAATCTTTGACATACTATTACTCAGAAACTGTGATGTTTACAAACTCTTTGTTTGAACCTATAGGATCACATTAATCCCCTCTATAATAATTTCTCTTAGTTTTTTTTATCTTGGAGTCATTTTCCCATGGTGTTCAGTTTTCACTCAATGGAAAAAAGTGTCAAATGCAAGTAGTGTAAAGTTGCAAAATGACACAAATTTCATTCTACAATTCTTGTGATGAAACAAACTATTCCAACATGTCCAGATGGTTACATTTATGCTAGGCATGGTCCTCCTTCGCACCCAAACATGTGGAATCACTCTGAGCTATCTTCAACCAGTTCGATCTCTTAAGGGTCCAAAGTGCAAAAGGACAACAATATTTGAGGGGCAATTACTTAGAATCCATAATGCTTATGAACTCTCCATCTGAGCCTATGAGATCTCGTTGGGCCCCTTTATAATAACCTTTCTCATTTTTTGTTATCTCAGAGTCGTTTTCCTGTGGTGTCTAGTTTTCACTTGATAGAAAAAGTGTCGAATGCAAGCAATCTAAAGTTACAAAGTGGTGCAACTTTCATTTAAAAACTTGTGTGACCAAAAAAACTGCTCCAACACATTTGAATAGGTATTTTTATGCTAGGCATGGTCCTCTTTTGCACCCAAACACACAGAATTGCTCCAAGCTACTTTCAATTGGCTCAATCCCTTATGATGGCATGCAAAACAATCAAAAAAAGAAACATACACACGACGGTTGAGAAGTTTGAGTTTTCCATACAAAAAGCATATGATCATCCTCAAGTCTAGCAAGTGCAAGACGTTTTTTAATTATCGTCCTTTCTCTTACAACAATATACAACCAATTATAAATGCATACAATGGTGGAAATTGAAAACATTTTATTTTTCCTCAATTAATAACTTTGGTTGTGAAGCATTTTTGTCATTTTCATTTGAAATTATTTTCTATGCTTATTTATAAATGATTTTCATTTTGTATTTTTTCATTGTAAATGATTCTCATTTTTTCATTTTAATTGTAAATGGTGGGCAATTTTTTGTTGTCATTGTAAATTGGATTCTAAGAGAAACAAGTGATGCTCTCATGTACATTTATTATTTGGTGTGATAAATAAAGTTTCCACCTTTAGTCCATTTCTTATTTATTATTTTGTACTATGAGGATTATGATGTGAAAATGTTTAAAGACTATTCAAGATAAATGTTTGTATGATAATGTGTCAAGAAGTTAACTACTCATCATCTACTATGAATATTATGTTTTGCAAGTGTTGTGAAGATTATGTATCCTTTGCTTAATTGAGTTGTTCCAATCAAAAGACTAAATATACTAGAATCTTTTTATTAAACATCTCATGGAATTCCAGTTAACAACATGTTTTTTTCTTTTAGATAAAAAATTTCATGGAACTCTTTGGATTAAACTAAATTGAGATATGTAAGAACAAGGGAGCATTAGGAAATACATTGCTCAAGGACATTAAATAAGCCTTCTGTCCCATTGCAATTTTGGGTGGATTATTGCTTTCGAAGTATTAAGAATGCTTTTCCTATTTTTTAGTTGGAAGTTGCCATTCTAGAAGTCTCATCTCTTGATATATATTATACTCATTCTTAATCAATTATCATGTTAATAATCAGTGCATTTATTTATAGTCAATATTTTCTTTTCAATTCATGTAATTTTGGAATTTGTAACTCTACTAGTATACCTAGAAATATTGAAGTTGTTTAGCATGAATCAATTAATATTCAAGACAAACCATGAAGGACACCAATGATCAATTCTAGGGCTAACCAATTAATAAGTATACATGTGAATAATGAAAGTACAAGTACTCAAAAACATGTAAGCCTTGAAGTATACACAAGAATACATAGTATACACAAATTAATACAAATTATATGCATGATTACAAGGTATACACATGAAAACACATAAGTCACAAAGTATACACGTAAGTTGTAAAGTATACACTTGAATACACGTAACTCATATCTATTGAACCATGGATATATAATGCAAATATGGACACCATCGATAAAAAATATTTGTATTAACCAAATAGCCATGTAGGCATACATCAATATATGTCAATATAAGTATAAAATATACACAAAATAGCCATAAAGGCTTACAAGAATTCCATATAGGCATACAATGTCAAATATATCCAATACAAAATATGTACAAAAATGACATATATGCATACAAAAAAGGGATTTTGAATCAAAATTCATTGCTCTCCATGCTCTCAAAATAAAAAATTTCCCTTTACTTGTCAATCGGATGGCGATACATCTATCACTCATTTATTCTGAGGTCGAGGAGTGCTCCTAGTGCTCCTCCTAGGGTTTAGTTCTTGGTCAGGTCTTATTTGCTACAATAAGAAGTAAAGACATTAATATAGGGAAAAAATTTCATTATTAAAAATGATATATTTAACAAAATAATCACTTACCATGATCTAATGATCACTCTCCATGAGGGAAATATTCAAATGCCATGTTGATACATTCTAAAGCCCTGTATAAACCATCCAAAGAGAAATTAAACTATGAATCAATAATGGTTTTATTTTTCACTAACTAACATCTATAACAACAATGAATGCAAATTGAAATTTAGTAATTTTCCTCATACCTCCCTTGTTAGAGCCATCGAGCAGTCTATAGAAAATGAAACATCGAGATCCATTTACCTATGAACATTTGGAGGTGTATCTACTTTCAACATTTGAAAATAAAACAACAAATTATTCAATCATGAAAACTGTAACAACAATCCACATCATGACTTATAATGTATGAGATAATGAACAATATTTTGAGTACTTATTAAACTATATATTTCTAACTATCATGCTTACTATTTTCCCTATCCATATCTTGTTCAAAAGCATGTGTTTTTAGGCTTTTACCCATAGCAACAAGGTAGTGAACCATTTATATAATTCTTTCATAGACATGTATGATAACTGTGGTGGCATAAAGAAGGCAATGAACTATTTGAAAAAATGCCTCAAAGAAATGGGGTCTCAGGGTGATGGAATTCCATTAAAAATAAATGTGTCATGCGATTCCATCACCATAAGACCGCATTTCTTCAAAGCATTTTTTCATACTACTCACCGCCTTGACTATGATATTGCTTACTATTATGCTTTGGTAGATTTTTTCAGTGCGTCCATAGTTGACTGGAAAGCACCTATTTTAGGATTTTAGCCATAGCAGTAAGGAAGTGAGTAGTTTGATAAAATGTTTTGGTACACATGTATGGAAAATTTGGTAACACAGAAAAGGTGGTGAGTTGTTTGAAGAAATGTGGTCTCATGGTGATGGAATGGCATTCCATCACCATGAGACCACATTTCTTCGAGACATTTTTTCAAACTACTCAATGCCTTGTCTATGTTATTGCTCACTATTATGCTTTGATAGATTTTTTCCAAGCATCCATAGTTTGTTGGAAAGCAATTTTTTTAGGATTTTTTCCATACCAGCAAGGAAATGAACTATTTGATAAAATTCTTTGGTAGACATGTATGGAAAATGTGGTAGCATAGAAAATGTAGTGAACTGTTTGAAAATTTTCCTTAAAGAAATTGGGTCTCATGGTGATGGACATCACCATGAGACCACATTTCTTTGAGGCATTATTTCAAACAACTCATGTCCTTGTCTATGCTATTTCTTACTATTATTATTTCATATATCTCTTCCAAGCATCCATAGCATAGACAAGGTAGTGAACTATTTGAAAAGATGCCTCAATAAAAAGTGGTCTCATAGAATGCCATGACAAGAAAATGCAATTGGAAGTTGCTCCTACTTATTACTTATGCTATGTGAAGTAATTGCATCACTGGTTATGTTGACTTTCTAAACAACTATATTGTAGTTAAAATTTTGTCATCTATCAACATCTAGTTATTAGTTATGGAATGTGAAGTAACGCTTTGAGTTTGAAATATGTGCAATGCAATTTAATCAATGATATTAATATAAAATACACAAATCTATTAAGTACAATTCATTAGTTGAAATCTTTATTCTATTACCTACATGTAGGTTTTTTGAAGTCCAGAGAAAAACAAACTCTTCAACTTCTCACCCAAATCCAGATTACAACAAACTTCATAAAACAATTAAAACCAAAATTGACAATAACTTGTGTCAATTTGAATCACGATACATTTCATTCCAAACAAGTAGAAAATATCCATTACAGTAACGCTAACAACTAATATATTTATTCATTCAAATTTCATACATTACATTCCCTTAGACAACTCCATCACTTAGTATCACCTCTCTGTGCTATCTGACTCTTCAACTTTCGTAACTCACAATTTTCACTATTCATCTAGGTGTTCTTGCAATATCTACATATTTTATTGTATTTTTTTATTATACTCATACCAATTTGAGCCTTCCTCCTTAGCATTGCATTTCCTCCAACCTCTATCAATCTGCACTTAATTGGTTGTCTACATATAACAGTTTCCAATTCCCCTCATCAGGGGTGCTAGTTTTATGCCTTTATCCACTACCTTTACTATCTATGACCTTTCTATCTTCATATCACAAGATTTATTCATGCCTGTAGCTTATTAAATATTAATGCAATTTTGTTGGTTGATATCAGCCAACCAATTTGTAATAACTATGAATTTCTTGTTCAAATGGCCATCGATATCTCCTCTTTCTACACGAGCTCTCCTCCTCTTGTTGCGGCTTTGACAAACCATGATATCTGTTTTGAACCTTTTAATTTATGCATATTATACTTTATTTCATATGCACCATTGTAATATGGATTTCAACTGTGCTTCCTCAATGCCTCAATTTCCTTGCTTGAAACGACTTTACTTTCCCTTATGCATGGGCTTGTATAGTCTAGTTGGAGATTTAATTAACCTAGATTCTTAGGCTATGCATAGGGTATTCTTCATTCCCTTTTTCATGCCCCATCACTTATATGTCATTTATGTATTCCCTTTTAAACTTCATAGCCACCATTAAAGCACACGACCTTTCAAATTCTTGTCGAGAAACTCTTTATTTCTACCTGTTTTGCAATGAATTCCATTCCTAGAGTGGCTTTTCAAATTTCCATTAAAAATGAAAATATAACAATTTATTTTTATTTTTCCTTCAATCTCCAAGAGAAATGATAAAATTTCCTAGAGAAAGAAAAAATAAAAAATGACAAAACCAAAATCTCATGGATGCTCCTACACCATACTCCCAAGAAAAGAAAAGATTCAAGCTCCACTTGAATAGAAGGTAGCAATCAAAAGAGCCATGTTTGAGATCTTTTTCTGAGTGTCTTTAAGTCTCTATATATTTTCTTCTTTGGAACAGTTCCATGTTGCAATTAAACCTCGATTCTCACAAAGATTTCATTTTGTCTACTGTCATCTACCTTCACACAACACTTTCTTCAAACTACCCTCTACTCAACAAAGATTCTAGAAGATGCTTCCTCTACCCACCTTTTCTTAGTGGAGGAACTCTACACCTTCTAACCAACTTTATCTCTACTGGAGGATAGCAGTTATAGCTCTCTTTCACATCTACAACAAAATTTCTCTCCCAACTCTCTTGTCTTGGTGCATACCTTGCACTCTTAGGGTCTTCTAGCTTTGATACCAATTTTATGCAAAGCAAAACAAAAAAATTCAACTTCTCACCCAAATCCAGATTACAACAAACTTCATAAAACAATTAAAAGCAAAATTGACAATAACTTGTGTCAATTTGAATCAACTGCACAATTATACATATTCCATTCCAAACAAATAGATAGTATCCATTACAATAATGTTGACAACTAATACATTTATTCATTCAAATTTCACACATTGCATTCCCTCAAACAACTCCATCACTCAGTATCGCCTCTCTATGCTATCTGACTCTTTGAATTTCGCAATTCACAGTTTGCACTTATTCATTTGGGTGTTCTTGCAACATCTACATCTTTTATTGTATTTCTTTATTATCCTAATACAAATTTGAGCCTTCTTCCTTAGCATTACATTCCCTCCAACCTCTATCAATCTGCACTTAATTGGTTGTCTATATAATTCAATTTCCTTCACCCATGTTTATTCCAATTCCCCTTATCATGAGTGTTAGTTTTATGCCTTTATCCGCTACCTTTACTATCTACTTGAACTTTTTGTCTTCATATCGTGGGATTTCTTCATTCTTGTAGCTTATTTATTAATATGGTTTTGTTGGCTAATATCATCCAAACAATTTGTAATAACTACAAATTGCTTGTTCAAATGGCCACTGATATATCCTCTTTCTACATGAGCTCTCCTCCTCTTGTCGTGGCTTTGACAGACCATGATATTTCTTTTGCATCTTTTAATTTATGCATATTATACTTTATTTCATGTGTCACTCTCCATTTTCATATGGATTTTGACCATGCTTCCTCAATGCCTCGATTTCCTTACTTGAAATGACTTTACTTTCCCTTATGCATGGGCTTGTATAGTCTAGCTAGATATTTAGTTAAGAACCCAAAACAATGCTATTAACATGTAATAAATTTATAATTATTTACCAATTACATACCTCAATGGTAGATGCAATGGAGTAATAAGCTCGTGTAGGGTTGAGGTATCCAATATCAACACTGTGACCTTGAAATTTTATTAAAATCATAAAACTAAATTAATTAATCTTGCATTTCAAAATTGAAATTTAATAAACTAAATTCAATGAACATGCTAACATTTACCTGAGTATCGATGCCATAGACCTCATTCAAAATGTCAGCTGCCCTCACCATCTCCATAGTTGTAGACATACCATGTGTAGCAGCCTCTTGAGTGTTGGTGGGGTCATATGAACAAGTTGCCCTACAAGCCTAACACAAATGGGATCAAAGCTCACCACTCGAAGACTCCCCTATATGGCATTGTAGTATAGGGTTGGCATGTTGGATGACACTTTGGGTCAAAGAGTTAATGGCCTGCAAAGTGTGTAACTTGGCACTCTCCTTCGTGATGGAAAGGATAACAATGTGCTCATGAGGTGGCCTAGCAAGAGGTCATCCGCTCGCGGATTAGGATCTTGATGTGCACCAGGTCTATCTTGAGCCAACCCCTGACCTCTCCCCTGGAAATCCCTTATATCAGAATAATTTGAGATTTTTTTTAGGATGAACTCATAGTATAGTTTCCTCAAGAAATATTGTGGGACTTCACAATTGTTGCATGGTGGGAAATAAAAAACCATGTACCACCTATCCCAAAAAGAGGTCCTAATTTGTTGGTGGCGGCACCAATGGATAGGAAACCTCTTCACATTGAGGCTAAGATTTGGATTTGTGCATGGGTCAATGAATAATGAGCACAAATCAATTTTTGTAATTTTTAGATCTTTTACATATTTATATGATAATTTATCCCAGTAATAATTCTTAACGCTTGCATCCTATCTTGCCAACCAGTTAATTGTTTTTCGATTGAATCTACATGTTTTAACATTTCTTTCAGTGAATTGCAAGTTTTTTTCTTTCCATGGTTGAATTGTTTGGATCGTTCAACCTTGCGATGAACTCCTCAATTTGTTTAAATTTATTGTTTTCAATTTCACTCATTAAATTTTGCTGAGTGTCAGGAGGATGTTGAGGGATTGCTGGAGGAGATTGTTGAACTTGAGGATTTTTTTGATGTTGTTACATTGCTCTACTTATTGAGGATTTTGTTCCTATTCTTGTTGCTCTACTTGTTGAAGAATTTCAGGAGGGTTTTGAAGAGGGTTTGTAGGTTCATTAACATCTCCTAAAAATTCAACAAATAAATATAAAAAACAACGTAAAACTAATAAATTCACAACAAAAAACAAACAATCCTTACCGAGCTTAGACCTCCTCATCGACATGGTGGCATCCTGGTGACAAAACAACAACAATTTGATGAAAAAAATTGTAAGATGACTCCTCCTAGAAAGTGAGCATGAAAATGAAGGGTTTTGGTCGTGGGAAAAAAAAACATACTCACAATGAAACTAATTTTGAATTCCTTTTTTTTCTTTTAATGCCTCATAATGCGAGTGCATTATAATGCACTCGCATTATAGGCTTGTTGTGGTCAAGCCTTAGGCTTGACACACCAAGCCATAACATGAGCACGTTATAACGTGCTCGTGTTATGAGCTTTCAAAAAAAAAAAATTGGCCACAAATTGGCCCACCATCTTTTTTCACCTACCCAAAATTTCAATAAACCCTAGCAAGAGTGGCAACTTTTAGTGTTATAAATTCTTTTGTCAATTTGATGGAAACTTTCATTTTTCATTTGTATTACTTTATGTTCTAAATCTACATGCAAATATTTCATAAATAGACAATACTTAATTTCTTAAAGGAAAAAGAATGGATTTGAATAGAGTCATACTAAACTCGAAAAATAATTCTTTATTGTAAATGAATAACGAAGAATAACACAACTATTTACTTTATTATAATTAAATTACAATGTTAGATTATTACATATCTTTTTAAACATGAGTAGAGCATGTAAGGCTACAAGCTCCTATTTTCTATAAATTACATAGGTCACTTTACATAGACACAATTTATTCCAATTTTTTGCTCCTAAAAATGGATTACAAATTGGTTCCAACCTTATGTTGGTGACAACGTAATACAAATGAAGCTTTGAAAATAAATGCATATAGGGTTTTCCTAGCCAACCATGCTGGGGAAATGGGAGTTATGAAGATACAAAATGTACTTATCTTGTTTGAGAACCAGAGTCATGTAGAAGATGAGGGGTAGTAAATATGCTCCCATGTTTTGCACGTAGCTTCCATGCATTGGGATAGCACTTATCTCCATTAGAGCTCCTCATCTTGGTTCAAAAATTTTCTAAGAAATCAGGTGAACCAAATCAAATTCTTTCCATTTCCACCCATTCTGAACTTGAAGTAAATTGGTTTTTTACTCTGTAACTACATAATTGGAGGCAAGAGAATTTAGAGTATCCCCAATAATACCACATCATCTTCTTCCTTATTAACCTTACAAAATGAAAACCCTTATGACAATTTAGAACATTACACTCAATACTAAATCCTTTAGCCTTTAATGAATGATTTCAGTTGTGCTCACTATCCCTATTTATGGGCCACTACCATCCTAATCCATATTTACTTGTGATTTGTGACTCGTGTGAGTTTTGGTATAATGATAATTACGCAAACCAAAAAACCAACTTGATTGATTTGTGTATCTGAAGCCTTACATTTACAATTAATTTTTTTAATTTGATTGATGTCTAGCTACATGCAAACTATATCTCAAGTTGAAAAGTTTTCAAAATCACCACTCAAATGATATGAAATCATTACAAATCTTGTTTCAATTGATCTCTAGATTAATGACATCATCATCTATAGTACATCGTGCAATTTTCAATATCAAGCTATCCAATTAATCACTTTAGATGTACATATGGCATTAATCTACGGTACTACAACCACATTTTCTTCAATAATATTGAGAGTTAAATGGAAGGTAGAGTACTTCGAGGCATTGAAAAGAGAGAATTAAATGGCTTGTTTTACCTTAATCATTATCAATGTACATTAACAAGTCACAATAAATTTCACTCACTTGTAATCAAAACTATATGTTGATAATTACTATTAGTTTTAAATGCCACATTTTTATATTGAACAAAGAAAAAATGATTTACAAGAATGGATCCACAAAAAATATTTTAATTTAAGTAGTTAAAGGATGAAGTACATACTACATAGCCAGCCTAGCCGAATTTCCACTAACCGTGACAAAAAATCGGTCACAAAATATATATTACAAGAACTATTATGTTGTACACTAAAATATAAACACATCACACAATTCATTGGGTGATCCCACAATACTGTTTTATAATTTTTGGCCAAATTGGACACTGAAATAATTTTTTTTAATAAATCTTCACTTTCAAGCACCTATAGCGGCTAAACCATGGGGAATTTGAATATGATGCAAACTAGAGTTTCATGACATTTTGTTTGTAGATTCTAAATATGTTTTTTTCAAAATTTTGGAATCATATTGCACTTCTTTTTCCATCTCCCTTGAAAACTAATTTTTAGAAAACAACATTTTAAAAAGTATCTCACTATATAATGCATAACTTTTTTTCCATGAAGGATAAAATTATAATTCTTTCGAATTTAGATTTGTAACTCAATATCTAGTTTCCACTTGGATAGATAGTTTTTCATTGAATAGTTTTTCTTAATCAAGTTTCAAAGTCAAACCAATTACAATTCTACATAGCACAACCGTAATTTCAATTTTTTGATAATCTACTATTTTTCCACATGTGCAAAGAGAACTTGATTTTCGGTGAAAAACCTATGTTTAATCAAACTAAAAAACCAAATACATAATAAAACCAAAACATATTAAAAAATTTTGTTGGATAGCTTGTTCTAAGGACTACCTAATTCTAATTGGGTCTGTGAAGTCTCCACCATTTTCATTTTCAACTCGAGCTCTGAAGTGCAAAAAATTTGATTTTTTTTGTGAACAAGGTCAAAAATTAGGGAAAGGGGGGGTTTGCTCAAACTAGGGGGGTTCAAGCAAATCCCTAGGGTTTCAAGTGAACCAAGGTTCATTCAAACCCTAGTTCATTTGAACCCCATTCCATAAAGGGGTTTCCATTTGTATTTTTCGCTGATTGGTCTGTACATGCATTAAATGGGTTCATTCGAACCCTAGTTAGAGCAAACCCTCATTTGGTTTTCTCAAACCAACTAGTTTGTTCGAACCCTCAAAATGAAACTTTTTGGCATAGGGTCATTTTCACAAGTTTTCCTTCCTCATTCAAATTGTAAACCACTTTTGTGGGTTTAACCCATTACTAATTTTTTTTGTAACAATAGCTACCCTCAACCGAGTGTTTGAGTAGAAGGTGAATCAAATTTAACAAAGTAACAGTAGAGAAGGAAAGCAAATCACCCAAAACATTCCTCCAAAACTCCAGATTCTTTATTGATTCATTTTTTGTATCACACAACAGACCACATCTCATATTAACCAGGGCAAGAGCCTGCATTTTAGAAGCATACAATTCCACTTTCTAAAAGATTCCACCAACATTCTCTAATCCACTTTCAAAATTGTAATGCTCCAGTGCCAACTCCAATGAAGAAATAGAGTAAATGAAATGCTTCAAATAACATATTGTCAGCACCTTCACCAAATCTTTTTTAAGAAGATTTTCCATGCAATTAGAAAAGAAAGTCGAAGCTACCTTAGAATATAGAGCATGAAGGTTGTTTTGAAGCCATTCCCTACCCACAATTATTCTTATAGCATCCTCAACCTACACACAAGGAATTGTAAAAACCATACCCAACTTTCATATATCATATGCATCGTCACTTCTTTTCTTCCAAAACAATTTGGGTAGCATGACATGCCATTAAGACTCCATATCACAGTTTAATTGAGAATAGAGAAGAAAGAAATCAAAGCCAAATATAATTATAAATGATATGAAGAACATAAAGTTGGTGAAGTATATATAAAAGTTAGAACGAAGAAAATGACATCAAATACTCAACACTTAACATTTAATTCACCACTTGATGTAACAATATTATTTCAAAAAAATTAAGTCATGACTTTAAATCATTTAAAAAATAATAAAATGTCAACCATTGATATTTTAAAATATAATGGTTCTGACATTATTTTGAAGGTTTGTTCAAATTCATCAAATGTTTGGCCCCACCGATCTTTACAAGCTGACAAAAAGGCCACGTGCTAGCAACCTGCTTCCCCTCTAAGATTTATATGTTTTAGATCAACAGTCATGGGCTAGCAGACAATGGCACAGACCAACCCAACAATCGTCAACTTGCTTCGCTTTTAACCAATAGGCCAGTGACCATAACGTATATCCTCCTTTAGCAATAGATGGTTGAGATTATAACATCTTGATATACAATTTTGTGTGTGCTCACACATCATTTTAGTAGCATGTTGTGTAACCTTTCATAATTATTGAGAAATATTTCACCAAATATTCCCATGTCATTTATAGTTTTACGAGAGCTGGTGATGACGCCACATGGCTTATACCTACTATCCTTCCACAAGCCTAGATCTGACAATGATTCCCCTATGAGCTAGTGGGGAATGATTGAGATTCATTTGTCAGAGCACATCTTAACCATTGATTTGATCATGTTCAGCCATCGACACCATTGAATATTGATAGGGCCTGCCATGAGGGTGAACAAGTGTCACTTTCCCATTATCCTTCTAGCTTCTTAATTTTATTATTTTATTCCCACAAGCTAGTGGGGAACCAATTATAATAATTTTCCAATGAAAATAATTTTTTTGGTTTGAAAACATTTTTGAATTATTAATAAAATTAGTAATAAAATGTCAACCATAGATTTTTGGAAATCTAACGGTTCTAGTGTTATTCCAGAAGTTTGAATTCACAATTCTAGTGCTTCAGAAATTTACTTCCAGAATGCAACTATAGTTGTCCATCAAAAATTCATCAAATAGTTGTGGGTTATATTGATTTGCATTGACATCTAGCTTTAGACATAATGAATTTATGTTGACACTTGTGATCATTCTGGACACTTTATGAAGGAATTTGGATGTGTGGAAAATTTGTCTTAGAATAGAACAATATGTAGCATTTGATATTTTCACCACTCACATTATGATTTATTATTAGCATACCAGTTTATTTCTCCAATGAATTTTTCTATTGATTTGAGATTATGTTTAATTTTCTAATGGTTTTTTTTTCTTCATTTGTAAAAAGGTTTAATTCGCCAATGAAAATGTTTGTTTTGGTTTGAAAACATTTTTGAATCACCAACAAAAATATTCTATTTCTTTGAACACAACTTTAATTTGCTGATAGAAATATCTTGTTGGCTTGAAAGCATGTTTAATTCGCCAATTGAAATAATTTATTGGTTTGAAAATAGTTTTAATCACCAATGAAAATATTTTATTAGTTTAAAAAAAAATTGCAATTCGCTAGGATTTTCTGTAGAATTCTAGAGATTATAAAAGATTCATCAATTGAGATTATTATTTTTTCAGAAAAATGAGAAAACCTACTACTAAAATTAATATTTTTTTCAAGAAGTATACAAGATTCACCAAGATTTTACACCTTCACTGAGGGGGAAGTTCTAAAAGTTATCCTTGCACACACACACACACAAGACATGTATATACATATATTTAGTAAGTTACTTCAAATCACATCCTTATTACCATGAGGCAAAAATAAGTTACCAAGCTTATTAGATAATATTATCTCTTATTTAGTATTAATAATACTCATAACATTGATAACCAAATATTTCTTTTAGTTGCTAAGATTATTCGTAATAATCATATTACTATTTAATGTGAATATTAGTTATACCCTCTAATCTAATTAGTAAAAATATTAACATTAAGTATTATTATTTTTTAATATTAATATGACTTCTATTATTAACACTAATGTTTGTGATAATATAAGGTGCATTTATAAGGTGCAATACCCTTAACATAAGAAGCCCATAGGGCCATAGTTCATATCATAAAACAAAAAACTAGTTACAACTTAAAGTCCAAACATAGAGATAGTAGAGAGAGAAGAAAAAAAAAACCCACCCAAAAATAGACAAGACCCCTCCATCACCTAGCAATACCCTCCCACTCCTTCCTGAGGAGTTTCTACACATCATCCCCAACCCAACTATTATTGTTTTCAACCTCAACCAACTTCTTGTTAACCTCATCTTTCAACACCATTGACATAGTGATAACAAAGTGGTGGATAAATTTGATTGTGAATAGGGCTAGTCTCATAAACTTCCTTTCCAGTTTGGCGACACGAGCAAGTAGGTTGTTGGGGTCTTCGTTCTTCTCAACATTTGAACTATTGGTCTCTTCCACTTGAGCCTTATGATTGGAGGAATTTGGAGTGGATTCCTCTAGAATCATCTGATTCATCTCATTGAAGTGACTAGGTCCTTCCATGTATTCTTCAGTCTCCTCAACCATGTCATGTTTGCTATCCTCCTGGCTTTTTTCTTGCTTTGAGCTACTGGAGACTTCATCCACCAAGACCTCCTTTTGGTGTTTTTCCATCCTATTGGACCTTCAAACACATTTTTGTTCCACTGCCATATCAACACTGATAGCCATCACCATATCCCCTTGAGAGTCTTTGGCAGCAGAGTCTTCTTTATCACTATCTGTGGGAGGTTCCTCAACATGAAAGGTGATGTCCTTTTTTCCTTTCTTTAGTTTAGGCTTATCTTTGACAAGCATATTTCCTTCTTTCTTTATGGGTGTATTTTTTAGCTCGTAGAGACCATCAATGACCTTGGATTGGGCCAAACCCATACCACCCTCCTTTTTTTGGTAGGGGGCTTAGGTTTGGGTTCCTCAAGGTGGTTATGTGAGAGATCTTCCTTCTAGGGCCAATAGAGATAGCTAGAGAGGGTTTAGTAGGGGATAGAACAGAGGGCTCGAGTTCCTCGATTCTAACAACAGAAGTGGGTTTTGACAAGTAGAGGATAAGGATGAAATGATAAAAATGAAGGATAAGCCCTTGAAGCAGGGGTAGAGGGGGTGGTTTATTAGGATTTTTCGCCATGAGATCCATGGTTTCTTTAATCAAAATTTCAAGGGATGAAAGTATGAAGGGGAAAATAATAAGTATTCCATGGCAGAGGTGATTCAACAATGACAAATGGTAAAAATAGAAAACTTTAAACCAACCTTCTAAAGTGATATACTTCATTAAAACTAGACACACCTAGTCTCATGGTGCAGGAAGCTTGCTCTAGTCAAAACCTGCATGCAATTTTGAATAGGCCGTTCATTTTCCCTGAAGAAGGTCTACAAGCTCTCCATGTATTGCACTTTCATATCCTTTTTTAACTTTTTTCTTGAATAAGACAACCCAAAGCTTTTGTGATAACCTCTTCATTAATCCCAAATGAAATCTCTCCCACCGTGACCCTTTTGTCACACCAAGTGCTCACAAACTAAGCTAAAAAATTCTTTTTGTGCCCTTTTAGACACTCCATTAAGGGTGATATACCACCTTCAACACATATATGTCGAGCCAGAGCGTCCCGATAAAATTCTTCATAGGATCATTAACACTAATATTATTGCATTGTTTGTAATAGTATTAATGCATTATTATTAATGTTAATAACTTTATAATATTACTATTTCCTCTATTAAAACTTAATATAGTTATCATCTAGATTGATAACAAAAATAGTAATAGTAGAGTTTAATTTACTCATAATATTAGTTCTAATACTAAACTCAACTTTAGAGATACTCCCAGCCACGAAATTTGAGAGCCCAACAGGGGTTATTTATTTATTTATTATGTGATCTTATTAATGATAGTAGTTCAAAAAGTAAAGTACCTCTTTTGAAGCTATCAGTTATTAATTTAATGAACAGTTAACCTCACTCATACGCAGGATTACTGCTCTCCACCGATGGATTTTTATGGGCTTACACCTGGTGATCTTAGAAACTCTAATTGTTGTTTGGAATGCATATATATTATTTGTCATTGCTTGCTTGTGGGGGGAATGGGAGAATGGGTCACATGAGATCGAGAAATTGCAGAAATGTTGTGAAAGGAAGATAAGACAAGATTGGATGAAGAAATATTAAATTTAATCATGCTGTAGCGAGAGAAAAGGAGGTGTACAAGAGAGAGATATCCACAACTAAGTAAATTAGGCATATATAATATGTAGATTATATGTCTATTATTTCATTGGGAAATTGGGTCAAATTTAGATTTGTTTTTGGATTAGAGGTTTAATTGCATACATGTTAAATTTAATATTTAAATATTACTGCCATAAAGTGGAGTTGAAATTCATTTGGTAGTTTATAAGATATACGGTCAGGTTTCTCTAAACCATTTTATGGGCCACAAATGCCACTACCATCCTAATCCATGCTTACTTTTGAGTTGTGACCCGTGTGAGGTTGGGTATAATGATAATCATGCAAACCAAAAACTTAACTTAATTGATTCGTGTAACTTAAGCTTTACATTTACAATTAAAATGTTTAATTTGATTGATGTATGGCTACATGCAAACTATATCTCAAGCTGAAAAGTTATCAAAATCACCACTCAAATGATATGAAATCATTACAAATTTTGTTTCAATTGATCACTGGATTAATGACATCATCATCTTCAGTACATTGTGCAATTTTCAATATCAAGCTATCCAATCAATCACTTTAGATGTACATATGGCATTAATCTATGGTACCACAACCACATTTTCTTCAATAATATTGAGAGTTAAATGAAAGGTAGAGTACTTCGAGGCATTGAAAAGAGAGAATTAAATGGCTTGTTTTACCTTAATCATTATCAATGTCCATTAATAAGTCACAATAAATTTCACTCACTTGTAATGAAAACTATATACATTGATAATTACTATTAGCTTTAAATGCCACATTTTTATATTGAAAAAAGAATAAATGATTTACAAGAATGGATCCAGAAAAAATATTTTAATTTAAGTAGTTAAAGACTAAAGTACATACTACATAGCCAACTTGGCCGAAATGCCACTAACCGTGAAAAAAAATCAGTCACAAAATACATATTACAATAACTATTATGTTATACATTAAAATATAGACACATCACACAATTCATTGGGTGATCCCACAATATTGGTTTACAATTTTTGGCCAATTTGGACACTGAAATGTTTTTTTTAGCTAAATCTTCACTTTCGAGAACCTATAGCGGCTAAACCGTGAGGAATTTGAAGATGATGCAAACTAGAGTTTCATGACATTTTGTTTGTAGATTCTAAATATATTTTTTTCAATTTTTTTGGAATCAAATTGCACTTCTTTTTCCATCTCCCTTGAAAACTAGTTTTTTTCATAAAACAACATTTTTAAAAAGTGATGCTCACTGTATAATGCATAACTTTATTTAATAGAAGGTGAATCAAATTTAATAAAGTAAAAGCAAAGAAGGAAAGTGAATCACCCAAAACATTCCTCCAAAACTCCAGACTCTTTACTAATTCATTTTTTGTATCACACGACAGACCACATCTCATATTAACTAGGGCAAGAGCCTGCATTTTAGAAGCATGTGATTTCACTTTCTAAAAGATCCCACCAACATGCGCTAATCCACTTTCAAAATTGTAATGCTCCAGTGCCAACTCCAATGAAGAGATAGAGTGAATGAAATGCTACAAATAACGTATTGTCGGCACCTTCACCAAATCTTTATCAAGAAAAATATCCATGCAATTAGACAAGAAATTCGAAGCTACCTCATAATATAGAGCACGCAGGTTGTTTTGAAGCCATTCCCTACCCACAATTATTCTTATAGCATCCTCAACCTGTACACAAGAAATTGTAAAAACCATACCCAACTTTCATCTATCATATATGCATCATCACTTCTTTTCTTCCAAGTAGCATGGCATGACACTAAGACTCCATATCATAGTTGAATTGAGAATAGAGAAGAAAGAAATCAAATCCAAATATAATTATAAATGATACGAAGAATATAAAGTTGGTGAAGTATATATAAAAGTTAGAATGAAGACAATGACATAAAATACTCAACACTTAACATTTAATTCACCACTTAATGTGACAATATTATTTCAAAAAAATTAAGTCATGATTTTAAATCATTTAAAACATAATAAAATGTCAACCATTGATATTTTAAAATCTAATGGTTCTGACATTATTTTGAAGGTTTGAATTCATCAATTGTTTGGCCCCACCGCTCTTTACAAGCTGACAAAAAAGCCACATGTTAGCAACCTGCTTCCCCTCTGATATTTGTAAGTTTTAGATCAACAGTCATGGGCTCGCAGACAATGGCCCAGATCAACCCAACAATCCTCAACTTGCTTCCCTTTTAACCAATAGGCCAACGACCATAACGTATATCCTCCTTTAGCAATAGATGGCTCATATTAGAACATCTTGATATATAATTTTCGGTGTGTTCATACATCCTTTTAGTAGCATGTTGTTTAACCTTTCATAATTGTTGAGAAATATTTCACCAAATAATCCCATGTCGTTTATAGTTTTACAAGCGCTGGTGATGACGCCACATGGCTCATACCTGCTATCCTTCCACAAGCCTAGATCAGACAGTGGGTCCCCTACGAGCTAGTGGGGAATGACTAGGACTCATTTTTCAGAGCACATCTTAACCATTGATTTGATCATGTTCAACCATCAGCACCTTTGAATAGTGATAGGGCCTGCCAGGAGGGTGAACAAGTGTCACTTTCTCGCTATCCCTCTAGCTTCTTTATTTTATTATTTTATTCCTGCAAGCTAGTGGGGAACCAATGATAATAATTTTCCAATGAAAATATTTTTTTTTGGTTTGAAAACATTTTTGAATCATTAATAAAATTAGTAATAAAATGTCAACCATTGATTTTTGGAAATCTAACAGTTCTAGTGTTATTCTGGAGGTTTCAATTCATAATTTTAGTGCTTTAGATACTTACTTCCAAAACGTAACTACAAGTCGTGCATAAAAAAATCATCGAATGGTCGTGGGTTATATTAATTTGCACTGACATCTAGCTTTAGACATAATGAATTTATGTTGACACTTTTGATCATTCTAGACACTTTATGAAGGAATTTGGATGTGTGGAACATTTTTCCTTGAATAGACCAATATGTAGCATTTGATATTTTCACCACTCACATTATGATTTATTATTAGCATGTACCAGTTTATTTCGCCAATGAATTTTTCTTATGATTTGAGATTATGTTTAATTTTCTAATGGTTTTTTTTCTTCATTTGTAAAAAGGTTTAATTCACCAATGAAAATTGTTTTTTGGTTTGAAAACATTTTTGAATCGCCAACAAAAATATTTTATTTGTTTGAACACAACTTTAATTCGCTAATAGAAATATCTTGTTGGTTTGAAAGCATGTTTAATTCCCCAATTGAAATAATTTATTGGCTTGAAAATAGTTTTAATCACCAATGAAAATACTTTATTAGTTTTAAAAAAATTGCAATTCGCTAGGATTTTCCATAGACTTCTAGAGATTATAAAAGATTTGTCAATTGAGATTATTATTTTTCTAGAAAAATTAAAAAACCCGCAACTAAAATTAATATTTTTTTCAAGAAGTATACAAGATTCGCCAAGATTTTACACCTTCACCGAGGGGGAGGTTCTAAAAGTTATCCTTGCACACACAAACACACACATAATACATGTATATACATATATCTAATAAGTTACTTCAAATCACATCCTTATTACCATGAGGAAAAAATAATTTACCAAGATTATTAGATAATATTATCTCTTATTTAGTATTAATAATACTCATAACATCCTTAGTATGAATTTGATTGTGAACAGGGTCAGTCTCATAAACTTCCTTTCTAGTTTGGCGACACAAGCAAGCAAGTTGCTAGGGTCTTCATTCTTCTTAACATTTGAACTATTGGTCCCTTCCACCTGAGCCTTATGATTGGAGGAATTTGGAGTGGATTCCTCTAGAATCATCTAATTCATCTCATTGAAGTGACTAGGTCATTCCATGTATTCTTCAGTCTCCTCAACCATGTCATGTTTGCTCTCCTCTTGGCATTTTTCTTGCTCTGAGCTGCTGGAGACTTCATCCACCAAGACCTCCTTTTGGTGTTTCACCATCCTATTGGACCTTCAAACACTTGTATGTTCCACCACCATATCAACACTGGTAGCCATCACCATATCCCCTTAAGAGTCTTTGGCAGCAGAGTCTTCTTCATCACTATCTGTGGGAGGTTCCTCAACATGAAAGGTGATATCCATTTTTTCCTTTCTTTAGTTTAGGCTTAGCTTTGACAACCATATTTCCTTCTTTCTTTGTGGGTGTATTCGTTAGCTTGTAGAGACCATCAACGACCTTGGATTGGGCCAGACTCACACCACCCTCTTTTATTTGGTAGGGGGCTTAGGTTTGGATTCCTCAAGGTGGTTATGGGAGAGTTCTTCATTTTAGGGCCAATAGAGATAGCTAGAGAGGATTTAGAAGGGGACAAATCAGAGGGTTTGAGTTCCTCGATTCTAACAACAGAAGTGGGTTTTGACAAGTAGAGGACAAGGTTGAAATGATAAAAACAAAGGATAAGCCCTTGAAGCAGGGGTAGAGGGGGTGGTTTATTAGGATTTTTCACCATGAGATGATCCATGGTTTCTTTAATCAAAATTTCAAGGGATTAAAGTAAGAAGGGGAAAATAATAAGTATTCCATGGCAGAGGTGATTCAACAATGACAAATGGTAAAAATAGAAAAATTTAAACCGACCTTCTAAAGTGATATACTTCATTAAAACTAGACACACCTAGTCTCGTGGTGCAGGAAGCTTGCCCTAGTCAAAACCTGCATGCAATTTTGAATAGGCGGTTCATTTTGCCTGAAGAAGGTCTACAAGCTCTCCATGTCTTGCACTTTCATGTGCTTTTTAAACTTTTTTCTTGAACAAGACAACCCAAAGCTTTTGTGAGAACCTCTTCATTGATCCCAAATGAAATCCCTCCCACTGTGACCCTTTTGTCACACCAAGTGCTCACAAACTAAGCTAAAAGTTTCTCTTTGTGCCCTATTAGACACTCCATTAAAGGTGATATACCACCTTCAACACATATATGTCGAACCAGAGTGTCTCGATAAAATTCTTCACAAGATCAATAACATTAATTTTATTGCATTGTTTGTTTTAGTATTAATACATTCTTTATTATTAATTTTACCATTATTACTAATGTTAATAACTTTATAATATTAATATTTCCTCTATTAAAACTTAATATAGTTATCATCTAGATTGATAACAAAAATATTAATAGTAGAGTTTAATTTACTCATAATATTAGTTCTAATACTAAACTCAACTTTAGTGATACTCCCAGCCACGAAATCTGAGAGCCCAACAGGGGTTATTTATTTATTTATTATGTGATCTTATTAATGATAGTAGTTCAAAAGGTAAAGCACCTCTTTTGAAGCTATCGGTTATTAATTTAATGGACACTTAACCTCACTCATACACAAGATTACTGCTCTCCACCGATGGATTTTTATTGGCTTACACATGGCGATCTTAAAAAATCTAATTGTTGTTTGGAACGCATATATATTATTTGTCATTGCTTGCTTGTGGGGGGAATGGGAGAATGGGTTGCATGAGATCGAGAAATTCTAGAAATGTTGTGAAAGGAAGATAAGACAAGATTGGATGAAGAAATATTAAATTTAATCATGATGTAGCGAGAGAAAATAAGGTGTACAAGAGAGAGCTATCCACAACTAAGTAATCTTCCTTTCTACGCTCATTCGATCAGTATAATGTGCTAGTTAAATCTATAATAAATAATAATAATTTAGGCATATACAATATGTAGATTATGTGTCTATTATTTCATTGGGAAATTGGGTCAAATTTAGATTTGTTTTTGGATTAGAGGTTTAATTGCATACATGTTAAATTTAATATCTAAATATTAATAGCATAAAGTGGAGTTGAAATTCATTTGGTAGTTTATAAGATATAGGGTTAGGTTTCTCTAAACCGCCTTCTTAGCTAAAAAGAAATATGCATCTGCGACTAATATAAATAAAAGTGAATAAATAGAAAACCATTTTATACCGATTAGACAATGATACATAGTCACAGTTTTTAAATGTTTTAATTTGTTCAAAAGAATCAATAAAGTAATCACCATTTTAAGTATTTTAATATATATACTCAAAAGAATCAAGGTTACAATCATTTTTAAAGTGTTTAACCTGATTAAAATGAATAAATTAAATCTGACCAAAATAATTGATGTTTTAAATTATAAATATAGGTGTTGAATTTAGGCACAAATGATGGAAGTTACTATGATTAAGCTTAGTGTAGCAAACCAATTTTTTTACATTTATGTTTATTGCCTTCATCTCTATTAGAAATAACATAAACAAGAGGTATGACCTACATTCCAATTTCGAGTCCTTGCATGTTTAGATGCTCATAATTAAAAATTTAATTCTATGGGCCAATTTGAGATCTATTAGAAACACTTCTAATATTGATAGTAGTTGGAAGAGCCTCTTAGATATCCAAATCAACATAGATATGCAACTAGCATAAATTGAGTTTGTTCTTTACTATTATATCTAATGGCTATGTTATTTTATGTCATGCTTTTATTATTTTCCAACACGCTCCCACTTTCATTTTTATCCCTGAAAATAAACAATTAAAAGTCTTTTCTATTTCCAAGTCCTTTGGATTTCACCAATGAAATAAATAAGAAATTTTTTAATTTTCAAAAAGCTTTGTCCTTCATGTGTTGAATAGCAATTGCATTAGAGGGAAAATTTCAGGCTTAAAGAACCACACTTTTAGTTTATTTTTTCTAGATTGATAAATTGTATAGTGTCACATTGTTGGATAAGCTTTGAAGGTATGATCCATATGTGTACAAACATTGTTTGCACATGGGATTTTTAAAGGTTTTGAAATTAGTTGAAAAAAAGGAATTAGAATTGTTTCAAGTTCTTTTGTGGTAAAGTATGAAACAAACATGTAGATAGTTCTTTTAAAATTAGGGAGTGTCTCTGGATGTGTTTTAGTGTATTGTGGTCTCGTTCAACTATTTTGGGACAATGAATAAAAAAATTTATAAGCTAATTTCATTCCTTTAAGTTGTAATAGGAATTTTGGGAGAATATAAATTAATGTGTTTGTGGTAATTGAATTATGCATTGGTTAAATACATGGCAGTCACACCTTAAACATGTGTTCCAGTAGTTATAGTTTCTTGATAATTACCATAACGTATTATTCTTATATAGCTTCTAGCCACATTGTTTATCATTACCATGTAGTAGATGTTGTTTGAATAAATTTGAACCTTCTTAGCCAATTTCCCTTTTTGTCAACTATTGAATTTTGAGAGAAACTAGTGGACTAAGTTGCACAAAAAAATGTTGAATCAAAAGCTTTTCACTTTTCTTTTTCCTTTTCATTTTCTTTTCGCTTGTGTTTTCCTTTTGGGGATGATGCAAGGTGTTGAGACCACAATGTTTCTTCCATGTTGATTCAAAACAGAGTTTTCTTTCTTTTGGTTTTGCTCTCTTTGTGTCATTCTTCTCGTTCTATGTATTTAGGGAATGATGACAATTTCGAGTTCCTTACTAAAAACTTTGTAGCAATGAACATACTGACCCCAAATCCATAGATCCCTTATGTGTTTGGTGTGTTATTTTCTGGGGGGAAACTCCCTTTCTTTGTTTTTCATTTTTCCTTGACATGATGTAGCCTAACTTTGAAACATATGACCTGACATAGGGCTTTCCAAGTTGGCTCTCATGTCTTGTTTTCATTTTCTTCCCTTTGCTACTTTAAAGTAATTGCTCACAGAACAAATTGTAGCAATTATTTTAAAGTGGGGGGTATATATTACCATAATTCATGTACATTCTTGGTTCCTAGTGTATCCTTGTCATTTCTATGATGTGTTTGTCACTTTGTGGATAATGTTGGGTGTGATTTCCTTCATAAGTGTGATCTATCTCAACATATTACATTCCTCTTGGTGGCCTGATGTGACACACTGCATCCCCTAAGTTGTGAATATACTATTATTTGATTTGTCCTCTCTTGGAGACATTAGACACAATGTTCCTTAAGTGACTGACCTTATATGAACTGAACAAGACTCCAATGAACATCTTTTACATTTTTCATTTTGCATTTTGTATTTTTACATCTTTTTGCCACCTTGCATAACACAACTTGCATGCTTGTGGACACCCCATTCATGTAGACACGGCGAGCGGTGGATTCATTGCACCGTTTCTATACCCCCAGTTGGAATGGGATTTCCGGCTACCGTTGGTGAAGAGCATCAACGTTAGCGGTCACAAATACGGGCTTGTCTACCCCGGAGTTGGATGGGCTATCTGGAGGTCAAAGGAGGACCTGCCGAAAGAGCTGTTTTTTGACATTGATTATTTAGGAGCAGCAGGCCAGACCACTTTTACCCTTAATTTCTCTAAAGGTAAATTGCCTCCTTTTGGTAAAGTCAATTTTTTCAATTGGAGTTTTATTGATAAGGCGTCCAGGTATGCCAATTTTTTCATAAAGTTAGTGACTCGTCTTTTCCTTGAATTATTTTTGGCAGGAGCCAGTCAAATCATTGCCCAATACTACCAGTTTAGACGTCTGGGGTTCAAGGTCAGTAAAGTACCTTTTCCCTGTATGCTTGAAAATATTTCGGTGTATCGTCATTAAATTTAAACATATGTTATTTATAATGTCAGAATCCAAATCACACGGGGAACTAAATAAACTAAAGAAATGTTTTTAAAATATTACATAAAGATTCGAAGTAATTACTATTGTGACACAATGACGTTTTTTTCTTCATAAAACTAATTTTTTTGGGTATGCTTAATGTATTGTTTTGTCCGGTAAGAAATTGGAATTGGTATTGATATTCATTTTTTTTTACTATTTTTAATAACAAAAGAGATAAATTCATCAACTATATGAAAGATGAGATTTACAAAGTTTATCGAAGTTTAATTTGAACATAATTAACAAAATTATTGTCAGCAGAAATGTAATAGTACTTGAAACATTATATTTGTATAGTGTATACACACATTGTTTCTCCCAAGTGCATTAGGCTTGTTTCTAGTTTGAGAGTTCTTTTAGGCTAATTGTAGATATGTTCTCATTAATTTGACATGGACTTAGAGTACTACCTACACCTAAGTCACAATCAAAACATATTTTGATTGTTATATTTTACATTAAAAGACTGGACACAAAAAGCATAGTTTCTAGCTATGAAAAATATGGAATCATATAGAAATATTTGATTTAAAAGAACTTATACATTTCAACTACCAAAACCCTAGCCTATCATGTGCACTTGTAGGGTACTAAAAATATTTTTGAATTCATTTCTACCCTTCAAATTTATATTTTTGATACCCCCTCAACATACACTAGTAGAATTAAAAGATGTCCATTTTTTCACTAGGTTTCCTATCTACTTATTTTTTATTGTATTTTAATACCCCCTTACTATTTCTATCATATCAATAATTAGTACTACTTGTGCACCTACATTTCACTCAGAATCTATTCTTTTGTATTAATAATAGTAATAGCTTTGGAGAGTTACATAGAGGTCATTTATGTTGACACATAACTGCATCAACCCACTATGACTTTACGTACAAAAATTGTTGCTCTTTTACAAAACTAAATGTATTGCTCTTGTAGTGAGTTGTACATTTATATAACTGAACATCTTGAGCTTATTTTGAGTTCATGTGTATATAGAAAGTAGAATATAATATGTATGTATAGGGAATATAACATATAAATTATTAAAAATAGCAGAGTTTGTGTAATAGAATAACAATAATTACTATTACTATAACAAAAAATATGTATGTGGGAACCAAATTTCTTAGGAGTTCATGCTCTGGCTGCCATCCTTAAGTGTATTCCAACTTGATTATGCTTTTGAAAGCTATTCATTTGACCTCACTTCAATAATTGGGTTGTATCCTTCATTTACATGAAGCTTGGGACCATGCTTTTCTTCATCTCCCTTTGGCTTTTCAGTTGCTGTCACTTTATTGAAGGTTTTTTGGAATTTATTGAGGGCTTTGAGAAATTTTGTGGAATCATCGTACTAGTAATGCCAGGTATTCCTGTATTTTATTTCCTCTTTATTTACTCGAACAACTCCATCGCCCAGTAGTTTCATAAATTTGAACATAGATATTTCCATCGTGACTATTACCTGCAATGAAACATTAAACAATATGAGCCTTTTTGAAGACTTAGTAAGTGTGCTCTAACATTCATTGATATTATCCTCAATGATCCTTCTCAGAGGTAAATATTTGTTGTAGTATTTGATGAGAAAACTAAGAATGGAATACAAGGATGCATAAAATGAATAATTTGATTTCATTCTATTGTCTTGCATAGTTTTAAGATATTTTTGGCGGTCAATTTTAATACTTAGTGCACTCCACATTAAGAGAGCGACTTCGTCATAATAAAGTGTAATATTAATTATAGATTCATGTAATTTACATAGTCTAAAAGGATATGTGTGATATATTTATGAATTAAACCGTATGCAATTTTTTTCTTTTTAAGCATTAACATTTCAAATCGTACTCCATGATCCATAATCAGGACAAAATAGTTAGAGAATAGAAATGAGAGAATAGTAGAAGTATGAGAATACTAAATAGATGAAGAGAAAGGGCTCTAGAATCTAGGAAGGAAGGGAAGAATTTGAATTAAGAATAAAAAAGAAAGGAAATAGAAATAAATAAATAATCACAAATAAGCAATGTCCAAAAGACAAAATGAAAAATTAAATTAAAAAAAACTACAAACGACAACTAGATGTTCAAGACTAAATAGCCTATCGAGATATTATGATAGTATATTGGTAAAATTTAATATAATATATATGATATAACATTATATTATACAAGCATAAGAAAAAAAAGCATATAATGATGCAAGAATGTTTGAAATCATTTACATGCCAATAATATAAAATAAAATCAAACTTAACAAACTTATTAATTAATATTATATACATACAATTAAATCACTTAATCTTAAATAAATGTAAAGAATAATATGAGAAATAAGATGATAAATAATAAATTAAAAAAAAAAATCTGCACCAACAATAAATCTAAACTATAACTATAAGCCTGCAATAGGATAAATTTGATTAAGAGGCAAACAAATAATGAACTTTATACAATAAGTAAATATAATATTAAAATAAGAAAATAAAATACGCTAGCATAATTATATCTCATAGATATACATCAAAATTATAAAAAATATCTTAATTCACATATATATAAAGGGGATACGCTGGCTTTCTTGCATGATTGCCTAGCTAGGCTCTCTAGCGTCTTTCATTGCCTATTTGGCTTGTGTTTTCTTCTCATTGTCCTATATTTCTGCTTTCATGTGCTTCTTTTTATTTACAATTATTTGTAAATTTATTTTTCTTATTATTTCTTCTCCTGTTGTATCAAAGTCCTTTCTCTTCTTTATTTCCTTTATTGTTTAATAATAAAATTGGTGTTTCATGTGCTTTTCTGCAGGGCTACAAACGCATCATGACTAAATGCGCGAATGCGAAGGCACTAGCGGATGCTCTGATTGAGACGGAGCGGTTCAACATTCTATCTAAGGAGATGGCCGTGCCTCTGGTGGCCTTCTCACTCAAGGACCGCAGCCACTACGATGAGCACGTGATCTCAGACCATCTGAGAAGGTACGGGTGGATGGTGCCCGCCTACTTCATGGCCCCCGAAGCGTAGGACGTCAGCCTTCTACGGGTGGTCGTTCGAGAAGATTTCAGCCCAAAAAGGGAGAAACCACAGTGAGAATTAGTTCACAATATATTATAACCATTTATAAGATATTAAAAAATGGCTCACTACAAGGTGGACTCATTGTCCAAAGGACCCACTATCTAGAGAATAAAAGAAATGGCTCATTACCAAATATTGAACTAAGTATAATGCATCTACAATAATTAAAATATGTCCATGTTTTCACTAGGTTTAATACAATGTACATATTTATTTGTTATGTTTTAACACCCCCTTACTATTTTTACAATATCAACCAATGGTACTACCTACACCTACACCAGATTCAAAGCTTATTTTTATTGTTATCCTTTATATTAAAGCTTCAACACAAAACGCCTAGACGAGCTATGAAAAATATGGTATTCTATATAAATATTTGATTTTTAAGTTACATAGTCTT
Organism: Sequoia sempervirens; assembly: GCA_007258455.2. NCBI lineage: Eukaryota > Viridiplantae > Streptophyta > Pinopsida > Cupressales > Cupressaceae > Sequoia > Sequoia sempervirens. Next base: position 360,259,575 of record VDFB02353493.1, on the reverse strand, counting down.
AACAATTTTATAAAAAAATTCTTACCATGGTAGAAACAAACTACAAATTTGGTTTTCTTATGAAAGTGAGTAACTTTTGATAAAATTTGATCTTTAGACAAATTTATGACCTATTGAAAAATACATTTTTAGGATCTGAAGGGCTTAATTCAAGGCTCTAGGGTGAAGTGTTGTAGTGGCCATGTTGAAGCGATAATATTGGTGTACTAATGTTGGGCTTTGGTTGTGTTGCCTAGGTAGTGAGTAAGTACACAACTAGTGGTAGCAAAGTTGTGGTGTTAGCCATGAGTGTCAATGTTAAGTGTGGTGCAACTCACTATCTGCAAACTTAGGGGGTTTAAGTAAAACACATGATCTAAATAATAGTTGTATAGTTTGAGTAACACCCATAGCCTCTATACACGCTTAAAAAACTATTTATTAGTCTATACCCATATGTAGGCACATACAACCAAGCAACAAAAAATAATGCATAAGTTCTTGTATTCAATTTTGACAAGAACTATATGGAAGTGAGCATTTTGATGCCTTCTAGATTTGTTAAGGAATTCTATTTTCACACTTTTTGGGCATGATGATGAAGTCTATTTTGCACCAAAGTGCTCCTAGATTCCTACTACCTATAAAAATTTTTTATAAAGCCCTTTAGTAAAATTTTATATTAGATAACCACACAATGTTCTTTATAGACAAAATGAAAGTAATACCTTACTAAATTGATCTAGGATATTTTTAGGAGCTTTAAGATGGATATTTGTGTTGGTATTTTCTTGAGATGATCTAAGAGGTTATAACTAGATTTAAAAGATGGTGTAGATTGGTCCCTTTGTAAGGTTACCTTATTCCTACATGTATTTACTACACATTTAGGAATTCTATGTAGGGTAGTTATGGTATAGATACGGGGAATGGCCTCCTTTAGGCGAGCTACATGGCATAGTCATACATGATGAAAGAATAATTAGCTAGTTTAGGACCACTATCTTTATTTGAGGATTCCCCTTTATCATGTTTTGGGATAGGATCTTGTTATATCTTCAAACCATCATTGTTTGAAGGTAAATGCTCTATAACAATGTCACCTTGCTCTATAAGGTCTTGAGTAATAATTTTCAATCTGAAGCAATCACAAGTCTTATGTCCCTTGGTTCTATCATACTCACAATATTCATTCCCTTTATACCATGTTGGTTTGACTTGAGGTGTAGTGTCCCTCCAATTTGCTTCTTGTTATTGTGATGAATGCTTTAGCTTTTCCATTTCCTCATAATTTTTGGGGTGGTAATTTTATGGCTCTAAATGGTGTGTATGAACCACCACATGTTCAAGATGAGATTCCTCAACATGTCAGTTGTTGATATTTTGTATGTTTATATGCCTAGATATTTTAGATTGCTTCAATTTATTGAAATGTATTATTATGCTGTGATTAAATGTGATCTTGATTATTATTGTTTAGAGTGAGTGATTTATTAAATGATTTATATGATGGATGCATAGATGTCATTTTACGCTTATGCTATTGGACCACATTGGGATAATTATGTTGTGCTTCGGCTATATATACATTGAGCATGAACCCTTGAAATGCATTGAATGGTTACATGTACATCTTTATTTCTACACCTAGCTACATAGGTCTAAGTTTTTTAAAGTGGATAAAATGAGTTTTACAGGGACCCGAAACCACAAAGTTTAGAAAAAAAGATAAGATTGTCAAAGTTACCATTAACAAAAAGGTTGTAAAGAAAAAAACAAAATGACAAAGCCACAATCATCAAAAAAGTCAGCAAGGGCCACATAAAAGACCCAAAAAGACTAGAAAAAATGCCAACAACAACTAAATTTGGGACTTTAATGTTTTTGTTGTCTCAACTTCCAATTTGTTCATTTTCTGAAACCCCCTTTTTAAGATCTGGACCATCTGGGTAGTAGGAGGCGCTTTCCTCTTAAGGTTGTCATGGGTCCTTTTTGATATACCTTGGTCCTCGTTCTTGCTTTTATCCTTGTCCTCTTCTAGATCAACAACCAGCGAGCCCTATTGCGACTTCTCCAACTTTTCAGACATTGCATTGATGATTATGGCATTGTGTCTAGCCATTTTATGGTTTTGTTTCGCAATAGTTTTCATGTTATTTTTTATTTTGACTATCTCAGCTTCCAGAATCTTGTACTTGTCCTCAATGTCAATTTCTCATATTCTAGTATTGTTCTTTTTCCATTTTCCTTCTTCATTGCTAAGAGTGGACAACTTCAATTCTAGTTCCTCTAGCTTGCTATTAAGAACCCTATTTTTGTTATTAAAATATTCATTTCTTGATAGGACCATTTCAAAACCCTGAAAATATCACCAACGCCACTTCCGAAAAAGGCAATAATATCTCCAGATGAACTTTTTCTAAACTAAGATTAACATCATGCAGATTGGGGGAGCTAGGAAACTATGTATCATCAACTTTGAAAGAGACAGGAGGGGTAGACACAAAGTTTTTACTAGCTTCAGGGTTCTCAATTTTGTCCTCCAAAGAGTCTGCAAAGTAGGAAACCAACTTATTGGTAGGGGAGCCCTTGAGAGTGGGATTCTTTAAGAGAATCGGGCAGTCAGGGTAGATCTCAGGGTTAGCTTTGGCAAGCTTGGGTTTACTAAGCTGGCTTTTCTTACCAAACAACATAGGGGCAGTTGGGCTTCAACAATTCTCTCTTGGTTAGGCTAATTCTCTGAACCACCACTGTCTGTTTCATATTCCTCAAATTCCATGGAGGCTACATAACTCTAAGTTATTCCCCAATGGTGGTTAATTTAGAGATGTCATAATGAGCCTATTTTAATCTCTCTTGATTGTTGAACACACAAAATACTGAGAGGGGTGAATTGGTATTCCCTAAAATTCATTAACTTAAAATGCATGTCACAACATCTCATAAAATTTACAGTAATGGAAAGAAACACTAAAATTATGCATCACATCAATATACACAAGAACACTGGATTTTATGTGGAAAACCCCAAAAGGGAGAAACCATAATGAGGATTAGTTCACAATATATTATAACCATTTATAAGATATTAAAAAATGGCTCACTACAAGGTGGACTCATTGTCCAAAGGACCCACTATCTAGAGAATAGAAGAAATGGCTCATTACCAAAGATTGAACTAAGTATAATGCATCTACAACATGTTGAAGACAGTTCCAATTTGGCTCAAAAAATTGACTTAACACACTTTATACTTCACCAGTTACCAACCTCTTCACAATTTGTACTGTTATATTTCACATTACATTCACAACACACTCATGTCCAATTGATATCTCATACCTCCAATATTAATTTGACCTTATATTTATATGCACAACATCCACAAAGACTTGCAACATCAATTAGGTCAGCCTAATTAGATGAAACATGTAACGCTATAACCTATCGGCTCAAAATACTAACACATATGCCTTGCAAAGGGAATCAAAATGTGGAACACATTAAAATAGGTTAGAATGACCTAAAATTAATCCCACCAATCTACTCCTTACATAACTCAACTTTGAATGACCCAAAAATACCTAGGTTGGTACTAGATAGCAAAAATGGTGAAGTAATAACTTATGAACCAACTGTTTATCGATAACTTGACATGTGGACTACCAAAGCACTTGCCACTTGGAGTGTGTTGGAACTATTTAAATCTGATGTTTTTTGAACATTTTTATGTCCCCTAAGTCTTCATATGAGTCTTTCCTTATGCATATTTCCTTCATTTTATGACTTTTTTGCTCATATTTTGACTCATTTTGTCCCTTAAGTCATTTATCTATGTGTTTTCCACCCTTTTGTATATGTTGGCATAGGTCTATAAATGTCTCCCTGACCTGTGTATGTTTCACTATTCTTATTGTAGGCTATCGACATGACAATTTTTGTGTTTCGGCGATAGATAAGTTACATGTCGGCATATGTTTCATATTCAGGTGGAGGTCATAGCAAATCTATTCAGTCTTGCCAACGGTGTCTTGTGATTTTCTTTCGGCGAAGGGTTGGCTTGGCCTTGGTGAACAAAAATGACTATAAAGGTGCTTCGTGGTGACTTGTTGTTGTCTCCGCAAGGTCTCCCCGATAGTTACAAGCTATAGCGACAAACATGAGGCAAGTATTTTCTATCGATGTGAGATTGTTTGTGTCTTGGTGATATGTTGTGGCTCGAGACTTTCAGCAGAACTTAGTTAATTCGCTATTGAGTCTCACCGATGTTGTGTGGTCACAGCCAAACTTAAAGAATCAAAAGAATATCCTTTGATCTCAGTGTAACTAGCAAGGTGCTATGGTGACCTATGGGTGGTATTGGACTTTCGGTGTAACCCGATGAAATCTATATGACATCTCACCGACGACCTAAGGTTATAGCGAAACAAAGGATTACTTCGTGGCTTCGGTATAACAAATAGATTGCTATGGCGACTGTGAATGTAGTGAAATGTGCACCTCGGTCTAAGGTACTCTTGCATTGTGGCAGAAGGTTTGAATATTATCGATAACAGTTGGGGTCCTCTATGAGATGTCTCACCGACATTATAGTCGTAACGAAATAGAATGAAGCACGAGTGGATTGCCTTCGGTATGACTATTTGACTGTCTTGCCGACTGTACACTGGTAAATAACAGAAGCATAAGTCTTGTGGCCGACATGAAGAATATTTGAAAATTGTTGCTAGCCAACTTGAATTGAGCCCAAATTTTGTGATGGGCTGACATGAAGCCTTCATTTTGACATTTTTCTCATACTAGTGTATAAATAAGCATGTTGTGATTGTTAAATTAAGACCAGACATTAGATTTTTGATACACTACAAGTAGATATAGTAGAATAAAATTATCAAACCAGATGCTATTTTTGCATGATTTTCACAATGGAGGTATTTATGTGATTCAGTTGATGTTGTTGTATTTCTTTGGTGTCAATTATCTGTTGAATTGAATGAAAAATACTCCTAAGTTGTCTCCATAATTGATTATTCTAGTTGTTTAAATTAACATAACAAGTTTATGTTCAATTTATCAATACACATTTGTCGTAGTTGTGTGATTAATCAACAGGTTCTTTCAAGAAAGGATTAAATCCTTTTATTGATCACAACAATCAGAGAAATTCATTTTGGATTATTGAACTAGAACTTAGTGGTCATAGACTTGCATGTTTATACAGGCTGTAAACAAAACATTTGCCAGATAATTTGTGTCTCATCCAGAGGGTGTTACTCATCTTGATCTCATTTGACTCCACATACCCAATAAGGCACTAGTCTCTGTATTTCATTATTGTGAATTCATTCAATTTGTTTTTAATTGAGTATTTAGGACTTAGATTGAAATATTGTCACTGTTTCCAAGTCGGATTTCATTTGTTTACTCCCATATGCCATTGTGAACAAGTTGTTATAAGAAGATTGATTGCACATTAAGTCTGCATTATTCAGAAAGGTACACCCACCTAGGTTTGCAACACCAAAAGAGTAGAAGGTTGAGTTCTCTTGACCTTGTCTGTTACCCTAAAGCGTATCAAGAGATTGGCAGCCTCTTTCCTGCATTTTTGAGAGCTAAAAAATTGGTGAATCTGTTGGGGAACAATCAAAATCAAAGCCTTAATCATAGAGTCAGAAATATTGCACAGACTCCACTAGGAACAAGAAGTATTAAACATTTTCTCATTTTTGATAAAAGTGAGTGGCGACTTTGACAAACATTTTGCAGTTGTACAAACATGAATGGAAGAAGATCTCAGTACATGGGAGGTCATTCTGGAGCTCCTGATGGCAACAGTAAGTGGACTCACAAAGATAACAATGTTGACAAAGGAAAAAGGACATGTGAGGACATGTATTTGATAGGTAATGACAAAGCATCAAAAGTACATTATGAAACATATGGTGTAGAGCCTTGTACTCCAAAAGACTAGAGAAATCCTTTTTCTTATCTCGATCCTTAGAAACAGACTGAATTTAGAGCTGAGTTGGAAGCAGAACGAATCAAAATCTAGCATGAATATGATCAGCAGATGGAGGGTAATCATGAAATTCCTGAAGGAAACCATAAGGTCTCGATTTCTGATGAAGTAAAGGCACAATTGGAACATCAAGAGAGGAAGATAAAGGAGTCAGAGGCTAAATTATAGAAAGCACAACTTACAGATCAAACGGCTGGTGGCCCAAAGTATGTCCCACCTCACAAGCAGGGTGATCATGGTGCAGGACCCTCCAATCAACAAAATTTTCTTTACAATCATAGTGGGAATCATTACAAGCAGCCAAATCGTCCACCTCATATTCCCACACAACATATAGGTATGCATCCACCTCCAGGATAGCATTATATTCCACATCATAATGCACAGTTTAATAATCCTATGTATCAACATCAGTATCCACTTGTTCCTCCCCCTCACCAGCACACAACCATGATCAGATAGTTTGATTTAGCTAGGTTTTAGTTGTATCCTTACCCTATGGATAGCAGTTGGAGGAATATGGTGCCTAAATTCACAGGGAGTAATGCAGTCACAGTTGAAGAGCATTTAAGGAGTTTTAATATTTTCATTCAAGACGTAGATGTGTCATATGAAGATCTACACATGAAGTTGTTCATGATGTCACTTCTTGAAGATGCCAGGGACTGGTTCAACAGCCTGCCAGCCTTCTCAATCAATTCTCTCCAGGTATTTCAAGGAAGATTTTTAGAGCAATATGGGAATCAAAATGCTCCAGATGCAGCTCTTTATGAATTAATGAGAATTCAAAAAAATCAAAATGATTCAATTTATGATTTCAACTGAAGATTCAACAAACTGCAGACTAAGGTACCGCTTGGATCAAGACTGCCAGATTTTGTTGCATTGAGTGTTGATTTAAATGTATTTGATCCTAAGACTGGGTGTGAACTGAGAAATAGATTTCCAAGAGATCTAGCTGAAGCACAGAGAATTGTATTGACAATTGAAAACAACAGGAAGGCTGCTAGTATAACTAATAAAAGAGATAACCCAAGGCCTCCTCAGCAAAACAATAATTATCAGTACAAACAAGAGAGTACATACAAAAATGAGAATAGAGGTGAAAGGCCAAGGCTGCATGAAATGGCTTACAATACAGATTGAAAAGATGGGAAACCTATTGCAGCTAGGCCAAGAAGCAAAGAGACCCATGATCCATTGAGCAAGAAGGGAACATACATGGTGAGTAATAATTACTTTTGTGAAGTTTGTAATCAACCACATTCTCCAGACTATTGTGTTGTAGCTCAAAGGATCCAAGAAGGAATGCCGAGGGAAGATAATGGAGAAGATCACACTATATATTTAACCTCAAATATTTTTCACCATGTTGAGGAAAGAAATTCATCTTCAAAGGATAAAGACTATAACTATGATGCTGCTAATCAGAAGTATAATGTCCATATGGCTTAGCAACAAATCTTTTATGATTCTGATGAAGATTACACAGAGCCACATCTTGCTGAGGTGCCTGCTCAATGTAGTGTAAGGAGACTCATTGAAGACGAAAAGGAGAGAATAACTATTGCTGCAGTTGAGAAATAGAAAAATTAATGAGTTTGATGGAGTTCCTAGGGGAATTTTTATAAAAGATCAAAAGGAAACATAGGAAACTATAAAGAAGCCAAAAAATAAGCAGCATGATAAAAGTGGAGAAAAGCCTATCCAAAAGCAGAAAGTTGAAGAATTACACAAGGAAATACAAAATTTTGATCAACCTTGTAAAAAAGAAAAGAAAGAATGTGAAGGAGATACATCAGAGCTGAGGAAGACTATTAAAACGGAGGGCTCCTCTTTTGACTTCACGCAGGTGTTGTCCTGGGTAAAGATGTCTATTCCACTACTTGAATTAATGAGAATATAGCAGTATAGAGATAATGTTGTTCAATTGATTACAAATGGGAATGAAAAACATATGAATTCTGAAGAAGTCAACAAGCAAGAAAAGATAAATAATTCAGAAGTATGTTTGGGTGATGTTTTAACAACCTCTCCACAAGTGGATCCTTTCTTCACCACATTGCTCATCAATAATAAATTGCTGAGAAACTGTATGATAGATTCTGGTGCTGCTATAAACATCATGCCAGTCAGAGTAATGAAGCAGCTTGGCATGTGGGTTGATATCACTGGAGGCAAGTGCTATGCTATGGATAATCGACCTGTTCCTATGGTTGGTATTATAAAAAATGTTGAAGTCAAATTAGCCACATATCCACATGTAACATACAATATAGATATAATAGTCATCGATACTCCTCAATTTGGGATGCTTTTTTCAAGGCAATGGACTGCAGTTGTAGGTGGAAATGTTCACTTTGATTTATCTTATGCTACAATACCAGTGAATGGTCAGGTAGTCAAGTTATATAGAGAGCCAAGAATGAGCTAGCTTGTTGAATGTGAACCACAAGATCAAATTAATTATTTTTGTGATGTTGATCTGGGGAGTTTTAAGATTGAACTAGCTCAACCAGAATTAATTAATAGTGATCCAATTGAAAAACATGTTGCACAAGATTACAACGGTGTATGGAATATGTATTTTGATGGAGCCTGCAGTTAAGAAGGAAATGGAGCTAGGATTGTATTTGTTTCACCTAGAGGTATTACTTTTAAATACTCTTTTCTATTAGCATTTGAATGTACAAACAATGTGGTAGAGTATGAAGCTTTGTTGACAGGCTTGAAAATTGCTGTGAAACACAAGATTAAGTTGCTGGCTATTTTGGGCAATTCTAAGTTGGTTGTTTCATAGATCAAATCAAAATATGCAGCAAAGCACAAAAGATTAAAACAATATAGGAATTTTGTGTGGGACACAATTGAATTATTTGATGCATTTTCAATTGAGTGGATTGACAGGTCAAAAAACATAATGGCTGATTTTTTAGCAAATATAGCACTGAAAAGAGATGATATCACATTGGCTAGAGTATCACAAATTGAATTCAAAACAAGGCATGTTGTTCCTAACAATATTTATAGCTGGAAAGTTTTCAATGATGATGCTAATCTCTTAAAATTCTTGCACTGTATCGACCAATATGAAGCACAGGAAATTGACTTCAATGCCTTTGTTGAGGAAGTAGATGGGAAGCAAACAGTGTTCAAAAAGGAAATATTGCAGCTCAAAACAAATAAATTGCTCAAAGGTCTGGTGGCATTGGAGAGGCTGTATGATGGAAATGATAGATCTTTTATGAAACAGATCCTAGTCAAAAGAGAAGATGTTGAAGAAATTAACTTGGGGACTGACATAGCACCAAGAAAGGTGTATATTGGGAAAAAAATAAGCCCAACAATTAGGAGAATGTTGATTGAGCTATTGAGAAAATACAAACATGTATTTGCCTGGTCGTATGAAGATCTGAAAGCATATAGGGAAGATCTATTTCAGCATGAAATACCTTTAAATCCAGATGCCAAGCCTTTTAGGTAGAAGCAAAGGCTTATCAACCCAACACTGGAGCCTAAGATGCAAGAAGAATTAACAAAACTCAGGGATGGAGGAATTATTAAGCCAATCAGACATTCAACATGGGTTTCAAATCTGGTTCATATGACAAAGAAGAATGGTGACATTAGATTATGTGTGGACTTTAGAAATCTGAACATGGCATCTCTCAAGGATAATTATCCTCTACCCAACATAGAAGCAATATTGCATAAGGTGACAGGCTATGAGCTGTCATCCATGATGGATGGGTTTTCTAGATATAATCAGGTTAAATTCAAGGAATCTGAGCAATACAAGACTGCATTTACAACTCCTTGGGGAACATATGTATACATAAGAATGCCATTTGGTCTAACCAATGCTAGTGCAACTTTCTCAAGAGCCATGTATGTAACATTTGGTGATTTGATTAATATTATCATGGTGGTGTACCAAGATGACTTGACTGCTTATTCGAAGAAGGTTGAAGATCATGTGCAACATCTTGAAAATGTATTTATCAAAGCTCTTGAATTTGGTATTAGTTTAAATCCAAAGAAGTGTCATCTTGCAGGCACAGAAGGTAAGATCTTGGGTCATATTGTTTCAAAAGAAGGAATTAGAATAGATCCTGAGAGAGTTGATGCTATTGATAAAATTCCTATGCCCAAGACCGTTAAGGTAATATAGTCTTTATTTGGACAAATTAATTTTGTCAGAAGATTCATTTGTAATTTTGTTGAGATTGTCAAGCCCATATCTAAAATGTTGAAGAAAGGACAAAGGATTGATTAGACTGCTAAAGCTTTGGATGCTTTCATGTCTATCAAAAAGGCTATCAAAGAGGCTCCTATTCTTAAATCTCTAGAATTTACAAAGCCTTTTCAGATTTTTTCATTTGCCTCAATGCATACTATTGCTGTTGTTATGTTACAGAAGAATAAGGATGGTTATGAGCAACCTGTGTCTTTCTTTAGTAAATCATTGCAGGGGTCCGAATTGAAGTATGACATAATGGAAAAGCAAGCATTTGCACTAGTAAAGGCTATTAAAGTATTCATACCATATCTGGTTGGAGCCAAGGTGATTGCATATGTCCCTCATGCTGCTGTCAAAGACATTCTAACACAATCTGAAGTTACAGGGAAAAGATGCAGATGGATCAACAAAATTCAAGAATTTGATATGGAAGTACAAATCACTAAGTTGGTAAGAGGCCAAGGCTTGGCTAGGTTGATGGCAAAAACTAATATTGAGGCAAATCAGATCTACAATGTTGAAGGGGCTATAATTGAAAGTATTGAACACACTCCATGGTATACTGATGTTATGCATTATCTTAAATGCATGACGTGTCTAGATGGGTTAAGTGACAGGCAAAAGAGAACTTTGAAGTTACGAGCATCAAGGTATGTCTTCATTGATGGAGATTTGTTTTGGAAAAATAGAGATGGCATATTATTATTATGTCTAGATGAATCACAGGCCAAACATGTTTTAAAAGAAATGCATGAAGGAGTATGTGGAGGTCATTACTCAATAAAAACAACTACACACAAAATTCTCAGGGCTGGGTATTATTGGCCAAAAGTTTTTAGTGATTCTTTTACACATGTGAGAAAATGTGAGGCTTGCCAAAAGTTTTCTGGAAAATTGAAGTATCAGGGTGCTTTGCCACTTCAACCTCTGCAGGCTGATGCCCCTTTTTATCAATGGGGAATTGATTTCATTGGAGAGATACAGGAGAAGTCAAGTGGAGGACATAGATGGATACTAGTTGCCACTGATTATTTTACAAACTGGCTGGAGGCGGTCCCAACCAAGTAGGCTACAAGTAAGGTAGTGATTAATTTCCTGATGGACAATATTATCACCAAATTTGGTGCACCATTGAGGATAATCACAGACAATGGGATGTGCTTCAGATTAGATGAATTCAAAAGCTTTTGTGATAAGTATGGCATTACTATTTCTTATGCAGCCCCTTATCATCCACAAGTCAATGGTCAAGCAGAGTCTAGCAATAAAAGTCTTTTGAAGATTATAAAAAGGATGCTAGGACATAACAAGAAGGCTTGGGATTCAAAGTTAAAACTCACTATGTGGGATGATAGGATTACTGTGAAGAAGGCAATTGGAAAATCACCATTTGAGTTAGTATATGGAGCACAAGCCAGGATGCCTCTGCAGAACTTGTTACCAGTATATAAGTTTATTCTTCAGGAGGATCCAGATGTCCCTTTGCCTATAGAAGACAGAATGGAACAACTTGCTGAACTTGATGAGGTAAGGAGAGAGGCCCAAAGTCAAAACATGAAGTTACAGGTGCAGATGAAATATCTATTTGACAAGAAGGTAAAGAGCAGAAAGTTCGAAGAGAATGACTTGGTGTTAATGTGGAAAGCAAGGTGTTAGGAGAATGGCAAGCATGGTAAATTTGAAGCTCTTTGGCTGGGACCATTTGTTTTTCTTGTTAAAGGGGGCGAAGATTCATACTATATGCAAAACATGGTTGGTGAAGATCAGGAATTTCCTGTTCATGGGAAATTCTTGAAGCTTTTCTTCTCTTGAGCATCACAGAGGATTAAGGGTTGCTAGTGCGTGGACAACTCTTGTGTATCCTCTCTAAAATTATTTTCCATGCACAATAGTCTAGGTTTTTGTCCATCTCCATTTCACTATCATTTTCCATTTCACCTCCATTTTTCATTCATCTTGCATTCATTCCATCAGTCTCTTGTCTATTTCCATCACCATTCATTCTATTGCTGCTCACTTGTCCATCATTTTCTATTTGATCTGCTCACTCATGATTCTGGATCCTTGCAATGATCTGACTATCATTCATCCCCAGTCGGAGCCACTATTGGAACTATTAAAATCTGATGTTTTTTGAACATTTTTATGCCCCATGAGTCTTCATATGAGTCTTTCCTTATGCATATTTCCTACATTTTATGACTTTTTTGCTCATATTTTGACTCATTTTGTCCCCTAAGTCATTTATCTATGTGTTTTCAACCCTTTTGTATATGTCGGCATAGGTCTCTAAATGTCTCCTCGACCTGTGTATGTTTCACTATTCTTGTTGCAGGCTATCAGCATGACAATTTTTGTGTTTCTGTGATTGATAAGTTACATGTCGACATATGTTTCATATTCGAGTGGAGGTCATAGCGAATCTGTTGAGTCTTGCTGATGGTGTCTTGTGATTTGCTTTTGGCGAAGGGTTGGCTTGGCCTTGGCGAACATAAATGACTACAAAGGTGCTTCGGGGTGACTTGGTGTTGTCTTTGCAAGGTCTCCCCGACAGTTACAAGCTATAGCAACAAACATGAGGTGGGTGTTTTCTATCGGTGTGAGATCATTTGTGTCTTGGTGATATGTTGTGGCTTGAGGCTTTCAGAAGAACTTAGTTAATTCGCTATTGAGTCTCACCGATGTTGTGTGGTCACAGTGAAACTTAAAGAATCAAAAGAATATCCTTTGATCTTGGTGTAACTAGCAAGGTGCTATGGCGACCTATGGGTGGTGTTGGACTTTCGGTGTAACCCGAGAAAATCCATATGAAATCTCACCGATGGCCTAAGGTTATAGCGAAATAAAGGATTACTTCGTGGCTTCGGTATAACAAATAGATTGCTATGGTGACTGTGAACGTAGCAAAATGTGCACCTCAGTCTAAGTTACTCTTGCATTGCGGCAGAAGGTTTGAATATTATCAATAACAGTTGGGGTCCTCTGTGAGATGTCTCAATGACATCACAGAGTCATAACAAAATAGAATGAAGCACGAGTGTATTTCCTTCGGTATGACTATCTGACTATCTTGCTGACTATACACTAGTAAATAACAGAAGCATAAGTCTTGTGGCTGACATGAAGAATATTTTAAAATTGCTGCTAGCCAACTTGAATTGATCACAAATTTTGTGATGGGCTGACATGAAGCTTTCATTTTGACATTTTTCTCATACTGGTGTATAAATAAGCATGTTGTGATTGTTAAATTAAGACCAGACATTAGATTTTTGATACACTACAAGTAGATGCAGTAGAATAAAATTATCAAACTAGAGGCTATTATTGCATGATTTTCACAATGGAGGTATTTATGAGATTCGGTTGATGTTGTTGTATTTCTCTCGTGTCAATTATCTGTTGAATTGAATGAAAAATACTGCTAAGTTGTCTCCATAATTGATTTTTTTGGTTGTTTAAATTGACATAACAAGTTTATGTTCAATTTATTGACACACATTTGTTGTATTGTGTGATTAATCAAATGGTTCTTTCAAGCAAGGATTAAATCCTTTTATTGATCACAGTAATCAGAGAAATTCATTTTGGATTATTGAAGTAGAACTTAGTAGTCATAGACTTGCATGTTTATACAAGCTGTAAAAAAAATGTATGCCAGATAATTTGTATCTCATCCAGAGGGTGTTACTCATCTTGATCTCATTTGACTCCGCATACCCAATAAGGCACTAGTCTCTGCATTTCATTATTGTGAATTCATTCAGTTTATTTTTAATTGAGTATTTAGGACTTAGATCGAAATTTTCACTATTTTCAAGTCGGATTTCATCTGTTCACTCCCATGTGCCATTGTGAACAAGTTGTTATAAGAAGATTGATTGCACATTAAGTCTGCATTATTCAAAAAGGTACACCCGCCCAAGTTTGCAGCACCAAAAGAGTAGAAGGTTGAGTTCTCTTGACCTTGTCTGTTACCCTAAAGCGTATCAAGAGATTGGTAGCCTCTTGAGGCATTTTTCCTGTGTTTTTGAGAGCTAACAGAGTGTACACACTTCTAAAATTGGTAAACACTTAAATAAAATGTAATATTCATCTATGGTGGAATGTAGAGCATTCCAAATACACTTTGTACCACTAAATTTGTCACAACTTAATCAATAATCTATTAGCCATATCTTCAATTGCAGAAGAAACAAAACCATGAAATTATGGATCTGAATATGTTCAACATGCACAAATATTACCACAAAATTGTATGACAAAATTTTGTATAGCAAAGTAATGCAAACCACAAAAATATTTTGTTGTTATACAAAATTTGGACTTAGGACTTATGCAATTATCCAAACCACTTTTTCTTTATGAACCAACACTTTTCCATCTATACAATGGGTTGACATCAATGACAACACTATAACAAAACCATATTCCATACTCTCAACAATCTCCTTAATGACAAAAAAACTACCAACAATCTCCCCTTTTATCATTAATGGCAACACACTTGGCGAAAACTACTCCCCCTTTGACATCAAAGGAAAAGGGTGCCAAAAATCTATTTTGTTACTTTACTCTACTCCCCCTTATAGATATATTTGCATCAATGTAACTCCCCCTAAAAATGTTATCGATTATGAATGCTAAATACTTACACCACTGCATCCTCAAATACTTCTAAGTATGTACATTACAATTAGGAAAACTATCTATACAAAAAAAAATGTAGAACTTAACTTGAGAAGGGTAAACTACCCTTATTAGACCATTCAATTTTGCAATGTGTGCCTCCCAATCCTTAGCAAAGGAAAATATACCGTACTAGCTCTCGAAGTGCATAAGGATGTCTTCTCCTTCCTCTAGAGAACTAGGCACTAGATTCTTGTGCAACACCTTTTTAGCATCAACTAAAATTCTAGTTAGAGATGTAAGCCTTTCACCTACCAAGTCTCAAAGCTTACTATACTACATTATGATCTTTTCTTTTTGTTCTTGTAGTTGGAAAATTTGTCCATGTAGATTTTCAAAAGTTGTCCTGGTTACACCATTTGAATCACTCACTAGATCATAAACACCAGAGTTTTAAGAAATTTGTGACTCTATTGAGTCCATTTTGTATTTTATGCTCCTTGTAGAATCAAGCTATTTTAAGGGGAATTAAAATAGAACTTTTGTTTCTTCCACACAAATTTGAACATCTTTTAAGATGCCTTGAAACTTACCATGTGAAGCAACACATTTATTAGAAACATTTAATAACCTCTTTTCATTGACCTTCTTGGTCATTTAGTTTTCCAAAATTTCTCTTCCAAACTAGTAGAATATTTCTTAAAGGAATCAAGTAATAGCCTCAATTGTTGTACACCAGACATATAATTATCAACATTTTCTTCTAGGAAATTGTCTTGCAGTATTTCTACTACTTCAACAATAATTTTTACACTCCTTTGGTGTGTCTAAAGTATCTCCTTCCTTGCATAGGCATGAAAGACATCACCAAGCTGTAATTTATGTAGGGGAGACATTTTATCAATATCTACTTGTCCTTTTTGCATGGAAATATGTATTGGCTTTGTAGATAGCACTGGTTGGAACTATAGCTGCATATCTAGTAGACTTTTCAATGAATCTCCAAAAACTCTAGAGGATTCACCAATAGTTTGAGAAATTTCTTCATCAGTATTCTCAATCTTTTCCTTCTATTTCCTATTAGAGCATTATTTTGTATTATTTTCTCCTTTTGTATACTTCTCACTATCTGGAGGAGCCACACTCTATTCCTTTTATACTTTATCCTTCTCTAGGTCATCATGTTTAACGTCTTCTCTTTGCTCAACAATATTCTTCACATCTAGAGGGTGCAAGTTTTGTTAACTTTGAGCTTCATTCCTCTTTGGGATGTCCTATTTCTCTTCTTTTTTCCCTTTAACAACTACATTCTCCATATCTGGAGGGGTGTTATCATTTACTATGTTATCTTGTTCACCCTCAAGCTTGGGCACATGATCAGATTGCTCAATCACAAGCTCATTATGTCATGCTACAATTTATCTTCATTGTTTAGAGACATTCCCGATTCTCTTACCAAGTCTATAACTTTCTACATTGTCTCATATTTCAACCTTTCTATGTTCTCTTTATCTCTTCTCATTAGAGTGTTGACTCTTTTTTATACCTTGAATTCCTTGTCATACACTTGAACCAACTTAGCTCCATCTTCATTTGTGAGAGAAGAACCAATGTTCTCATCTTTGCATGTTCATGAGTTTCTTCCTACCTTTTGGTACTCAAAACACCTTTAGGGTCATTAGTCAGTTGATTCTCAATTTATCCAAGGCTAGTATTAAATGTTATCATGTATCATGTCTGTAGTATCCGCTTATCATTATAGATCTTATGTACCCTGATGCCACAAGGGATAGAAATGCAGAGGTAAAGGAGACCCTGTCAACCATGTTAATGTCTAAACAACATTATGTAGTGATTTTTTCCTCGATGAGAGATTTTTAGCCAAAATTTTCCCTAGGACCTTGAAAGATAGTGCCTTAGAGTGGTTTTCTAACTTGCCTAATCATTCCATCTACTCCTTCAATGAGTTTGTGGATGCTTTCATAAGTTACTTTCAAGTTCACATGACACCCAAGAAGACAATGGTAGACCTCATGTGATGTAGACAAAACATAGAAAAAATAATAATTGATTTTACCTCACGTTATCAATCTGTGTATGCTCAAATAGATGTTAAGATTCCTAATGCACATTTGCACAAGATGTTTATCGATAATTTGCATAGAAACCTTTAGGATAAGTTAACTACGATGAAATTCCATTTGTTTATGTATTTATACACAACCCTATGTGAATATCACTACTTGGTTTCAAGTCATGATTAAAACTCGACTTCTAGCTAAGTTGAAAAACTTGAACAGAACAATCAAAACAATTATAACAATCAAAACTTTTGAAAAAAAAATAGAGGCTTCTTATGGTTCAATTTGCCTTCACAACCGCAACCCACCCAAGAAGTTCAAAATTCCATGGCTATTGTTAAGACAGTTGTGCATTATCTTTATGCGGATCCTAAGAGATAATTTATTCCTTTACTCGATTCCCTCCATCATACAATGAACCAATTCATCCAAAAACACATGCTCACTTTGCCACCAGTCAGACCGCTTGATCCAAACCAACCATTACCACCCACCTTCAGGCCTAATGCTTATTGTCACTTCCATCGCCAAAATGGACATGACACTGAACATTGTAAGTGTCTAAAACATTTAGTTAAAGACCTCATTAATATAGGTGATGATACAAGTGAATTGTTCATTGAGGGTATTAATGATAGAGGCAATAAATTTGTTGCACCCCGTAACTAGAATTTACAGATTTTCACCAACCCTATGCCTAAACATACCACTTCATTTGTCAAGGCTAGCGAACCTTCAAATACCAATGTAATGACCATTGATACACATAATGAGCAACATGATATATCTCAAATGTTTATAAAAAATAGTTCTATGGATAATCTCATAGCTATGATAGATGTTATCCCTTGAAAGGGCCAAACCAATAAATCTCTTGATATCAATTTTTCTAATAAGTACATACTACCAAAG
Organism: Sequoia sempervirens; assembly: GCA_007258455.2. Lineage (NCBI taxonomy): Eukaryota > Viridiplantae > Streptophyta > Pinopsida > Cupressales > Cupressaceae > Sequoia > Sequoia sempervirens. Next base: position 360,241,715 of record VDFB02353493.1, on the reverse strand, counting down.
CTTCTTGACATTCCTCTCTACATAGTTGGATGAAACTATGATAAGCCTACTAATGGGATATTCATAAATCTCGCTTGTCACAAGAATGTGATCACAGAGAATATTTTGGTACTACATAACATATATCAAGATGATTATGATAATGCGACTACATGGATAAAAACACATAATGGTTTTGCATGCCCTATGATTAGATTGATCATGCTACCCTTACAAGTAGGATTGGAAACATTAGATTTGACATTTTCAATTATTCCACAATTCAAACACTTTTGTTTGTAGCTAGGCCACCCTTGGCTTCACTCAATGAAAACGGTCCCATTAGTCATCATAAGTGTTTGAAGTTTCCACATGACAATGAAATATTTATCGTCCATCATAGCTGATTTAATCCCCTATCCTCAAAAGGAAACTTTTCCCTAGAAGCCTTTTGGCCCGAAACCATGGAACCCATTACACCTTAAAAGAACTTCTTTTTCATAACATATCAAAACTTTAAAGCCAAAAGGATTGTTGAATTGTCTCTTCAGGTACATCCTTGACCACTTCCACATCTCCTATTATAGATGATACCATGCTTCACACTACCTCTAACCATGATCAACCCTTACCCACTTCATTGCAATCTGATCCTTCAACCTAATTGTCTAAGAGACTAAGGGATGTTGAAAGTAATCCGATCTTGCCACCACAAATTAAACAAGTATATAAAGCTAAGGTGAAAATGATTGATCCACCTCCTTTTGAAACAAAGGAGCCTATAGTTGATCAATCCACTCTAAAACCTAACCAACTTCAAAATAGAATTAAATGAAATTAGGGTGTTAGAGAGTGTTGCCATCATTGTCACTTTCTCACTCGACAAATAAAAAATGAAACCAATAAAGAAAACCAACCTCCCTTGTTGACAGAAATAATTCCTGATAATCCTCCTGACCCACTAGAGGATAGTCCATCACTAGCCCCACAACAACCTAAACTTATACAAAAACTGCCATTCCTGATACATCCTTCCTTGGACATCACTCTTCATCCTCCTATTGTCATTAATCTTGATGAGGATGATGATGAAGAGATTGATAAATTCGATGAAGAGGTGCACAATAAGTTGAATTCTTTATTCTCCTCTTCTATGAGCTTAGATGATAAATATCTTATACTAAGTGCACAACTTGGTGATTCTCCTAACTTGGCACTTGCAATTCGTCCATTGGATAATCATCTGCCTTTGCAATATGATGATCATGATTGGGAGGTAGATGGCCTATTAGATGGTTGATCTGCCTTTTACTAGCTAGCTTTTTTTTAATTTCCTTTTTGTTTTTTTTTTATGTGTGTATCCTATTCCCCCGTATCATGTGTTTGATGTTATCTCTCTTTGTACACTTCTTCTATTCGTATATCTATTCTTCTATATGTCATACATTTTTCCTTGTTCAAATTTCTTTTGTTTGTATTTCTTTTAGATTAAGTAAAGCATAGAGATCACCAAGTCTCTTCCATACCGACCCAATAGTCTCTTTTTATTTGTCTTATTTGATGATTTGCGCCGAGACGCCTCGAAACGTTGATCTATTAAAGTTGTCTTTTCCTTTCTTTTTCTTTGTCTTTTCTTTGTTCTTTTTGATGACACAAGGCATTATGATCGGAATGTTCCTTCCCGCTGACCCAGCTTATTTTTTCTTTCTACTTGTTCTTTTTGATGATTATTAAAGTGTTGAGATCCATACTGTTCTCTATGTTGAACTAAAATGACCCTATTCTTTTTTCTCGCTTCTATGTGTGGTTTATTCTTTCCACCTCAATCTCTAACCATTAAAATGATAATATTTTTTTATGAGATTTTAGATATATGACCTTGTTGTCCCATGCATATTTTATAATCTTTTTTCCAAGTAAATAATTAATTATGATTTTTCTTACAACTTTTAAAATATAAACTCAGATGTCCTGACGACCTTTAACCCTCGGGTCAAAACTTCATGCACCCATTTTTTTTTCAATCCTATAGTATGTGAAACATAGAATGTGACGATGTTTCCTCGTGATTCAAAAAATGTGATAAAGTTTGAATGTTATAGATTTTTTTTCATAATCAGCCTATCAAGACTTTTAGTCATAATTCAAATAGAAAATGAATAATAATTATTTATTCAAATTCAGCAAAAACATAATTTATTTCAGAAAGTCGGTGAATCTCCTTAAAACCCTTTTGTTAATCAATTTTGGGTTAAAAAAAGTTGCCAACCACATGGGCCATCATATCACTTACATATTGCCACTTTTTGGCCCATCATGATCCTACACATACCCTTATCACAAGGTATAATTTTGGCATGGTTGAGCGAGTAGCCCAACTAGCAGCATGACTTTTCCCCATAGCCACTTTTGTGTTTGTGAGTGTATACCAACTAGAATATGTATCTCTTTTTCTGCTTTCTCATCCCTCGAACAGTCAAAAGTTTCATGGCCCCAAAGTGAGTATACATTTAGTTCTTCTCACCTGCTGGAATCATCATGTGTTTTGTCACGGTAGAGTGACTACTCATTCTCTTTCAAATGGCCTAGATCTAATTCACAACTAGTTGGATTGATGATCAAAGCTTCATTTAATTCTCAACACTTGTGTGTTTCTTTGTTCTTATGCTTATTTTTCCATGGGGTCTTCATCCTAAGGGCTTGATCATCCCTCTTGATTGTTGTTATTCCATCTTCCTAGCATAAGTGCATTTTAAGCCTCCTCTCAATGTTCATTGCTACTTTAGTGTGAGTCCAACAAGTTCTTCCTCTCACTAAAGTGGGGATTAAATGTGCTATAGAAAAATGGCCCCATGCCATTTTCATGGCCTTTTAGGTCTTTTTTCATGGTGTTTAACATATTTTTCTCTAATTTTATGATGTAAAATGGCTTGAACATGCTTATTTAGGTACTAAAATTCAAATATTGAAATTTTTTGAAGGTGTTGTGAAGTGTTGTAAGACATTTCCATAGTATTCTAGAATTTTATTTATTATAATTCACCTAAAAATCATCCTTTTACACATCAAAAGTCCTATTTTCATGTGTTGTAAAGTCTTGAAACAAAGATTCACACTTTTCTAGGCATATTCCCCTTATTTATCCTTTTCTTATGACTTATTTGACCTCCTTATACACTCACATGCTTTATTTAAGTGTATTCTTGGATATACTCCCAACAAAAAAATTTAAATGCAATTTAATTCCTAACACCTAAATTCAACTCCTAGGTGGGACCCACTCACCATGGGTAGCGAATGAGTCCCCCTTGGCTCCAAAATTCAAAATATTTTAAATTTCTTTCGAGTTTTTATTCAAAAATATACTTGATGTCATCCTGTGATAAGGTATGAATGGTTACTAATTAAAAAGAAGGTATAAATAAGTGTTTTTACATTCATTTTAACATCCATCCATTCACTCATTCATTCAAGCATCTTGCAACATTTCATCAAACAACTATTCAAGCACTTTGGAGTAGCCATTGGCATTACTTTAGTCTTGCATTATCAAGGATTTTGGTAAGTTTATGACACTTGCATGTTATTAATTTATCATTTCCTTTACATTTCATTTATCTTTATTGGGTTTGATTACCAGAGTGGGTTTTATTATTTATGCAAGATGTAATAAATTTCGTTATACTAGCATATCTATCCTATCATATAGTCTATGTAGAAAACATGGAGAGATATCAATTGTAGGAATCCAAGATGATAATAATATTAATATTATGTGTTTGTAATAATATTTTGTCAAGATATATCATCATATTTACATTCTCAAAATTATCCTCACTACATATATTATATTTATCTATCAATTTTATTTATTATAGATTTTACATTAAAATGCATGATTTATATTATTCACATGCATACTAATGTGGGGATCATGCATTCTTCCAAAATGCATCTACTTAGCAAATCTATAAAATTTAACAATTAGGAATCGCACCTAATTGATTCATCATAACAAGCATTCTTCCAATGTGTATTAGATTCTCAAAGGCATGTGATATTTATTTAATCCTTTCAATTAAAGGGAAATGAGTAAGGCAATTTGTATTTTCTTATCATACTAACTCTTAATAGCTTTAATTTAAGTGTTTGATCTCAATGAATGATAAAAAATAAATGGTACAGTTATTTTGTAATACCTCATGTTTGCCTACTTAAGATTTATGTGTGGGCCTCTTGGTCATTAGGTTCAAACTTGTCAATTGAGTAGTTACTTTCTATGTTTTGAGGTGCAATGCATTTGACACTTGTGCCTTGTCCTTCATTTAATTTTTTTGGTTCTATGATTATTATTAGTGTTGATGCTTCATTGTGCTATCAAAGTATTTTTAAATAGGTTTTGTATTGTTACGTAGACAATGGTCTATAAATGTTATGTTGTGACTTTTATATGTTTGATTTATATAATAATATCTATTATCATCCTTTTTATCAAAGGTATTTATTCTTATTCTTTATCCTTTTTGTTCTTCCTCATAATCTCTTTATTGTAAGTGACCATTGTCCATTGTCAACTAAAATTACTTTCCCTACATATTATAATAAATAATTTATTGAATTATAAATTGATAAGTGGTGTAACAAGAAACACAAAATATTCTCAAACCTAAATATTACAAGAAATACATGTAGTATCTAACCTAAATTTACACAAGATCACATCAATTACTTTATACTCTTCTCAAACCTAAATTATTAAATCTAGGTCGCTGATGTAGCTATATAGAAGTAGGTGTATGAACAAGTGTGATAAATAAGAAAATTAGGTGAATGCATGAACTGATAAATTGATTAATTCTAAGGGATCGACCATAAATTTACACATGATCATACCATTTTTCATTAACATATATCAATATATTTCTTAAAATTAAGTTAATGAGAAAAATCTGTAAATATACAATATAAGTTGAAAGTACAGTAAACTATATTGATTATCTATAATAGTGTTGAACATGATCCTCCATTGCAATGTCATCAAAACTTGTAAATTACATAGTTTAGTTATTAAATTGATTTAAAATTAAACATAAAAAATTGTTAGAAAATCATTTAATAATTTTTTTACCATATCTAACTTGCATTGCATCTATTGTTGTTGGTGTTTCGTTAAGATCAATAGAAAATGGTAACCTATGTTGCCCAGTGTTTTTTGGATCATCTAAAGCTGCAATGACATGTGTATTTAATAAATCAACATAGATACAACATTAAGTCTAATAATACAATATACACTTAATCAAAATACTATTAAAATTTGAAATTACCTGAAATAGTTTTTTGAAATGTTTGACCAGGTATAACATTAAGCATTGATGGTTGATTTTCATGAATTGTATATGCTATTTATTTGATTAAATATAGAAAATTGGTTAGAAATGGGAATTCAAAAATATCTCATTTAATGAATGAATACATTTAATAGTTAGAAAATTACCACCAATAATCTGCATTTCATCAATTGTTGTGTTTTGTTGATCATCTAAACCTGCAATGACATGTGAATTTAAAAAATCAACATAGATACAACATTAAGTCTAAAAATACAATATATACTTAATCAAAACACTATTAAAATTCTAAATTACCTGGAATAGTTTTTTGAAATGTCTGACCAGGTATAACATTAAGAAGTGATGGTTGATTTTCATGAATTGTATCTGCTATTTATTTGATTTATTATAGAAAATTGGTTAGAAATAGGAATTCAAAAATATCTCATTTAATGAATGAATACATTTAATAGTTAGAAAATTACCACCAATAATTTGCATTTCATCAATTGTTGTGTTTTGTTGATCTAAACCTGCAATGACATGTGAATTTAAAAAATCAACATAGATACAACATTAAGTCTAACAATACAATATATACTTAATCAAAACACTATTAAAATTCTAAATTACCTGGAATAGTTTTTTGAAATGTCTGACCAGGTATAACATTAAGAAGTGATGGTTGATTTTCATGAATTGTAGGAAAATTGGTTGAAATAGGAATTCAAAATATCTCATTTAATGAATGAATACATTTAATAACACTAGGAAATTAACACCAATAATTTGTATTTTTACTGTGTTTTGTTGATCATCTAAACCCTAAACGTTTTAATTTAAAATCAAACATGGGATAACACAGTCTAACAATACATATACTTAACAAAAACATTAAAATTCTAAATTACCCGAATAGTTTTTGAAATACCACCGTATAACATTAAGAGCGGATGGTTGATTTTCATGAATTAGACCGCTTATTTATTTGATTTATTATATAAAATTGGTTAGAAGAATTCAAAATATCCTATTTAATGCATGAATACTTTAATAGTTAGAAAAATTACCACCCACAATTGCATTTCATTATTGTTGTGTTTTGTTGATCATCTGTGGAATTTAAAAATCAAATATAGATACAACATTAAGTCTAACAATACAATATATACTTAATCAAAACACTATTAAAATTCTAAATTACCTGGAATAGTTTTTTGAAATGTCTGACCAGGTATAACATTAAGAAGTGATGGTTGATTTTCATGAATTGTATCTGCTATTTATTTGATTTATTATAGAAAATTGGTTAGAAATAGGAATTCAAAAATATCTCATTTAATGAATGAATACATTTAATAGTTAGAAAATTACCATCAATAATTTGCATTTCATCAGTTGTTGTGTGGTTCAGATCAATAGAGAAGGGAAATCGACATCTTCTATTATTGTCTTGATCATCCAAACCTACAATGACATATTTTTAATATGTGATGTAAAAACAATAATTATTGCTATGTAAAATACTAAAATAATTTTGAATAAATGTACTCACTATGTTGTTTTCTGATGATAACCCTTTGTTCTTGTATTTTTTATGCCTGAACGATTGGAAACCTTTTTCTTCTTTTGCTTCCTACCATCTATGGAGGGGAATTGAAATTTTTCATGCTCTTCAACTCTTTCATTCAAGTCTTGATGGATGGCATTGCCTCTTTGACGAATAAACTGACGTTTTCCCATTTTGCTTGGACTAAACCATGGTGATATTCGTCTCATAGGCATATCCTTTGAGCCAGGGATCGGTGTAAGTTTGGAAGACGTAAGAGATGCTTGAAGATATTTTCTAAATCTTTCAACACATTGACTAGAGATATGTTTTTCATCTACTCTAGTTGGTAAATCTTGGAGTAGTTAATTCAAATAATCAACAACATTTTGGAAGTTATCATTGGAAGCATCATATGATTTACAACCATCTGTAATAAAAATAATAAAGATCATGTTCATAAAATATAAAAAAGGTTTTTCATATTTAATTAAAAATAGTGATATTAAAATTTACCAATTCTTTGGTCTTTGCAAATGGCAACCCCAATCACATCTTGATCTTCTTGTGGAATACAATAATCTATTACAAATAAAATATTAATTAAATTTTAAGAACTATAACAAATAATTAATATTTTATTATAAATATCATATCAACATTACCAGTGGCATTGTTCTCATGACTGAAACTTCCTCTGACATCATCATCATTATCAACCAATGGAGCAACACCATCTATAATTCAAAAAAATATTTTAGTTAGTTTCTATTAGAA
>VDFB02353493.1:360152935-360233977 GCA_007258455.2 Sequoia sempervirens | reverse complement strand
TATTTTAAGGGGAATTAAAATAGAACTTTTGTTTCTTCCACACAAATTTGAACATCTTTTAAGATGCCTTGAAACTTACCATGTGAAGCAACACATTTATTAGAAACATTTAATAACCTCTTTTCATTGACCTTCTTGGTCATTTAGTTTTCCAAAATTTCTCTTCCAAACTAGTAGAATATTTCTTAAAGGAATCAAGTAATAGCCTCAATTGTTGTACACCAGACATATAATTATCAACATTTTCTTCTAGGAAATTGTCTTGCAGTATTTCTACTACTTCAACAATAATTTTTACACTCCTTTGGTGTGTCTAAAGTATCTCCTTCCTTGCATAGGCATGAAAGACATCACCAAGCTGTAATTTATGTAGGGGAGACATTTTATCAATATCTACTTGTCCTTTTTGCATGGAAATATGTATTGGCTTTGTAGATAGCACTGGTTGGAACTATAGCTGCATATCTAGTAGACTTTTCAATGAATCTCCAAAAACTCTAGAGGATTCACCAATAGTTTGAGAAATTTCTTCATCAGTATTCTCAATCTTTTCCTTCTATTTCCTATTAGAGCATTATTTTGTATTATTTTCTCCTTTTGTATACTTCTCACTATCTGGAGGAGCCACACTCTATTCCTTTTATACTTTATCCTTCTCTAGGTCATCATGTTTAACGTCTTCTCTTTGCTCAACAATATTCTTCACATCTAGAGGGTGCAAGTTTTGTTAACTTTGAGCTTCATTCCTCTTTGGGATGTCCTATTTCTCTTCTTTTTTCCCTTTAACAACTACATTCTCCATATCTGGAGGGGTGTTATCATTTACTATGTTATCTTGTTCACCCTCAAGCTTGGGCACATGATCAGATTGCTCAATCACAAGCTCATTATGTCATGCTACAATTTATCTTCATTGTTTAGAGACATTCCCGATTCTCTTACCAAGTCTATAACTTTCTACATTGTCTCATATTTCAACCTTTCTATGTTCTCTTTATCTCTTCTCATTAGAGTGTTGACTCTTTTTTATACCTTGAATTCCTTGTCATACACTTGAACCAACTTAGCTCCATCTTCATTTGTGAGAGAAGAACCAATGTTCTCATCTTTGCATGTTCATGAGTTTCTTCCTACCTTTTGGTACTCAAAACACCTTTAGGGTCATTAGTCAGTTGATTCTCAATTTATCCAAGGCTAGTATTAAATGTTATCATGTATCATGTCTGTAGTATCCGCTTATCATTATAGATCTTATGTACCCTGATGCCACAAGGGATAGAAATGCAGAGGTAAAGGAGACCCTGTCAACCATGTTAATGTCTAAACAACATTATGTAGTGATTTTTTCCTCGATGAGAGATTTTTAGCCAAAATTTTCCCTAGGACCTTGAAAGATAGTGCCTTAGAGTGGTTTTCTAACTTGCCTAATCATTCCATCTACTCCTTCAATGAGTTTGTGGATGCTTTCATAAGTTACTTTCAAGTTCACATGACACCCAAGAAGACAATGGTAGACCTCATGTGATGTAGACAAAACATAGAAAAAATAATAATTGATTTTACCTCACGTTATCAATCTGTGTATGCTCAAATAGATGTTAAGATTCCTAATGCACATTTGCACAAGATGTTTATCGATAATTTGCATAGAAACCTTTAGGATAAGTTAACTACGATGAAATTCCATTTGTTTATGTATTTATACACAACCCTATGTGAATATCACTACTTGGTTTCAAGTCATGATTAAAACTCGACTTCTAGCTAAGTTGAAAAACTTGAACAGAACAATCAAAACAATTATAACAATCAAAACTTTTGAAAAAAAAATAGAGGCTTCTTATGGTTCAATTTGCCTTCACAACCGCAACCCACCCAAGAAGTTCAAAATTCCATGGCTATTGTTAAGACAGTTGTGCATTATCTTTATGCGGATCCTAAGAGATAATTTATTCCTTTACTCGATTCCCTCCATCATACAATGAACCAATTCATCCAAAAACACATGCTCACTTTGCCACCAGTCAGACCGCTTGATCCAAACCAACCATTACCACCCACCTTCAGGCCTAATGCTTATTGTCACTTCCATCGCCAAAATGGACATGACACTGAACATTGTAAGTGTCTAAAACATTTAGTTAAAGACCTCATTAATATAGGTGATGATACAAGTGAATTGTTCATTGAGGGTATTAATGATAGAGGCAATAAATTTGTTGCACCCCGTAACTAGAATTTACAGATTTTCACCAACCCTATGCCTAAACATACCACTTCATTTGTCAAGGCTAGCGAACCTTCAAATACCAATGTAATGACCATTGATACACATAATGAGCAACATGATATATCTCAAATGTTTATAAAAAATAGTTCTATGGATAATCTCATAGCTATGATAGATGTTATCCCTTGAAAGGGCCAAACCAATAAATCTCTTGATATCAATTTTTCTAATAAGTACATACTACCAAAGCTTCTTGACATTCCTCTCTACATAGTTGGATGAAACTATGATAAGCCTACTAATGGGATATTCATAAATCTCGCTTGTCACAAGAATGTGATCACAGAGAATATTTTGGTACTACATAACATATATCAAGATGATTATGATAATGCGACTACATGGATAAAAACACATAATGGTTTTGCATGCCCTATGATTAGATTGATCATGCTACCCTTACAAGTAGGATTGGAAACATTAGATTTGACATTTTCAATTATTCCACAATTCAAACACTTTTGTTTGTAGCTAGGCCACCCTTGGCTTCACTCAATGAAAACGGTCCCATTAGTCATCATAAGTGTTTGAAGTTTCCACATGACAATGAAATATTTATCGTCCATCATAGCTGATTTAATCCCCTATCCTCAAAAGGAAACTTTTCCCTAGAAGCCTTTTGGCCCGAAACCATGGAACCCATTACACCTTAAAAGAACTTCTTTTTCATAACATATCAAAACTTTAAAGCCAAAAGGATTGTTGAATTGTCTCTTCAGGTACATCCTTGACCACTTCCACATCTCCTATTATAGATGATACCATGCTTCACACTACCTCTAACCATGATCAACCCTTACCCACTTCATTGCAATCTGATCCTTCAACCTAATTGTCTAAGAGACTAAGGGATGTTGAAAGTAATCCGATCTTGCCACCACAAATTAAACAAGTATATAAAGCTAAGGTGAAAATGATTGATCCACCTCCTTTTGAAACAAAGGAGCCTATAGTTGATCAATCCACTCTAAAACCTAACCAACTTCAAAATAGAATTAAATGAAATTAGGGTGTTAGAGAGTGTTGCCATCATTGTCACTTTCTCACTCGACAAATAAAAAATGAAACCAATAAAGAAAACCAACCTCCCTTGTTGACAGAAATAATTCCTGATAATCCTCCTGACCCACTAGAGGATAGTCCATCACTAGCCCCACAACAACCTAAACTTATACAAAAACTGCCATTCCTGATACATCCTTCCTTGGACATCACTCTTCATCCTCCTATTGTCATTAATCTTGATGAGGATGATGATGAAGAGATTGATAAATTCGATGAAGAGGTGCACAATAAGTTGAATTCTTTATTCTCCTCTTCTATGAGCTTAGATGATAAATATCTTATACTAAGTGCACAACTTGGTGATTCTCCTAACTTGGCACTTGCAATTCGTCCATTGGATAATCATCTGCCTTTGCAATATGATGATCATGATTGGGAGGTAGATGGCCTATTAGATGGTTGATCTGCCTTTTACTAGCTAGCTTTTTTTTAATTTCCTTTTTGTTTTTTTTTTATGTGTGTATCCTATTCCCCCGTATCATGTGTTTGATGTTATCTCTCTTTGTACACTTCTTCTATTCGTATATCTATTCTTCTATATGTCATACATTTCTTTTTTCCTTGTTCAAATTTCTCTTTTTGTTTTGTATTTCTCTTTTGTAGATTATGCAAAGCATAGAGACGCCCTAAGTCTCTTCCATGCTGACCCAAATAGTCCTTGTCTTTTTCTCTTTTTGTTTTGTGTTCTCATTTGGGGATGACGAAAAGCGTAGAGACGCCCTAAGTCTTTTCCATGTTGACCCACAAGGTCTCTTTTCCTTTCCTTTTTCTTGTCTTTTCTTGTGTTTTTCCTTTTGGGGATGACACAAGGCATTAAGACTGAAATGTCTCCTTCCTGTTGACCCAAAAGCTTTTTCATTTTCTTTCTTTTCACTTGTGTTTTCCTTTTGGGGATGACACAAAGTGTTGAGACCACAATGTCTTCTCTATGTTGAACCAAAATGAATCTCTATTTTCCTTTTTTTTCGCTCTATGTGTGTCATTCTTCTGACCACCCTAACCACATTAAAATGATAATATTTTTTTATGAGATTTTAGATACAAGTAGAGGACTCATGTCCCGATGTGATGCATATTTTTTATAATTTTTTTCCAAGTAAATAATTAATTATGATTTTTCTTACAACTTTTAAAAATATAAAACTCGTATGTCTGACGACCTTAACCTGGTCAAAACTTCATGCAATTCATTTTTTTTTCTAATCCTATAGTATGTGAAACATAGAATGTGACGCATGTTTCAGATTCAAAAAATGTGATAAAGTTTGAATGCTATAGATTTTTTTCAATCAGCCTATCAATCAAGACTTTAGTCATAATTCAAATAGAAAATGAATAATAATTATTTATTAAATTCAAAGTAAAACATAATTTATATTGGTGGAAAGCTGAGAATCTCCTTTAAAAACCCTTTTTGTTTAATCAATTTTGGGTTAAAAAAAGTTGCCAACCACATGGGCCATCATATCACTTACATATTGCCACTTTTTGGCCCATCATGATCCTACACATACCCTTATCACAAGGTATAATTTTGGCATGGTTGAGCGAGTAGCCCAACTAGCAGCATGACTTTTCCCCATAGCCACTTTTGTGTTTGTGAGTGTATACCAACTAGAATATGTATCTCTTTTTCTGCTTTCTCATCCCTCGAACAGTCAAAAGTTTCATGGCCCCAAAGTGAGTATACATTTAGTTCTTCTCACCTGCTGGAATCATCATGTGTTTTGTCACGGTAGAGTGACTACTCATTCTCTTTCAAATGGCCTAGATCTAATTCACAACTAGTTGGATTGATGATCAAAGCTTCATTTAATTCTCAACACTTGTGTGTTTCTTTGTTCTTATGCTTATTTTTCCATGGGGTCTTCATCCTAAGGGCTTGATCATCCCTCTTGATTGTTGTTATTCCATCTTCCTAGCATAAGTGCATTTTAAGCCTCCTCTCAATGTTCATTGCTACTTTAGTGTGAGTCCAACAAGTTCTTCCTCTCACTAAAGTGGGGATTAAATGTGCTATAGAAAAATGGCCCCATGCCATTTTCATGGCCTTTTAGGTCTTTTTTCATGGTGTTTAACATATTTTTCTCTAATTTTATGATGTAAAATGGCTTGAACATGCTTATTTAGGTACTAAAATTCAAATATTGAAATTTTTTGAAGGTGTTGTGAAGTGTTGTAAGACATTTCCATAGTATTCTAGAATTTTATTTATTATAATTCACCTAAAAATCATCCTTTTACACATCAAAAGTCCTATTTTCATGTGTTGTAAAGTCTTGAAACAAAGATTCACACTTTTCTAGGCATATTCCCCTTATTTATCCTTTTCTTATGACTTATTTGACCTCCTTATACACTCACATGCTTTATTTAAGTGTATTCTTGGATATACTCCCAACAAAAAAATTTAAATGCAATTTAATTCCTAACACCTAAATTCAACTCCTAGGTGGGACCCACTCACCATGGGTAGCGAATGAGTCCCCCTTGGCTCCAAAATTCAAAATATTTTAAATTTCTTTCGAGTTTTTATTCAAAAATATACTTGATGTCATCCTGTGATAAGGTATGAATGGTTACTAATTAAAAAGAAGGTATAAATAAGTGTTTTTACATTCATTTTAACATCCATCCATTCACTCATTCATTCAAGCATCTTGCAACATTTCATCAAACAACTATTCAAGCACTTTGGAGTAGCCATTGGCATTACTTTAGTCTTGCATTATCAAGGATTTTGGTAAGTTTATGACACTTGCATGTTATTAATTTATCATTTCCTTTACATTTCATTTATCTTTATTGGGTTTGATTACCAGAGTGGGTTTTATTATTTATGCAAGATGTAATAAATTTCGTTATACTAGCATATCTATCCTATCATATAGTCTATGTAGAAAACATGGAGAGATATCAATTGTAGGAATCCAAGATGATAATAATATTAATATTATGTGTTTGTAATAATATTTTGTCAAGATATATCATCATATTTACATTCTCAAAATTATCCTCACTACATATATTATATTTATCTATCAATTTTATTTATTATAGATTTTACATTAAAATGCATGATTTATATTATTCACATGCATACTAATGTGGGGATCATGCATTCTTCCAAAATGCATCTACTTAGCAAATCTATAAAATTTAACAATTAGGAATCGCACCTAATTGATTCATCATAACAAGCATTCTTCCAATGTGTATTAGATTCTCAAAGGCATGTGATATTTATTTAATCCTTTCAATTAAAGGGAAATGAGTAAGGCAATTTGTATTTTCTTATCATACTAACTCTTAATAGCTTTAATTTAAGTGTTTGATCTCAATGAATGATAAAAAATAAATGGTACAGTTATTTTGTAATACCTCATGTTTGCCTACTTAAGATTTATGTGTGGGCCTCTTGGTCATTAGGTTCAAACTTGTCAATTGAGTAGTTACTTTCTATGTTTTGAGGTGCAATGCATTTGACACTTGTGCCTTGTCCTTCATTTAATTTTTTTGGTTCTATGATTATTATTAGTGTTGATGCTTCATTGTGCTATCAAAGTATTTTTAAATAGGTTTTGTATTGTTACGTAGACAATGGTCTATAAATGTTATGTTGTGACTTTTATATGTTTGATTTATATAATAATATCTATTATCATCCTTTTTATCAAAGGTATTTATTCTTATTCTTTATCCTTTTTGTTCTTCCTCATAATCTCTTTATTGTAAGTGACCATTGTCCATTGTCAACTAAAATTACTTTCCCTACATATTATAATAAATAATTTATTGAATTATAAATTGATAAGTGGTGTAACAAGAAACACAAAATATTCTCAAACCTAAATATTACAAGAAACACATGTAGCATCTAACCTAAATTTACGCAAGATCACATCAATTACTTTATACTCTTCTCAATCCTAAATTATTAAATCTAGGTGGCTGATGTAGCTATATAGAAGTAGGTGTATGAACAAGTGTGATAAATAATAAAAATAGGTGAATGCATGAACTGATAAATTGATTAATTCTAAGGGATAGACCATAAATTTACACATGATCATACCATTTTTCATTAAAATATATCGATATATTTCTTAAAATTAAGTTAATGAGAAAAATCTGTAAATATACAATATAAGTTGAAAGTACAGTAAACTATATTGATTATCTATAATAGTGTTGAACATGATCCTCCATTGCAATGTCATCAAAACCTATAAATTGCATAGTTTAGTTATTAAATTGATTTAAAATTAAACATAAAAAATTGTTAGAAAATCATTTAATAATTTTTTTACCATATCTAACTTGCATTGCATCTATTGTTGTTGGTGTTTCGTTAAGATCAATAGAAAATGGTAACGTATGTTGCCCAGTGTTTTTGTGATCATCTAAAGCTGCAATGGCATGTGTATTTAATAAATCAACATAGATACAACATTAAGTCTAATAATACAATATACACTAAATCAAAATACTATTAAAATTTGAAATTATTTGAAATAGTTTTTTGAAATGTTTGACTAGGTATAACATTAAGCATTGATGGTTGATTTTCATGAATTGTATCTCATATTTATTTGATTAATTATAGAAAATTGGTTAGAAATAGGAATTCAAAAATATCTCATTTAATGAATGAATACATTTAATAGTTAGAAAATTACCTCCATAGGTGGTAGGAAGAAAAAGAAGAAAAAGGTCTCCAACCGTTCAGGCATAGGTGATATTCGTCTCATAGGCATATCCTTCGAGCCAGGGATCGGTGTAAGTTTGGAAGACGTAAGAGATGCTTGAAGATCTTTTCTAAATCTTTCAACACATTGACTAAAGATATGTTTTTCATCTACTCTAGTTGGTAAATCATGGAGTAGTGAATTCAAATAATCAACAGCATTTTGGAAGTTATCATTGGAAGCATCATATGATTTTCAACCATCTGTAATAAAAATAATAAAGATTAAGTTCATAAAATATAAAAAAGGTTTTTCTTATTTCATTAAAAATAGTGATATTAAAATTTACCAATTCTTTGGTATTTGCAAATGGCAACCCCAATCACATCTTGATCCTCTTGTGGAATACAATAATCTGTTACAAATAAAGCATTAATTAAATTTTAAGAACTATAAAAATCAATTAATATTTTATTATAAATATCATATCAACATTACCAGTGGCATTGTTCTCATGACTGAAACTTCCTCTAACATCATCATCATTATCAACCAATGGAGCAACACCATCTGTAATTCAAAAAAATATTTTAGTTAGTTTCTATTACAAAAAAATATGTCATTTAAAATATAAATATAATACTTAAATGTTAAATAACTCTTACCAGAAAATTGATCCTGCTCATTTGTTATGTTTCTCTTTAGGAGATCTAAAATCTTCAACACATGTTTGGATGTGTTTCCCCTTTTTTCCCACTCACAATCACATACATGTAAATTTGGTCCAAACTTCCTAACAAGATACCATTTTATTGGAATAGATTGACTTCTTATCCTATATGTGTTAGGGAGGAGATCATATGGATAACAATCTGTGTCAGGTATTTTTTGGGACCTCTCTAATGCAGTATTGTAATATCTTTCTTTTTTAAAGTTAGTTAAAAATCCAGATGACTCCAAATATCTTTTATTTTTATAAAATGGCTCTACCCTATGAAGAAGTGTATGGATAAGCCAATCCATTCTCCTTGTACATTTCTTAGCACGATCACTTAGATAATGGCTCTTGATGTGGAAGTGGTATGACTCTATGGAAGCATTAGTCTCTTGATTAGCATGAGAGAAGTTTCAAAAAAAAATTGGCCACATTTCTATACAAAAAAACAATAAAAATGTCTTAGTAAACATAAAAAATAACTTTAATGATGTAATGCATACAAACCAAAATGAATAATCTTGCAAACTTACCAATACGACCCTCATTATGACACCAAGTTTTTTGGAAGTAATCAATAAATTTCTTCTCTTCTTTGAATTCCTCCATGAATTTTTTTATTAGGTGAGTAGTGATGTCTACATTGTCACTTATTGCATGCATTATCTCACCCAATCTATCAAACATATTTGTACCAACATCCTTATTGCTGGCATACCTAGATTGTAAAAGATAATATCAATCTATGGGGTTCAAACACATAATTTTCCACATATTTTAATTAAATATTGACTTACTTATACACATTTTTCAGCCATGCTCTGCGTACATGCCAAATACATAAAAGTACTCGGCATTGAAATGATAATCTACAAGTTACATTATAAATTTTGATAAGTAAATTATGAAAAAATAAAATGTTATATTCAAACTATTTTAAGCTATAAATTATGAAATATATATTTCTATAAACTAAATATTAATCATTTATAAAGAGTTGATTGAAGTTTAAATATAAAAACTAAGGCTAATAAAAATCTGATAGTTTCAATCTCTGCAGTAGCGTCATTGTCATGAATGCATTGACATTCCAATCTTCTCAAAATTCTTTCCCTCATTATAAACTTCTATTAGCCATTCATTTAGATCCTCAACTTTATTTCTAGAGGATATGGGCCATGTAATAGGTACACCAACCTCATGTTCATCAAAAACAAGCAAGGTATATAATTGATACTACACATGAATTAAACATTGATAAATTAATATTTTTAAATAACTAAATCAATGATAAAATAAAATCCAAAAATTTATAGTAAATGTTACTTTACTTACACCATATTGGTTTGTTGAAAATGTTGAGTCCATTGCAATAATTGAGTTGTGTGAATGCTTGACCATCATTTCTCACATCCATGGTGTTTGGATGCCTATGATAAATGGAACATTTTCCATGGTGTTTGGTCTTTTATAGTAGAAGAAGTTATCCTTCTCCTCTGCATGCCACAAATTGAAACTTATTGCATCATCTTCATTCTTTTGGGATCGAATGGAGCGTACTCTTTTCCATGCATTCAACACATCCTTCCTTAATAGACATGCATCCCTCTTATTCATCAACTTAGTCAAACCATGGTCTAAGTAGTGTTGTTCACATATTGTGTTGATCCCCAAACCCATTAGTAATAAAGACTCAATATATGATTTGCATTCATTTGATAACCTTTGTGCAAAACTGCTCCTTGGATCACCAGAAGGGTCATCCTTTCCATGAAAAAATTCACCATTGGCATCACAATGGCTCCAATCATTATACATAATTATTGCAACATGTGGTCTACCATACATGACCCTAACATAAAAGTGAGTTTGACAACCCCTTTTTTGAATAAACCTTTGTGTTCTTTCCATGTTTTCAGATTTATTTCTTTGATCGTCTAGGCCAAAAGCACACCAATATCTATTTATTCACACAAAAAAACATATATATTAATTCATATAAAAAATTAAATATTAAACTGACATACTTATTAATTATATTTAATCTAGGAAAACCTGGAGTATGTCATGGTAGTGTAGTCAGTAGGTTTTGATGTGTTTCTCTCTTTATGATATTTACATACAAATGATGTCTCTGTACTATATAGTAAACTTTCACCTTTGATAAATTGAGGGAGTCTCTCAAGAGGGATTGCAGCATATAAGTCCATATTGTCATCATCTCCAATAGGTGTCCATTCAAGGTCCTCACTTGAGAAATGATTTCCTTGGTTGGGAATGTCTTGCACATGTAGTTCAATGAGTGATTGCCATTTACACTTTCTACCCATTCTGAATAAAATTAATATAGTTAGCAATCCTCTATGTTTAAAAATTGTATGAACAAATATATCAATTTTTCTATTTACTCCATGATAATGATATTGTTATCTTACATGTATATATAGGTAAGCTCTATGATTTCACCAAATATTCTAGCATTAGAGGCAAAAATAAAATTCCATGTATTGCCAAATGAGTCCCAAATTTTTTTTATTGAATTATAGATGTTAATTTTTGCATGAACTAAATGCACACTACCAACTATGAGTATAACTAAACTAAATACAATATGTTTCTAATACATCCTAGTGGTGCTCTTGCTACATATCTCTAATAGAGGTACATCTACAAGAAATATAATAGAAAATTTATATATGTGAAGTTTGATATAATATTTGTTAGAGTAGATGTGTGATGTGTTTTCCGTTCTTCTCACTTGAATCTCTATTCACTATTTATAAAGAATAGGTGTGTACGTTAATATACATAATCTACTAGGTAATGATCTACTAAGAACAATGGGGAATTGAACTCCAAATCTATGCTTGGACTATAAATGCACATGAGTGCCCACTAATTATCTAAATACTTGTACCAAGATCATCTTATCATTGGGATGCCTAGGAATCTTATATGGAGCACCAATGAATCCTTACATTCTAATGTAGGATAATTTTGGGAATAGGATAAACTATTTCCTATGCTTACTAATCTCAAATTTAGTAGCATCTAATAATCTGTTAGTCATATCTCCCTCCAAAAGTCTTAATATCCACATACAAAGAGCATGATTAACCCTCATGAATTTATTATGAGGAATGGTAGATAAGTCATTGATTCCTTTTAGAGAGGTATCTGAATGATAAGGAATTTTCTTCCTTATTAATATCCTATATGTAGCTGGGAGTAAGCATGATACTTCCTTACTTATTTTGGAATTTATTTGATTGAAAGTCAATTTTTTGTAATTGTAGGATTTAAGATGTGAACTAGATTTGTAGGAAAATAGGATACAAGTGAATTTGTATGTTATGTTTAAAATGTGTAGATGCACTTAAAATATCTATAAATTTATTATTGAACATTATTTACAAACATTCATGTGCATGTGGAATCTTTGTATTTCTATATAGGTGCATGTGAATCAAATTAATCCAATAAAATTTGAGATCACAACCAAACAAAGATTAAGATTACATGCAAATAAAATTGCATGAAACTCTATACTAGGATAAATGCAAGATTTTGGTAAGGGTTTTTCTTGCATGGCTCTCATACCATGTTATGATTTCCAAGATCATAAAGAAAAAGATTAGGAACTTCCACAAAATACATGCACACAAATAAGCCTAATGATATTATCAAGAGATTGATACAACAGGTGATTTGAATGTACAATGTAACCTTGCATATATAGGCAAGGTGGTGAAGGTAGGAAAGTCGAACATTATGAATGACTAACCCTTCAATGATGAAACACTTGTTAACTCACATGACAAGTGTTTTAGTGAGTGACAAGTGTGCATGAAAGAGATTTCTCACAAGTGAAGACATGTGTCTCAATGACATGAAGTGAGACAAAATTATAGAAGTCCCTAAGTGGAGGCTTAAACAACATGTTAATAGGAGTTGGTGTTGACTCATATTTTGAATCCATGAGAGGCTTTGAACTCCCCCTCTTTGTAAATTTTCTTAATCACATAATGAATAAAAGATCAATATTAGAGGAATCTATTTCAAGGTGGTTGAACATCTCTTTAGTGTAACCATTGGCCTCTCCATAAAGGGAAAGAAAATTAAACACTTGAAGAGTATTAGAGACAAATATTGCATCAATTCCATCCATGTGGGAGATAATAGGCTTGTGAAATTATAAAACAATTATAAGAGAGAGGACCTCCCAAGCCCTTGGAGTTAGGTAAGTTACCACCATTATCCTATGTTAGGTGATCATTTTCTACTTATATTTTTATTAACTTAACAACTTTCCTAATATGGCTAACTATCCTTTGCAAGTGTTCAAAATCCCTACTTCCAAAACCAAGAAAATCACTAAATTTTTTACCCATCTCTTCTAGTCAAGAAGGTTTGTGATCCCCAATCCTCCAAGGTTGAGGATAAATTTTTTTTATCTAAGACTGTGAACAAAGATGAGATTGGTGTGAAAGGGAGGAAGTGGTCAGTCCAACCCAAAAAAGAATAAGAGATCAACTAGACTTTGATGAAAGAAAACTCCAAGTTAGATGAGATTAATGTAGTGGTTTCTAGTGGGGAAGAGGACAACCTTATGAACCTAAGGAATCTAAAAATGAAAACTCTAAGGATAAGGATAGTGTTAATTCTAAGTCTAATTATAGTTATTTCCAAGAAGAACAAAGCATGGATAACATGAGCCTAAGATCTTCAAGCAATACTACTAGTGCCAAAAAACCAAAAAAGACCCCTACTACTATTAAGACCTAGATTGCAGAAATTAGGACCAAGGGGGAAATGTTCAACTAGTCAAGAAAAAGGACATTAATTATAAAAGAGGATAAACCCCAAGAAAAGGATACCAAAGATCAAAAACTAAAAATGAAACCCCTACCAAAATGAATCAACCTATTAAGAGAGGTGAAGTTCAATGAAGGGGAAATCTAAAAGGGTTGATACAAGTGATGAGTTTGATTCACTAAAGGTCAAGTTTCACATTATATCCAAAGAAGGGGAGGCTATTTCAAACCTTCATGAATTGGTTGGATCTCTAGGTAGCTAGTTGGTGGCTTATTATTATTATTATTATTATTATTATCATTGTGTTTCTTATGTTGTTAGTTATAATTATCTATTGCCAATCTAGTAGTGTTATTAGTCTCTTGGTATTTTGATTATGAACTATTGGTTGTTTCAAGCTTTGTAAGGGAAGGGACCTAGTTTTCCCCTTTTATCTAATAAAAAATACTATTTTAAATTATTGTTAATATGTTTATCAAATTTATATTTAGATCAAAAATAAAAATTTACTACGTATTTTAAAAATTACAATTTTTTTTCTATTAATATAATTAGTACTCAAAGGTGTTATGCTTATGTCTATATGTAAACTCAAATGAGCTTATATTGTGTAGAATATTTGTCAATACCTTTCATTTGTTAAAGAATTGTTTAGAAATTTATTGTGCATACTATATTTGTTAAATAATTGTTTTAAGAAGATTCAAATTTCTTATTAAAAGGAATGAAATTTTGTGCTATAAGAAATAAGATCTATTAACCTATAAGACTTAATAATGATTCTTTTTTTTTTTCAAATACTTGTATTCAAAATTATAAGATAGTTGTAATTGGATTCTTGTTTCTAATCTTCCATCTAATGTGTCGTATTGTAGCTCTCTATGAATATTTTCAAACACGAGCTTGTTCAATAATAAAAAGTAAAATTTGACTAATAAAAATACAATAAGTATTTAACATTTTTAATTAAAAAGCTTAAAAAATATATAAACTTATTTTCCCATTTTCACAAGATTAAAAAAATTTAAAAAGGGGTGAAATAAGGATAGAATATTTTTTAATCAAATAAAAAGATTAAAAAATATATAAACTTATTTTTCCATTTTAACAAGATTAAAAAAAAATCAAAAAGGGGTGAAATAAGGATACAATAATTTTTAATCAAATAAAAAGATTAAAAGATATATAAACATATTTTTCCATTTTGACAAGATTAAAACTAGCTTAATTATCTTATTCAATAATCTATCTATATAACGCACCCAAAAATATTTTTATTGAGCATTGCCAAAAATTTTGTAATATTATTTTAAGTGCAGCATGACTGTAATGTATATAGTTTTGAATCTGTGATTTGATTTTGGTGGAACTAATTTCATGGAGATTGTGGTCTAAATGTTGATTTTCTTGATTTCAATCTTATTTTGATATTTCAAGAACTGGGAAAGCACGTATGGAGATTGTGGTCTAAATTTCTGGACGCATGTCATGCCTGCAAAGTTATTTCCACTTCAACTAAATTAAAATTCATAAACAATCAAAAGTATTTAAATAAGGATGGTTAAGTAAAGCTTTTAACTCTCCAAGTCCTCGACTGAGAATTTGAATTGTGTCTAAGGTTTAAAATAACTAATTTATAGAGATCTAATGGATGGAAATAACTAAAATTCTAAGTAAAATTTGGCATAAAATGTACGCGGAGCAGTTAAAACATGGGTTAGATGAAATGTGAAAAGGAAAATATTTTTTTTCCAAATGACAATCAAATGTACTTAATTCTAAATTAGTTTACATATGTGGATTATTATCAAATTATTCAAGAATAGGATAAGATAATTTAGTTTTATGATCATTACTATTTTGTTGATGTTAAATTGTATGTATCAAAATTAAAGAAAATGGTTATGATATTTGAATGTATAAGATTATTTAAATTATTTTTTCTATTATACTCTAGGATAACTTTGCTATTTTGGTGTAGATTTGTGATTGTGAATTAGGTCTTGTTGACAAATTTGACTTTAATCATATGTTCTAGTTTTTGTCCTATGAGCAATCTCACATATGATTATTTAATCTCTCTAGAAGCCATGGGTTGTGGTATTAATAATACACTTTTGATAGGTTACCATATGATTGAGTTGTAAGGGCTCTTTGCCTTGATCAACCCCTTGACAATAAATAAGATTGAAGACAATAAACAAGTCTTAGGATGCATTTTTTTAATTCTTTAAGCACAAAATTCAAAAGTGATGATATTGTTTTCCCTTTTAGGATTTTATCAAATGAGAAGTGCATTAGAATGCAATTAAATGCTTTTAAATGCTAGAACATGACATCAAATTGCAAAAACATGTGTTTAGTTGACCTTGGGTGGCCCAAGAAAAGTAAAGGCGACCAATCAACCATAATATGATTTTTTGAATTTGATTTAGGGTGGATCGATTGCGTGCTAATGGGAATGACCTTGTGATTGTAAACTTGACTTGTGATAAAAGAAGACAATTAAGATCATGACAAAAAATGGCTATTTAGGGATTAATGTACATGTACAAGCATGATAGTCAAATAGATAAGCTAAAATTATAGATATGTGTAGACATAAGAGTAATATAAAGCAATAAATATAGGATCATGTTTGGATAAAACTAGGTAATTGGGCTCAACTTTACACAAGATTGAACCATTTATATCATCTTGTACATGTATTAAGGCATGTCCTCAAAATAGACACAAAATTAAATGAACAAATAATAAGACTTGGCTTTTGTGTGTATTAATAAAACAATTTGTTACATTTTTTTAGTGATTCATGCTAATGCTTTACAATTATACCTATGATTTTATGTTCTAATAGACTATTGGATAATCTATTATTTATTCTATATCACTTCTTCAACATAAAAGTGATATTTATATGTAGATTCCACCTTCATATGTAGATTCAATATATAAAATTATTTTTCCATGTTAGCAAGATTAAAAGAAATTATAAAGGGGTGAAATAGGGATACAATAATATTTAATCAAATAAAAAAGTTTTAAAAATATGTAACATTATGATATTGCTATCAGGATTCAACCGTGTAGTTTCGAGTCAAACTCAGTGACTCGAAACTACACGGTTGAATCCTAATAGCAATATCATAATTTGACACGCTGTGGAAAATTACCTCCTACTTATCAATATGTAACATATTTTTCCATTTTGAGAAGAATAAAACTTAGTTATCTTATTCAATAATCTATCTATATAATGCAACCAAGATATTTTTATTGAGAATATGAATTATTGCGAATTTTTTTTGTGTTATTAATATGTAATATTATTTTAAGTATGCATAAATATTTAACTATTTAATTTGAAAATATTTTATTATGAATTTTATTATATTATAATTATTATTTAAAAATTACGATTAAAAATACTTACATTTAATAATTTAATTAGAAATTGATATACTTTTTTAAATTAGTTAATTTGATGTGTAAGAAAATATAATTTTATTTATACAAATGTTAAATTATGATAATGATTTTATTTATTTATAATAATTGTATGATTTTAATTTATAGAAATGCTAATTTATATTAATAATTTTTTACTTCAATATATTTGATATGTAAATAAATATATGATAAAATATATTTTTTACTTTATTTTTTATTTATAATAATTGTATGATTTTAATTTATAAAAATGCTAATTTATATTAATAATTTTTTAAATCAGTATATTTGATATGTAAATAAATATATAATAAAATATATTGTAATTTCTTTTTTACTTTCAAATATTTTCAAAATGAATCGATGAACCCATTTTCAATGGTTACATACATTACTATATTGTATTTTTACTTTCTATTGTGCAATGGCTTCCATATTTTATGGATGATAACTACCTAACAATCACTTATTCCTTCACTCTTAGTTACGTAATTTCAGGCGTTGTCTCTTCCACTCTTTAACATGGTGGGTGAAAGATTAATTACAAATCTGAAATTTAATCTATTCTTAATAATTTATCAGTTTTTCCTACATTCAAAAATGAGTTTTTTGGATAAATTTATAATCATAATAAAAATTAAAAAATCAAATATGAGAAGCTTTGAGAAGCAAAGAAAAACAATAAAATGAAAATGTATGATACATTTTTTTTCATCAAATATACTTACTGCTATTTTAAAATCATTTAATTTTAATATATGGTTTGAGATGCGCCAGCGGGTACCTGATTAATTCGTGAAAATTAGAAACAGCTCCTTCAGGTGGTCGCAAATCTCTTGATTTTGGCTTCTATTTGAAACTCTAAGATTTCTCCCGAATAAAATTGCGATAGCTGGTTAAAACTGATTTTATCCTCATTTTGATTATCGGCGGGAAATTTAGGCGCCAATAAGTTGTTGGGAAAATTTACTGCACAGCCGCAGCCAGCCGTGGTTGTTTAATAATATTAAAATTAAGAAAAACACTATAAAGTTTTTTGCACGAAATGAGTAAATAGATACTCCAGTGTGAAAACTGAATGCAGATGCTGTGATACGGGCAAATAATTGTTGTTAGTCATCTTATTCATAGATGCAACATATCCATGTCCCGGTGCATTCCGGCGCTTAGTATTTTCTTTATTTACATGCACATATAAATTTATATGCGTTGTATGTGTTGCCCACTAATAACTGTTACACACCTATCTTAAATTTGAAATTAAAATTGTTTAATTTAATATTTATTTTTAAGTATATTACTTATAATAATTAAAATTGTTTAAGTGATTATTATTAAGTGTATATATAAATGCAAATATTTATATTTTATAAAATTTATATTTATTATTAAATATTTATATTTTATAAAATCTATATGTATTGTTTTAATAAAATAAAATTTTAAAAATAATTTTGAATAAGTTGATTAATTAATGTATTTTTTATTATTATTATTATCTTTATGTAAATAGAAAGAAATTTAGATAAAATTAATTAGATTTCAAAGAATACTTTCAATTATGAATAGAGTGGAGTGTTTAATAATAAAAAGTTAAGGAATTAATTATTCATCACGGATCTATAACCTTTGGTTATTGTTGAAGGTTCATGTACTACAAATATTTTTTTATCATCTTGCTAAGTTGTTGATGGTTTTATGTTAATTTAAAGGGATTTTGAGCCCCTTCAAATATTGTTTTACCAATATTATCAAAATACTATTATTTTTATTTTCACAATCATAATATTAAAAATAGTATTCAAACTAAAAAAATGCAATCATATAATTGAATTGTTAACTTCAAGTCCTTCTTTAAAGCTAAAAAAATACAATCATATAATTGAATTGTTAACTTTCAGTCCTTGTTTAAATTAATTGCTATGATAATAGTGATAATAATAATAATACCACTACTTGCCTTTGAAATAATATAACAATTAAAAATATTGTAAGTTGCAATTAACCATAAAAATTTAAAATTGTAATCCAAAATTTTCCCTCATATCTTTCTTTTACCTAGTACCATATCTTTTCTATAGGAATATATTGTAATACCTTGTCTTTTATGGTTAAAATTTAGATTTATGTTTACGGATATAAATGTTTATTATTATTTTTATGGACTCCTTTGAAATAAATATTAATATTTTTATTAAATAATTTTAAGTGCATTAGTTTCACTTTATATTAGTGTGGTTGGACCAGCTTGAATTTTTCCCCTATATATTATGTCATTTAGTGTTAATATTATTATAAAAATATATTGTAAGGTATCAAACTCCCATGTAGAAATTTAATAATTAATAAGATTAAATACTTGTGGCTATAGATCCACTTGTCCATTTATCTATGTGATGAATATTTAATTCCTTGACATTTTATGATTAAACACTTTATTCACGATTAATGATATTCTAAGTTGAGCCTTTTGACATAAGAATTTTACCTAATTTTCTTTCAATTAAATTAATTAACCAACTTATACAAACTTAGAGTTAAATAACATAATCTAAATACTCTTTTATTTATAGACTAAAAAATATTTCTTATAATTTTCTAATAATTAACCATAAAAAAATTAAATTTGCAATCTAAAATTCTCCTTCACTTAAGAATTAAATAACACAATTTAAATTTTATTTTATTTATTTATTTTAAATATTTCTTATAATTATTTAATAATTAAATATAAAATTTTAAAATTTCAATCTAAATTTCTTCACATCCTATCCCTTTTTAATAAAAATAAACTTAAAGAAGGATAAAACAACTAACTATAGATGTTTTCTATGTTTTTTGTGGTTAAAATATGTATTGCATTATTCTTATTGGACAATTTGAAGTGCATTTGTTTATATGTTAGTGGGGAACAAAATATTGGTAAAACAATATTTGAAGGGGCTCAAAATCCCTTTACATTAACATAAGACCATCAATGACTTAGCAAGATGATAAAAAAAATATTTGTAGTACATGAACCTTAACAATAACCAAAGGTTATAGATCCGTGATGAATAATTAATACCTCAACACTCTATTATTAAACACTCTACTTTATTCATAATTGAAAATATTCTTTGAATTCTAATTAATTTTATCTAAATTTCTTTCTATTTACATAAAGATAATAATAAAAAATAAAATACATTAATTAATCAACTTATTCAAAATTATTTTTAAAATTTTATTTTATTAAAACAATACATATAGATTTTATAAAATATAAATATTTAATAATAAATATAAATTTTATAAAATATAAATATTTACATTTATATATACACTTGATAATAATCACTTAAACAATTTTAATTATTATAAGTAATATACTTAAAAATAAATATTAAATTAAACAATTTTAATTTCAAATTTAAGATAGTTGAAAACAGTTATTAGTGGGCAACATACAACGCATATAAATTTATATGTGCACGTAAATAGAGAAAATACAGATTCTGACACCGGATTGCAGGTTAGTGTGTACTTTGTTTAACTGACAAACACGTGGGGGTCTCCGAAGTTGATGCAGGATGGGCATAACATGAGATGGGCATTTGGTTTTCTAGGCTGCGTAGCCAGCTCCGTGCATTCCTGGGACTGGATAGCCAGTGCCTTCTGAATTCCGCAGGTCGTGTTCCGAATTCCGCGGGTCATTAACACGACGTTGACGTGCATTAACTTTTAGCAGATGTTATCTCACACTTTTGGCGTCATTATGGTATAGACTTTGTATTCTGTGCATTTACTTGTCACAAAGATATGACGAGCGGAGGCACTATTTACACTTGTGTATTGTATTCACAATAAATTTGATATGACCAGAGGAGGCGGCACTATTTACACTTGTGTATTGTATTCACAAAAATGATCATCGAGAAAATGTAATAAGCTTTCACACAATGGGATGTGATGGATTTCAGGAGTGGTTACGAATTCCGCAAGTCATTAGCACGTTGTTGACGTGCATTAACTTTTGGCAGATGTTACTTAACATATTTGTTGTTATGATATAACACGATTCTGGTATTTTGACACTTTTGTTGTTATGATACATACGATTTTGGTAATTTGTGAATTTCTTAAGTTGCATCATTCTTTATTATTCATGTGGTATTATTAGTTTTTCTTGTTTGTAGGGTATGTCCAGAATCATTATGAAAAAAATCATTTAAAAAAATAAGTTTTTAAGTGGCGATGAAAATTTTTAAAAAATAGAATTAGACAACTCGACGTAAAATTTTGAATAAGTTATTTATATTATTTCAAAAATATGTAAAAATAGAATATATAGTAAATTGAATGTAGTTTCTAAATTACTAGGTTTATTTTTTAAAAAAATTCATTTGGTGAAAATTTAAAAAATTTCAATGCAGTAGCACTTAAATTTTGGGAAAAATAAGAAATAGGTGTTTGTCTTGACCAATTTAACCACAATAAAATGATAATATTTTTTTATAAGATTTTAGGTATAAGTAGATAACTCGTCTCTCCATGTGATGCATATTTTTTTTTTGTAATTTTTTTTCAAGTAAATAATTAATTATGATTTTTTTATTACAATTTTTTAAAAACATAAAAACTCGTATGTCTGACCACCTTAATTTGGTCAAAAATTCAAGAAATTCAATTAATTTTTTAAAAATTCTATAGCATGCGAAGCATAGAATATGAAACATGTTTCAGATTCAAAAATGTGATATTGTTTGAAAGTTATAGATGTTTTTCAATCATCATATCAATCATAACTTTAGTCTTAATTCAAATAGAAAATGAATAATAATAATTTTAATAAATTCAAAGTAAAACATAATTTATATTGGTGAAAATCTAAGAATCTCCTTTAAAAACCCTTTTCGTTTCGTCAATTTTGGGTAAAAAAAATTGTCAGCCATATACTCATCATATCGCAACTTTTTGACCCATCATGATCCTACACATCCTGTAGTGAGTTTTGATTTTTCTTGTTTAATTAGTTACTACTACTTGCATGAGAAAGGGTGCAATAGATACACTGATAGAGTGAAAGTTTTTAAATATGTAAGTAAAAATGATAAGAACTGTACTTTCCTATAGAGTGAAAGTTTTTAATGAAATAAACAAGAATTGTGAAGTAATATTGATGAGATTAGAAGGATGTGTAGTAATATTGATCAAATTAGTTGGACAATATTTTGGCAAGTGAATTTTTTTAATAAAATAAACAAGAATTGTGTAGTAATATTGATCAAATTAGAAGGAAGAGAAAGGTTATGGTTATCTCTCTTGGATTTCCACCTTCAACTATTCGGTCAAGCACATTTTATCATATCGAGGAAGATATTACAATAAAATAGTTATTACTAAATTTGTTATGGGATAAAAAATGTAAATATAAATTGTAGATGGTTTAGTGTGGTTGTGGATTGAAGCAAGTCATGGGAGAGTGTTGTTATGGAGCAATGGAATAGAGTAGCCATAAAGTAGAGGAAGCGCATAGACTCGTAACAACACTTGTGTCCAAATGGTTGCAAAGATGTTGATCGTTACACTTTGCATGGTGACATTGTTGGGTGCAAATGTTGTGCTTGTACAAGAGAAGGGAGATGGAAATGAAAAGGGAAAGGCATTCATTTCCAAAAAATATCTTACAATCATGTCCCATGTATATTCATTTGAGGTGAATAGGGTGAGAAGAAAAAGGAAATAATTAAATATAATTCCTACTTGGGCCATGGCCTCCAATGCCCATAAAACATGTTTCATCTCCTTTGTCAGCGCCTTGTCAATTTGGGACGCCCAATGATGAATCACAACTTATAGGAGAGAATGATAAAAGACATTAAAAACAATATTCTAGCCACTGCGGCTTTAACAAAAAAGAAGAGTATATAATAATGGGAAAAGAAAGGGAAAATAATACACGTCTCCATATTACCCCTTTCGCTTGGCAATGGTGTTATTATAACTTCCCATGTATTGCCACCACCATATTAGTCATGCACAACCTTCTTAAACATTTTGGAGGAGTTTTAGACAATATTTTGTAGCCTTTGAAAAAAATATTAGTTGTGATTTAAAGCGTGTTTTCAAGCAGGGGCAAGGAATATTTCGGTTGCTTAGTAGTTGTTTTCTGAGCATAAATTTTTTTGGAGAACCATACATGAATTTAATAGATAACAACATAATTGTTTTAGAATAAAAATAAAACAAAAGATATTTCAATCTTGTAGAGGGATAGGTAAATGTAGTCTCTTGCAGTTTAGTAGAGTGAAATGTTACTCATTAGAGATTTCAAAAGAAAATCCATACTATATATGATTGTAATGCCAAAAAAATTAAAACCAAAACATAGCTAAGGATAAGACATAAATTCCAAAATTTTGACCACAAACATAAAATTAACTCACTTAAGTTTATTTCCAAGCAATTATAGGGGGAGACCTAAGGGGTCAGATCTTATTCCTCAGAGGCTCATCTCTAATGGCCTTGCCTACGTGTGCGTAGAGGCTTCATAGCTTGACAACTTGAGTTCACTCCAACTCATATTTGATTCACAAAAAATAATGTAACTCAATCTGTTCAATACTTTCACAAACAATTTGTCAATAATTCAAACATATATTCACTCTACAACTTTGAGCTTGTTGATCATAGTGAAATAAACGATACTAAAACATACATAAAATTCACTTTGTTTAACCAAATTTAAAAGTTTAATATGTTGTGGAAAGGGGAATAAATGAAGAATAAAACCCAAGAATCGCTTAGCATAAATCTCAAATGTATACGAACATTTTTTTGTGCAACTTAGTCCACTAGTTTCTCTCAAAATTGAATAGTTGACAAAAAGGGAAATTGGCTAAGAAGGTTCAAATTTATTCAAACAACATATACTACATGGTAATGATAAACAATGTGGTTAGAAGCTATGTAAGAATAATACATTATGGTAATTATCAAGAAACTATAACTACTAGAACACATGTTTAAGGTGTAACTGCCATGTATTTAACCAATGCATAATTCAATTACCTCAAACACATTAATTTATATTCTATTACCACAATTAGATTTTCTAAGATCACTAGGTGTAAGCCCATAAAAATCCATCGGTGGAGAGCAGAATCCTGCGATGAGTGAGGTTAAGTGTTCATTAAATTAATAACTGATAGCTTCAAAAGAGGTGCTTTACTTTTTGAACTACTATCATTAATAAGATCACATAATAAATAAATAAATAACCCCTGTTGGGCTCTCAGATTTCGTGGCTAGGAGTATCACTAAAGTTGAGTTTAGTATTAGAACTAATATTATGAGTAAATTAAACTCTACTATTACTATTTTTGTTATCAATCTAGATGATAACTATATTAAGTTTTAATAGAGGAAATATTAATATTACAAAGTTATTAACATTAATAATAATGCTCAAATTAATAATAAATAATGCATTAATACTATTACAAACAATGCAATAATATTAGTGTTAATGATCCTGTGAAGAATTTTATCAGGACGCTCTAGCTCAACTTATATGTGTTGAAGGTGGTATATCACCCTTAATGGAGTGTCTAAAAGGGCACAAAAAGAATTTTTTAGCTTAGTATGTGAGCACTTGGTGTGACAAAAGGGTCACGGTGGGAGGGATTTCATTTGGGATTAATGAAGAGGTTATCACAAAAGCTTTGGGTTGTCTTATTCAAGAAAAAAGTTTAAAAAGGACATGAAAGTGCAAGACATGGAGAGCTTGTAGACCTTGTTCAGGGAAAATGAATGGCCTATTCAAAATTGCATGCAGGTTTTGACTAGAGCAAGCTTCCTGCACCATGAGACTAGGTGTGTCTAGTTTTAATGAAGTATATCACTTTAGAAGGTTGGTTTAAAGTTTTCTATTTTTACCATTTGTCATTGTTGAATCACCTCTGCCATGGAATACTTATTATTTTCCCCTTCATACTTTCATCCCTTGAAATTTTGATTAAAGAAACCATGGATCTCATGGCGAAAAATCCTAATAAACCACCCCCTCTACCCCTGCTTCAAGGGCTTATCCTTCATTTTTATCATTTCATCCTTATCCTCTACTTGTCAAAACCCACTTCTGTTGTTAGAATCGAGGAACTCGAGCCCTCTGTTCTATCCCCTACTAAACCCTCTCTAGCTATCTCTATTGGCCCTAGAAGGAAGATCTCTCACATAACCACCTTGAGGAACCCAAACCTAAGCCCCCTACCAAAAAAAGGAGGGTGGTATGGGTTTGGCCCAATCCAAGGTCATTGATGGTCTCTACGAGCTAAAAAATACACCCATAAAGAAAGAAGGAAATATGCTTGTCAAAGATAAGCCTAAACTAAAGAAAGGAAAAAAGGACATCACCTTTCATGTTGAGGAACCTCCCACAGATAGTGATAAAGAAGACTCTGCTGCCAAAGACTCTCAAGGGGATATGGTGATGGCTATCAGTGTTGATATGGCAGTGGAACAAAAATGTGTTTGAAGGTCCAATAGGATGGAAAAACACCAAAAGGAGGTCTTGGTGGATGAAGTCTCCAGTAGCTCAAAGCAAGAAAAAAGCCAGGAGGATAGCAAACATGACATGGTTGAGGAGACTGAAGAATACATGGAAGGACCTAGTCACTTCAATGAGATGAATCAGATGATTCTAGAGGAATCCACTCCAAATTCCTCCAATCATAAGGCTCAAGTGGAAGAGACCAATAGTTCAAATGTTGAGAAGAACGAAGACCCCAACAACCTACTTGCTCGTGTCGCCAAACTGGAAAGGAAGTTTATGAGACTAGCCCTATTCACAATCAAATTTATCCACCACTTTGTTATCACTATGTCAATGGTGTTGAAAGATGAGGTTAACAAGAAGTTGGTTGAGGTTGAAAACAATAATAGTTGGGTTGGGGATGATGTGTAGAAACTCCTCAGGAAGGAGTGGGAGGGTATTGCTAGGTGATGGAGGGGTCTTGTCTATTTTTGGGTGGGTTTTTTTTTTCTTCTCTCTCTACTATCTCTATGTTTGGACTTTAAGTTGTAACTAGTTTTTTGTTTTATGATATGAACTATGGCCCTATGGGCTTCTTATGTTAAGGGTATTGCACCTTATAAATGCACCTTATATTATCACAAACATTAGTGTTAATAATAGAAGTCATATTAATATTAAAAAATAATAATACTTAATGTTAATATTTTTACTAATTAGATTAGAGGGTATAACTAATATTCACATTAAATAGTAATATGATTATTACGAATAATCTTAGCAACTAAAAGAAATATTTGGTTATCAATGTTATGAGTATTATTAATACTAAATAAGAGATAATATTATCTAATAAGCTTGGTAACTTATTTTTGCCTCATGGTAATAAGGATGTGATTTGAAGTAACTTACTAAATATATGTATATACATGTCTTGTGTGTGTGTGTGTGCAAGGATAACTTTTAGAACTTCCCCCTCAGTGAAGGTGTAAAATCTTGGTGAATCTTGTATACTTCTTGAAAAAAATATTAATTTTAGTAGTAGGTTTTCTCATTTTTCTGAAAAAATAATAATCTCAATTGATGAATCTTTTATAATCTCTAGAATTCTACAGAAAATCCTAGCGAATTGCAATTTTTTTTTAAACTAATAAAATATTTTCATTGGTGATTAAAACTATTTTCAAACCAATAAATTATTTCAATTGGCGAATTAAACATGCTTTCAAGCCAACAAGATATTTCTATCAGCAAATTAAAGTTGTGTTCAAAGAAATAGAATATTTTTGTTGGTGATTCAAAAATGTTTTCAAACCAAAACAAACATTTTCATTGGCGAATTAAACCTTTTTACAAATGAAGAAAAAAAAACCATTAGAAAATTAAACATAATCTCAAATCAATAGAAAAATTCATTGGAGAAATAAACTGGTATGCTAATAATAAATCATAATGTGAGTGGTGAAAATATCAAATGCTACATATTGTTCTATTCTAAGACAAATTTTCCACACATCCAAATTCCTTCATAAAGTGTCCAGAATGATCACAAGTGTCAACATAAATTCATTATGTCTAAAGCTAGATGTCAATGCAAATCAATATAACCCACAACTATTTGATGAATTTTTGATGGACAACTATAGTTGCATTCTGGAAGTAAATTTCTGAAGCACTAGAATTGTGAATTCAAACTTCTGGAATAACACTAGAACCGTTAGATTTCCAAAAATCTATGGTTGACATTTTATTACTAATTTTATTAATAATTCAAAAATGTTTTCAAACCAAAAAAATTATTTTCATTGGAAAATTATTATAATTGGTTCCCCACTAGCTTGTGGGAATAAAATAATAAAATTAAGAAGCTAGAAGGATAATGGGAAAGTGACACTTGTTCACCCTCATGGCAGGCCCTATCAATATTCAATGGTGTCGATGGCTGAACATGATCAAATCAATGGTTAAGATGTGCTCTGACAAATGAATCTCAATCATTCCCCACTAGCTCATAGGGGAATCATTGTCAGATCTAGGCTTGTGGAAGGATAGTAGGTATAAGCCATGTGGCGTCATCACCAGCTCTCGTAAAACTATAAATGACATGGGAATATTTGGTGAAATATTTCTCAATAATTATGAAAGGTTACACAACATGCTACTAAAATGATGTGTGAGCACACACAAAATTGTATATCAAGATGTTATAATCTCAACCATCTATTGCTAAAGGAGGATATACGTTATGGTCACTGGCCTATTGGTTAAAAGCGAAGCAAGTTGACGATTGTTGGGTTGGTCTGTGCCATTGTCTGCTAGCCCATGACTGTTGATCTAAAACATATAAATCTTAGAGGGGAAGCAGGTTGCTAGCACGTGGCCTTTTTGTCAGCTTGTAAAGATCGGTGGGGCCAAACATTTGATGAATTTGAACAAACCTTCAAAATAATGTCAGAACCATTATATTTTAAAATATCAATGGTTGACATTTTATTATTTTTTAAATGATTTAAAGTCATGACTTAATTTTTTTGAAATAATATTGTTACATCAAGTGGTGAATTAAATGTTAAGTGTTGAGTATTTGATGTCATTTTCTTCGTTCTAACTTTTATATATACTTCACCAACTTTATGTTCTTCATATCATTTATAATTATATTTGGCTTTGATTTCTTTCTTCTCTATTCTCAATTAAACTGTGATATGGAGTCTTAATGGCATGTCATGCTACCCAAATTGTTTTGGAAGAAAAGAAGTGACGATGCATATGATATATGAAAGTTGGGTATGGTTTTTACAATTCCTTGTGTGTAGGTTGAGGATGCTATAAGAATAATTGTGGGTAGGGAATGGCTTCAAAACAACCTTCATGCTCTATATTCTAAGGTAGCTTCGACTTTCTTTTCTAATTGCATGGAAAATCTTCTTAAAAAAGATTTGGTGAAGGTGCTGACAATATGTTATTTGAAGCATTTCATTTACTCTATTTCTTCATTGGAGTTGGCACTGGAGCATTACAATTTTGAAAGTGGATTAGAGAATGTTGGTGGAATCTTTTAGAAAGTGGAATTGTATGCTTCTAAAATGCAGGCTCTTGCCCTGGTTAATATGAGATGTGGTCTGTTGTGTGATACAAAAAATGAATCAATAAAGAATCTGGAGTTTTGGAGGAATGTTTTGGGTGATTTGCTTTCCTTCTCTACTGTTACTTTGTTAAATTTGATTCACCTTCTACTCAAACACTCGGTTGAGGGTAGCTATTGTTACAAAAAAAATTAGTAATGGGTTAAACCCACAAAAGTGGTTTACAATTTGAATGAGGAAGGAAAACTTGTGAAAATGACCCTATGCCAAAAAGTTTCATTTTGAGGGTTCGAACAAACTAGTTGGTTTGAGAAAACCAAATGAGGGTTTGCTCTAACTAGGGTTCGAATGAACCCATTTAATGCATGTACAGACCAATCAGCGAAAAATACAAATGGAAACCCCTTTATGGAATGGGGTTCAAATGAACTAGGGTTTGAATGAACCTTGGTTCACTTGAAACCCTAGGGATTTGCTTGAACCCCCCTAGTTTGAGCAAACCCCCCCTTTCCCTAATTTTTGACCTTGTTCACAAAAAAAATCAAATTTTTTGCACTTCAGAGCTCGAGTTGAAAATGAAAATGGTGGAGACTTCACAGACCCAATTAAATTTTTTAATATGTTTTGGTTTTATTATGTATTTGGTTTTTTAGTTTGATTAAACATAGGTTTTCACCGAAAATCAAGTTCTCTTTTGCACATGGAAAACAGTAGATTATCAAAAGAAATTGAAATTAGTGCACCAGACATTGAAGTCCTTGATCCAAAAAATAAAAAATAAAAATTTAATTTTGACACATACAAAAAAAGTTACACATTATATAGGCCGCTATGTCTGAATTGTAATTGGTTTGACTTTGAAACTTGATTAAAGAAAAACTATTCAATGAAAAAACTATCTATCCAAGTGGAAACACTAGATATTGAAGTTAAACTAAATTCGAAAGAATTAGATTTTATCTTCATAGAAAAAAAAGTTATGCATTATATAGTGAGTGTCACTTTTAAAAAGGTTACTTAAAAAAACTAGTTTTCAAGGAAGATGTAAAGAAGTGCAATTTGATTCCAAAATTTTGAAAAAAATATATTTAGAATCTACAAACAAAATGTCATGAAACTCTAGTTTGCATCATATTCAAATTCCTCATGGTTTAGCCACTATAGGTGCCCTAAAGTGAAGATTTAGTTTAAAAAACTATTTTAGTGTCCAATTTAGCCAAAAATTATAAAACAGTATTGTGGGATCACCCAATGAATTGTGTGATGTGTTTATATTTTATTGTACAACATAATAGTTCTTGTAATATATATTTTGTGACCGATTTTTTATCACGGTTAGTGGAAATTTGGCTAGGCTGGCTATGTAGTATGTACTTCATCCTTTAACTACTTAAATTAAAATAATTTTGTGGATTAATGCCATATGTACATCTAAAGTGATTAATTGGATAGCTTGATATTGAAAATTGCACGATGTACTATAGATGATGATGTCATTAATCTAGAGATCAATTGAAACAAGATTTGTAATGATTTCATATCATTTGAGTGGTGATTTTGAAAACTTTTCAACTTGAGATATAGTTTGCATGTAGCTAGACATCAATCAAATTAAAAAAATTAATTGTAAATGTAAGGCTTCAGATACACAAATCAATCAAGTTGGTTTTTTGGTTTGCGTAATTATCATTATACCAAAACTCACACGAGTCACAAATCACAAGTAAATATGGATTAGGATGGTAGTGGCCCATAAATAGGGATAGTGAGCACAACTGAAATCATTCATTAAAGGCTAAAGGATTTAGTATTGAGTGTAATGTTCTAAATTGTCATAAGGGTTTTCATTTTGTAAGGTTAATAAGGAAGAAGATGATGTGGTATTATTGGGGATACTCTAAATTCTCTTGCCTCCAATTATGTAGTTACAGAGTAAAAAACCAATTTACTTCAAGTTCAGAATGGGTGGAAATGGAAAGAATTTGATTTGGTTCACCTGATTTCTTAGAAAATTTTTGAACCAAGATGAGGAGCTCTAATGGAGATAAGTGCTATCCCAATGCATGGAAGCTACGTGCAAAACATGGGAGCATATTTACTACCCCTCATCTTCTACATGACTCTGGTTCTCAAACAAGATAAGTACATTTTGTATCTTCATAACTCCCATTTCCCCAGCATGGTTGGCTAGGAAAACCCTATATGCATTTATTTTCAAAGCTTCATTTGTATTACGTTGTCACCAACATAAGGTTGGAACCAATTTGTAATCCATTTTTAGGAGCAAAAAATTGGAATAAATTGTGTCTATGTAAAGTGACCTATGTAATTTATAGAAAATAGGAGCTTGTAGCCTTACATGCTCTACTCATGTTTAAAAAGATATGTAATAATCTAACATTGTAATTTAATTATAATAAAGTAAATAGTTGTGTTATTCTTCGTTATTCATTTACAATAAAGAATTATTTTTCGAGTTTAGTATGACTCTATTCAAATCCATTCTTTTTCCTTTAAGAAATTAAGTATTGTCTATTTATGAAATATTTGCATGTAGATTTAGAACATAAAGTAATACAAATGAAAAATGAAAGTTTCCATCAAATTGACAAAAGAATTTATAACACTAAAAGTTGCCACTCTTGCTAGGGTTTATTGAAATTTTGGGCAGGTGAAAAAAGATGGTGGGCCAATTTGTGGCCAACTTTTTTTTTTGAAAGCTCGTAACACGAGCGCGTTATAATGCGCTCATGTTATGGCTTGGTGTGTCGAGCCTAAGGCTCAACCACAACAAGCCTATAATGTGAGTGCATTATAATGCACTCGCATTATGAGGCATTAAAAGAAAAAAAAGGAATTCAAAATTAGTTTCATTGTGAGTATGTTTTTTTTGCCCACGACCAAAACCCTTCATTTTCATGCTCACATTCTAGGAGGAGTCATCTTACAATTTTTTTCATCAAATTGTTGTTGTTTCGTCACCAGGATGCCACCTCGTTGACGAGGAGGTCTAAGCTCAGTAAGGATTATTTGTTTTTTGTTGTGAATTTATTAGTTTTACATTTTTTTTTATATTTATTTGTTGAATTTGTAGGAGATGTTAATGAACCTACAAACCCTCTTCAAAACCCTCCTAAAATTCTTCAACAAGTAGAGCAACAACAATAGGAATAAAAATCCTCAATAAGTAGAGCAATGTAACAACATCAAAAAAATCCTCAAGTTCAACAATCTCCTCCACCAATCCCTCAACATCCTCTTGACACTCAACAAAATTTAATAGATTTGTTCATAGAGCCAGTGAATGAAAAAATTAGATGATAAATGGTTACAATAATGACATGATGTTTCAATATTTCAATGGCTACTATTATGCATGCAATAGATTTGGGCATAAGAGTTTTGAATGTAGATCTAAAATGGCTATAATTAAGTTTGCTTAGAAAAAAGGTGTCATATGTCACAATTGCAACAAACTAGGACACATTGGCAACATTGCAAAAATAAGAATTTGAAATCCTTAGTTTCACAAAAGAGGGTCGGTCCGGTAAAGAAGATTAATCTAGTGGAGATGAAGAAGGAAATGAACAAGATATGGAAGAAGAAAGAAAAGAGTGAAGTAAAAAGTGAGTCTGTGCAACCTCCTAATGTAGGCGTGTCGTCCAAAAACTAGATAAAGAGCTTTGGATCAAGGGGAGTTTTAACAAAATATTCATAAGCCCCTACACAGGATGTGGTGTTGACACCTTCAATATAGTTGTACAAATGTTGGGTGACATGCTTAATTTTTTGATGAGATCTCCAATGTGAAATATCTTGGTGTAGAGATTTATAGAGTAATTGAAGGTGATTGTGTCTACATAGTTAGGTTTTATCAATATTTTGACCTAACTTTATATGTCTGCATTCAATACAAATTAGCTGACCAAAAAAAGGTTTATATTTCATTTTATATAATCAAAAGTCATTTATATTCCAACAATTGAAGTAGAGAAGCAAAGCAATGGAGAATTAAAGAATTTTTGTGTGAAACCCTAATTGACGAAGAATTCCAAAAGTATTTATAGTTTCTTGCTAATCCTAGTTATGTGAATTACAAAATATTTACTCCTCAAGTGGTTGATGTATTGGAATGGCTAATACATGGAGACAAATCCAAATGGCTCATTTTTTATGGTTCCCTTCATAGTAGTTCATAAAAAATATGTAAGAATGTACATCCATGTGAAGATGGTGGAATATGATCACTTTAAATTGGTAGAGTTTATGCACAATCATCTAACTGGAGATGATTTCAAGATGAAACCTAAGTACAGTATTTTGGTAGAGGAGAATGGTTTTCCTAACTTCTGCTATGAAGATGAGTGGGTAAGATATGTGCATAGAAATATTCATGACAAGTTCATATGCTTGGATTTTTTGCATACAATCTCTAAGGATGCAATTAGGGTTGTAATGGGTTTGTTCCCTAATTGACTTATTTTGGTTCTAAAGGTAGTGAAAAATGGTGTGGTAATGAAGCTCACTAGTGTGAAGCATGACAAACGTGCCCTAACAATGAATGGTATTGAAGATATGGAAGTGTGGTATTCATCCATGATGATTGGCTACAAGATCTATTTCAAAAAACAAAGAGATATCAATTTCAACCACCACAATTCATACAACTTACCAAATGGTAAAGGAAGGTGGAGACATAGACTTGTGCAAACTCTTGATATAGAAACTAACGAAGGATTTGAAAAAAAAAAAAAAAGAGAGAGAGTCCAAATATCCATTCTAGTATGGCTCTCTTATTGTTTGTTTAAATTTTTAATTTCTCAAAGAAATTCTGAAAGAAAGGAATGTTGTTTGGTTGGATAATGTATCTATTTCTAGACAAACAAGAGATCATCTGAGAAGGTTTCTAGATTTTGAGTCCTGGAAATAAGCCTTGTCAGGATATTTCAATTCATTTCAGGAGAAGACACAAATAAAAGATGATTCCAACAAGTGTGGTAGATAAATACAAGAAGGATATTATATTTATGGTGAGCAGATATTACTGCTATATGGAGGTAGTGGAATGAAGAATAGTATGGATTCCAAAACTTGGATATCAAGTGGCAGAAGGTAAAGTCATCAGAATAGCATAAATTATGTTGAGAAAACCAAGAGATCCTATAATAGATAGTTTTGGAACCTATTAAGAGAAATCAAGTACAGTGCACTTGCAACAGAAAGAAAAGGAGATAATGAAAAATGTTGAAAAGTTGAAGGCCTAGTTGGAGGAGATTGTTGGTTCACCAAAGAGCCCTGTGGAGAAACCCAAAGGAATACCTAATCCTCTAGAGGATACTCCAAGCATAAGAAGTTCAATTAGGAACTCATCCTCCTCTCCCTCAGTTTTGAAGTCCTCTGAAACTATTCCTATAAGAAATCTAAAGAAAAAGGCTACATACATTGCCTTTGTACATCAATGAACCTCTAAGTGGA
Organism: Sequoia sempervirens; assembly: GCA_007258455.2. Classification (NCBI taxonomy): domain Eukaryota; kingdom Viridiplantae; phylum Streptophyta; class Pinopsida; order Cupressales; family Cupressaceae; genus Sequoia; species Sequoia sempervirens. The sequence continues at coordinate 360,199,878 of VDFB02353493.1, read as the reverse complement.
GAAGAGTGAAGGAAAAGGCGACAAGAGGGAAATATATTAGTTGTAAGGATGAAGAGGATATAGAAGATGAAAATAAATAGCTAATCTAGAAGATGTCTCAATCCTCTATAGAAAAGACTAGTGCAAAGAAAGAAAAAAATTGACACTGTAGATACAGATAGTGAGGAAGAAGTAGAAAAGAAAAAAAAAGCTTTTATTATTAAGAAAATGGAAAAGAGTCCAGGAGAAGAATTAGTTAAAATTGAGGACAACTTAGGTAAAGAAAAAATGAAGATCCCTCTAGTAAGGGAGCATATAGCCCCTTGAAATTAGATGCATTATTTAATAGCATTGTTGAGTTTAGTCTCCTAGAAGAGACTGAAAAAATGTATCTAGAAGATAGAGATGTCAATAAGGCTACAATAGAAGATACTATTGTAAAATACTGAACCATAGATTTTTGAGCCCAATAGGCTCTCTAGCTCTTATAGGGTTTTTCACCTAAAAGGAGAGAGATTAGATCCAAAAATGCTAAGGGTTCACTCAAATTATGTTATGTAAGATGTTTTATATGCTAGATGAAGTAAACTAAATGCAATTAACTAATCTAAATGAATGTAAATGGATGCAAAACTAAGATTTAAACTATGTTTGAAAACACATTGTGATATGTAAACAATGAATAAATTGAAGAAATATGTAGAACAAAAAGTAAAGGGATGAAATTGAGTGCACCTAGATGATGCATGATGATGTTGGAATGTCTAGAAAATTGGATGATGTCACTAATTTTTCACAATGGGACTCATTCGCCTAGGGTGGAGAATGAGTCCACTTAATGAAAAAGTGTTGGGAGAAAGTTTCTGATAGTCAGGATCCAGAATCTGACAAAACTCATATTTTTAGTCGTAAGGTGGGAATCATTCACCACTAGTGGTGAATTAGTCCTCTTGCAAATTTTTGGAAAATTAGGAGACAACTCTGCCACACCAGATCTAGAAAAATCTACTTGTTGGGTTGTCGAAGTCAGTTCTGCAGGAAATGGACAATAAACCTTCACCAAGCTTGAAATAATGATAAGTTCACTTGAAGCACCTAGTTGACTTTTTCTCCACTTTTCAACACCTATAAACTTATTAAATCTGCAAACAAATTGTTGAAAATACACATGCAAAGGGGAAAAATGGTTAAGGGTTAGCAAATACGGGTTTTCCTTGGTCAAACCCCACTCTGGTAATCAAACCCAATAAAGATAAATGAAATGTAAAGGAAATGATAAATTAATAACATTCAAGTGTCATAAACTTACCAAAATCCTTGATAATGCAAGACTAAAGTAATGCCAATGGCTACTCCAAAGTGCTTGAATAGTTGTTTGATGAAATGTTGCAAGATGCTTGAATGAATGAGTGAATGGATGGACGTTAAAATGAATGTAAAAACACTTATTTATACCTTATTTTTCCTTAATAACCATTCATACCTTATCACAGGACGACATCAAGTATATTTTTGAATAAAAAATCGAAAGAAATTTAAAATATTTTGAATTTTGGAGCCAACGGGGACTCATTCACTACCCATGGTGAGTGGGTCCCGCCTACGAGTTGAATTTAGGTGTTAGGAATTAAATTGCATTTAATTTTTTTTGTTGAGAGTATATCCAAGAATACACTTAAATAAAGCATGTGAGTGTATAAGGAGGTCAAATAAGTCATAAGAAAAGGATAAATAAGGGGAATATGCCTAGAAAAGTGTGAATCTTTGTTACAAGACTTTACAACACATGAAAATAGGACTTTTGATGTGTAAAAGGATGATTTTTAGGTGAATTATAATAAATAAAAGTCTAGAATACTATGGAAATGTCTTACAACACTTCACAACACCTTCAAAAAACTTCAATATTTAAATTTTAGTACCTCAATAAGCATGTTCAAGCCATTTTACATCATAAAATTACAGAAAATATGTTAAACACCATGAAACAAGACCTAAAAGGCCATGAAAATGACATGGGGCCATTTTTCTATAGCACATTTAACCCCCACTTTAGTGAGAGGAAGAACTTGTTGGACTCACACTAAAGTAGCAATGAACATTGATAGGAGGCTTAAAATGTACTTATGCTAGGAAGATGGAATAACAACAATCAAGAGGGATGATCAAGCCCCCAGGATGAAGATCCCATGGAAAAATAAGCATAAGAACAAAGAAACACACAAGTGTTGAGAATTAAATGAAGCTTCGATTATCAATCCAACTAGTTGTGAATTAGATCTAGGCCAAAAGAGAATGAGTAATCACTCTACTGTGACAAAACACATGATGATTCCGGCAGGTGAGAAGAACCAAATGTATACTCACTTTGGGGCATCAAAACTTTTGACTGTTCGAGGGATGAGAAAGTAGAAAAAGAGATACATATTCTAGTTGGTATACACTCACAAACACAAAAGTGGCTATGGGGAAAAGTCATGCCGCTAGTTGGGCTACTCGCTCAACCATGCCAAAATTATACCTTGTGATAAGGGTATGTGTAGGATCATGATGGGCCAAAAAGTGGCAATATGTAAGTGATATGATGGCCGATGTGGTTGGCGACTTTTTTAACCCAAAATTGATTAAACAAAAAGGTTTTTCAAAGGATATTCTCAGCTTTCCACCAATATAAATTATGCTTTACTTTGAATTTAATAAATAATTCTTATTCATTTTCTATTTGAATTATGACTAAAGTCTTGATTGATAGGTTGATTAAAAAAATCTATAGCATTCAAACTTTATCACATTTTTTGAATTTGAAACATGCATCACATTCTATGTTTCACATACTATAGGATTAGAAAAAAAAAATGAATTGCATGAAGTTTTGACTAGGTTAAGGTCGACAGACATACGAGTTTTTATATTTTTTAAAAGTTGTAATAAAAAAATCATAATTAATTATTTACTTGGAAAAAAATTACAAAAAAATATGCATCACATCGGGACATGAGTCCTCTACTTGTATCTAAAATATCATAAATTTTTTTATCATTTTAATGTGGTTAGGGTGGTCAGAAGAATGACACATAGAGAGCGAAAAAAAAGGAAAATAGAGATTCATTTTGGTTCAACATAGAGAAGACATTGTGGTCTCAACACTTTGTGTCATCCCCAAAAGGAAAACACAAGTGAAAAGAAAGAAAATGAAAGAAAATGAAAAAGCTTTTGGGCCAACATGAAGGAGACATTTCGGTCTTAATGCCTTGTGTCATCCCCAAAAGGAAAAACACAAGAAAAGACAAGAAAAAGGAAAGGAAAAGAGACCTTGTGGGTCAACATGGAAAAGACTTAGGGCATTTCTACACTTTTCGTCATCCCCAAATGAGAACACAAAACAAAAAGAGAAAAAGACAAGGACTATTTGGGTCAGCATGGAAGAGACTTAGGGCGTCTCTACGCTTTGCATAATCTGCAAAAGAGAAATACAAAACAAAAAGAGAAATTTGAACAAGGAAAAAAGAAATGTATGACATATAGAAGAATAGATATACGAAGAGAAGAAGTGTACAAAGAGAGATAACATCAAACACACGATACGGGGGAATAGGATACACACATAAAAAAGAAGAAGAGGAAATTAAAAAAAAGCTAGCTAGGAAAAGGCAGATCAACCATCTAATAGGCCATCTACCTCCCAATCATGATCATCATATTGCAAAGGCAAATGATTATCCAATAGACGAATTGAAAGTGCCAAGTTAGGAGAATCACCAAGTTGTGCACTTAGTATAAGAGATTTATCATTTGAGCTCAAAGAAGAGGAGAATAAAGAATTCAAATTATTGTGCACCTCTTCATCGAATTTATCAATCTCTTCGTCATCATCCTCATCAAGATTAATGACAATAGGAGGATGAAGAGTGATGTCCAAGGAAGGATGTATCAGGAATGGCGGTTGTTGTATAAGTTCAGGTTGTTGTGGGGCTGGTGATGGACTATCCTCTAGTGGGTCAGGAGGATTATCATGAATTATTTCTATCAACAAGGGAGGTTGGTTTTCTTTATTGGTTTCATTTTTTATTTGTCAAGTGAGAAAGTGACAATGATGGCAACACTCTCTAGCACCCTAATTTCATTTAATTCTATTTTGAAGTTGGTTAGGTGTTAAAGCGGATTGATCAACTATAGGCTCCTTTGTTTCAAAAGGAGGTGGATCAATCATTTTCACCTTAGCTTTATATACTTGTTTAATTTGTGGTGGCAAGATCAGATTACTCTCAACATCCCTTAGTCTCTTAGACAATTAGGTTGAAGGATCAGATTGCAATGAAGTGGGCAAGGGTTGATCATGGTCAGAGGTAGTGTGAGGCATGGTCTCATCTATAATAGGAGATGTGGAAGTGGTCAAGGATGTACCTGAAGAGACAATTCAACAATCCTTTTGGCTTTAAAGTTTTGATATGTTATGAAAAAGAAGTTCTTTTAAGGTGTAATGAGTTCCATGGTTTCAGGCCAAAAGGCTTCTAGGGAAAAGTTTCCTTTTGAGGATAGGGGATTAAATCAGCTATGATGGACGGTAAATATTTCATTGTCATGTGGAAACTTCAAACACTTATGATGACTAATGGGACCGCTTTCATTGAGTGAAGCCAAAGGTGGCCTAGCTACAAAAAAAAGTGATCAAATTGTGGAATAATTTAAAATGTCACATCTAATGTTTTCAATCCTACTTGTAAGGGTAGCATGATCAATCTAATCATAGGGCATGCAAAACCATTATGTGTTTTTATCCATGCAGTCGCATTATCATAATCATCTTGATATATGTTATGTAGTACCAAAATATTCTCTGTGATCACATTCTTGTGACAAGCGAGATTTATGAATATCCCATTAGTAGGCTTATCATAGTTTCATCCAACTATGTAGAGAGGAATGTCAAGAAGCTTTGGTAGTATGTATTTATTAGAAAAATTGATATCAAGAGATTTATTGGTTTGGCCCTTTCGAGGGATAACATCTATCATAGCTATGAGATTATCCATAGCACTATTTTTGATAAACATTGGAGATATATCATGTTGCTCATTATGTGTATCAATGGTCATTACATTGGTATTTGAAGGTTCGCTAGCCTTGACAAATGAAGTGGTATGTTTAGGCATAGGGTTGGTGAAAATCTGTAAATTCTAGTTACGGGGTGCAACAAATTTATTGCCTCTATCATTAATACCCTTAATGAACAATTCACTTGTATCATCACCTATATTAATGAGGTCTTTAACTAAATGTTTTAGACACTTACAATGTTCAGTGTCATGTCCATTTTGGTGATGGAAGTGACAATAAGCATTAGGCCTGAAGGTGGGTGGTAATGGTTGGTTTGGATCAAGCGGTCTGACTGGTGGCAAAGTGAGCATGTGTTTTTGGATGAATTGGTTCATTGTATGATGGAGGAAATCGAGTAAAGGAATGAATTATCTCTTAGGATCCGCATAAAGATAATGCACAACTGTCTTAACAACAACCATGGAATTTTGAACTTGTTGGGTGGGTTGCGGTTGTGAAGGCGGATTGAACCATAAGAAGCCTCTATTTTTTTTTCAAAAGTTTTGATTGTTATAATTGTTTTGATTGTTATGTTCAAGTTTTTCAGCTTAGCTAGAAGTCAAGTTTTAATCATGACTTGAAACCGAGTAGTGATATTCACATAGGGTTGTGTATAAATACATAAACAAATGGAATTTCATCATAGTTAACTTATCCTAAAGGTTTCTATGCAAATTATCGATAAACATCTTGTGCAAATGTGCATTAGGAATCTTAACATCTATTTGAGCATACACAGATTGATAACATGAGGTAAAATCAATTATTTTTTTCTGTGTTTTGTCTACATTGCATGAGGTCTACCATTGTCTTCTTGGGTGTCATGTGAACTTGAAAGTAACTTATGAAAGCATCCACAAACTCATTGAAGGAGTAGATGGAATGATTAGGCAAGTTAGAAAACCACTCTAAGGCACTATCTTTCAAGGTCCTAGGGAAAATTTTGGCTAAAAATCTCTCATCGAGGAAAAAATCACTACATAATGTTGTTTAGACATTAACATGGTTGACAGGGTCTCCTTTACCTCTGCATTTCTATCCCTTGTGGCATCAGGGTACATAAGATCTCTAATGATAAGGGGATACTAGAGACATGATACATTATAACATTTAATACTACCCTTGGATAAATTGAGAATCAACTGACTAATGACCCTAAAGGTGTTTTGAGTACCAAAAGGTAGGAAGAAACATGCAAAGATGAGAGCATTGGTTCTTCTCTCACAAATGAAGATGGAGCTAAGTTGGTTCAAGTGTATAACAAGGAATTCAGGATAGAAAAAAGAGTCAACACTCTAATGAGAAGAGATAAAGATAACATAGAAAGGTTGAAATATGAGACAACGTAGAAAGTTATAGACTTGGTAAGAGAATCAGGAATGTCTCTAAACAATGAAGATACATTGTAGCACGATATAATGAGCTTGTGATTGAGCAATCTAATCATGTGCCCAAGCTTGAGGGTGAACAAGATAACATGGTAAATGATAACACCCCTCCAGATATGGAGAATGTAGTTGTTAAAGGGAAAAAAGAAGAGAAATAGGACATCCCAAAGAGGAATGGAGCTCAAAGTTAACAAAACTCGCACCCTCTAGATGTGAAGACTATTGTTGAGCAAAGAGAAGACGTTAAACACAATGACCTAGAGAAGGATAAAGTATAAAAGGAATAGAGTGTGGCTCCTCCAAATAGTGAGAAGTATACAAAAGGAGAAAATAATACAAAATAATGCTCTAATAGGAAATAGAAGGAAAAGATTGAGAATAATGATGAAGAAATTTCTCAAACTATTGGTGAATCCTCTAGAGTTTTTGGACATTCATTGAAAAGTCTACTAGATATGCAACTATAGTTCCAACCAGTGCAATCTACAAAGCCAATACATATTTCCATGCAAAAAGGACAAGTAGATATTGATAAAATGTCGCCCCTACATAAATTACAGCTTGGTGATGTCTTTCATGCCTATGGAAGAAAGGAGATACTTTAGACACACCAAAGGAGTGTAAAAATTATTGCTGAAGTAGTAGAAATACTGCAAGACAATTTCCTAGAAGAAAATGTTGATAATTATATGTCTGGTGTACAACAATTGAGGCTATTACTTGATTCCTTTAAGAAATATTCTACTAGTTTGGAAGAGAAAATTTGGAAAACTAAATGACCAAGAAGGTCAATGAAAAGAGGTTATTAAATGTTTCTAATAAATGTGTTGCTTCACATGGTAAGTTTCAAGGCATCTTAAAAGATGTTCAAATTTTTGTGGAAGAAACTAAAGTTCTATTTTAATTCCCCTTAAAATAGCTTGATTCTACAAGGAGCATAAAATACAAAATGGACTCAATAGAGTCACAAATTTCTTAAAACTCTGGTGTTTATGATCTAGAGAGTTATTCAGATGGTGTAACTAGGACAACTTTTGAAAATCTACATGGACAAATTTTCCAACTACAAGAACAAAAAGAAAAGATCATAATGTAGTATAGTAAGCTTTGAGACTTGGTAGGTGAAAGGCTTACATCTCTAACTAGAATTTTAGTTGATGCTAAAAAGGTGTTGCACAAGAATCTAGTGCCTAGTTCTCTAGAGGAAGGAGAAGACATCCTTATGCACTTCGAGAGCTAGTACGGTATATTTTCCTTTGCTAAGGATTGGGAGGCACACATTGCAAAATTGAATGGTCTAATAAGGGTAGTTTACCCTTCTCAAGTTAAGTTCTACATTTTTTTTTGTATAGATAGTTTTCCTAATTGTAATGTACATACTTAGAAGTATTTGAGGATGCAGTGGTGTAAGTATTTAGCATTCATAATCGATAACATTTTTAGGGGGAGTTACATTGATGCAAATATATCTATAAGGGGGAGTAGAGTAAAGTAACAAAATAGATTTTTGGCACCCTTTTCCTTTGATGTCAAAGGGGGAGTAGTTTTCGCCAAGTGTGTTGCCATTAATGATAAAAGGGGAGATTGTTGGTAGTTTTTTTGTCATTAAGGAGATTGTTGAGAGTATGGAATATGGTTTTGTTATAGTGTTGTCATTGATGTCAACCCATTGTATAGATGGAAAAGTGTTGGTTCATAAAGAAAAAGTGGTTTGGATAATTGCATAAGTCCTATGTCCAAATTTTGTATAACAACAAAACAGTTTTGTGGTTTTCATTACTTTGCTATACAAAATTTTGTCATACAATTTTGTGGTAATATTTGTGCATGTTGAACATATTCAGATCCATAATTTCATGGTTTTGTTTCTTCTGCAATTGAAGATATGGCTAATAGATTATTGATTAAGTTGTGACAAATTTAGTGGTACAAAGTGTATTTGGAATGCTCTACATTCCACCATAGATGAATATTACATTTTATTTAAGTGTTTACCGATTTTAGAAGTGTGTACACTCTGTTAGCTCTCAAAAACGCAGGAAAAATGCCTCAAGAGGTTGTCAATCTCTTGATATGCTTTAGGGTAACTGACAAGGTCAAGACAACTCAACCTTCTACTCTTTTGGTGCTGCAAACCTGGGTGGGTGTACCTTTCTTAATAATGTAGACTTAATGTGCAATCAATCTTCTTATAACAACTTGTTCACAATGGCAGATGGGAGTGAACAGATGAAATCCGACTTGAAACAGTGACAAAATTTTGATCTAAGTCCTAAATACTCAATTAAAAAGAAACTGAATGAATTCACAATAATGAAATGCAGAGACTAGTGCCTTATTGGGTATGCGGAGTCAAATGAGATCAAGATGAGTAACACCCTCTAGATGAGAAACAAATTATTTGGCATACATTTCTTTTACAACTTGTATAAACATGCAAGTCTATAACTACAAAGTTCTACTTCAATAATCCAAAATGAATTTCTTTGATTACTATGATCAATAAAAGGATTTAATCCTTGCTTGAAAGAACCATTTGATTAATCACACAATACAACAAATGTGTGTCAATAAATTGAACATAAACTTGTTATGTCAATTTAAACAACTAGAAAAATCAATTATGGAGACAACTTAGAAGTATTTTTCATTCAATTCAACAGATAATTGACACCAGAGAAATACAACATCAACTAAATCTCATAAATACCTCCATTGTGAAAATCATGCAACAATAGCCTCTGGTTTGATAATTTTATTCTACTGTATCTACTTGTAGTGTATCAAAAATCTAATGTATGGTCTTAGTTTAACAATCACAACATGCTTATTTATACACCAGTATGAGAAAAATGTCTAAATAAAAGCTTCATGTCGGCCCATCACAAAATGTGGGATCAATTCAAGTTGGCTAGCAGCAATTTTCAAATATTCTTCATGTTGGCCACAAGACTTATGCTTCTGTTATTTACCAGTGTACAATTGGCAAGATAGTCAGATAGTCATACCGAAGGCAATCCACTTGTGCTTCATTCTGTTTCGTTATGACTCTGTGATGTCGGTGAGACATCTCACAGAGGACCCCAACTATTATTGATAATATTCAAACCTTCCGCCGCAATGCAAGAGTAACTTAGACCAAGGTGCACATTTTGCTATGTTCACAATCGCCATAGCAATCTATTTGTTATACCGAAGCCACGAAGTAATCCTTTATTTTGCTATAACCTTAGGCCGTCGGTGAGATGTCATATAGATTTCGTTGGGTTACACCGAAAGTCCAACACCACCCATAGGTCGCCATAGCACCTTGCTAGTTACACCGAGATCAAAGGATATTCTTTTGATTCTTTAAGTTTCATTGTGACCACACAACATCGGTGGGACTCAATAGCGAATTAACTAGGTTCTTCTGAAAGCCTCGAGCCACAACATATCGCCAAGACACAAACGATCTCACACCGACAGAAAACACCTGCCTCATGTTTGTCGCTATAGCTTGTAACTGTCGGGGAGACCTTGCGGAGACAACACCAAGTCACGCCGAAGCACCTTTGTAGTCATTTCTATTCGCCAAGGCCAAGCCAACCCTTCGCCGAAAGCAAATCACAAGACACCATCGACAAGACTCAACAGATTCGCTATGACCTCCACTCGAATATGAAACATATGCCAACATGTAACTTATCTATCGCCGAAACACAAAAATTGTCATGCTGATAGCCTACAACAAGAATAGTGAAACATACACAAGTCGGGGAGACATTTAGAGACCTATGCCGACATATACAAAAGGGTGGAAAACACATAGATAAATGACTTAGGGGACAAAATGAGTCAAAATACGAGCAAAAAAGTCATAAAATGAAGGTAATATGCATAAGGAAAGACTCATATGAAGACTCAGGGGACATAAAAATGTTCAAAAAACATCAGATTTTAATAGTTCCAATAGTGGCTCCAACTGGGGATGAATGATGGTCAGATCATTGCAAGGATCCAGAATCATGAGTGAGCAGATCAGATAGAAAATGATGGACAAGTGAGCAACAATAGAATGAATTGTGATGGAAATAGACAAGAGACTGATGGAATGAATGCAAGATGAATGAAAAATGGAGGTGAAATGGAAAATGACAGTTAAATGGAGATGGACAAAAACCTAGATTACTGTGCATGGAAAATAATTTTAGAGAGGGTACACAAGAGTTGTCCACGCACTGGCAACCCTTAATCCTCTATGATGCTCAAGAGAAGAAAAGCTTCAAGAATTTCCCATGAACAGGCAATTCCTGATCTTCACCAACCATGTTTTGCAGATAGTATGAATCTTCGCCCCCTTTTCCAACAACAACAAATGGTCCCAGCCAAAGAGCTTCAAATTTACCATGCTTACCATTCTCCTGACACCTTGCTTTCCACATTAACACCAAGTCATTCTCTTTGAACTTTCTGTTCTTTACCTTCTTGTCAAATAGATATTTCATCTATGCCTGTAACTTCATGTTTTGACTTTGGAACTCTCTCCTTACCTCATCAAGTTCAACAAGTTGTTCCATTATGTCTTCCATAGGCTAAGGGACATCCGGATCCTCCTGAAGAATAAACTTATATACTGGTAACAAGTTCCGTAGAGGCATCCTGGCTTGTGCTCCATATACTAACTCAAATGGTGATTTTCCAATTGCCTTCTTCACAGTAATCCTATCAGCCCACATAGTGAGTTTTAACTTTGAATCCCAAGCCTTCTTGTTATGTCCTAGCATCCTTTTTATAATCTTCAAAAGACTTTTATTGCTAGACCTTGCTTGACCATTGGCTTGTGGATGATAATGGGCTGCATAAGAAATAGTAATGCCATACTTATCACAAAAGCTTTTGAATTCATCTGATCTGAAGCACATCCCATTGTCTGTGATTATCCTCAACGGTGCACCAAATCTGGTGATAATATTGTCCATCAGGAAATTAATCACTACCTTACTTGTAGCCTGCTTGGTTGGGACTTCCTCCACCCAGTTTGTAAAATAATCAGTGGCAACTAGTATCCATCTATGTCCTCCACTTGACTTCTCCTGTATCTCTCCAATGAAATCAATTCCCCATTGATAAAAATGGGCACCAACCTGCAGAGGTCGAAGTGGCAAAGCACCCTGATACTTCAATTTTCCAAAAAATTTTTGGCAAGCCTCACATTTTCTCACATGTGTAAAAGAATCACTAAAAACTTTTGGTCAATAATACCCAGCCCTGAGAATTTTGAGTGCAATTGTTTTTGCTGAGTAATGACCTCCACATACTCCTTCATGCATTTCTTTTAAAACATGCTTGGCTTGTGATTCATCCAGACAATAATAATATGCCATCTCTATTTTTCCAAAACAAATCTCCATCAATGAAGACATACCTTCATGCTCGTAACTTCAAAGTTCTCTTTTGCCTGTCACTTAACCCATCTAGACACTTCATGCATTTAAGATAATGCATAACATCAGTATACCATGGAGTGTGTTCAATACTTGCAATTACAGCCCCTTCTTCAACATTGCAGATCTGATTTGCCTCAATATTAGTTTCTACCATCAACCTAGCCAAGCCTTGGCCTCTTACCAACTTAGTGATTTGTACTTCCATATCAAATTCTTGAATTTTGTTGATCCATCTGCATCTTTTCCCTGTAGTTTCAGACGGTGTTAGAATGTCTTTGACAGCAGCATGAGGGACATATGCAATCACCTTGGCTCCAACTAGATATGGTCTAAATACTTTAATAGCCTTTACTAGTGTAAATGCTTGCTTTTTCATTATGTCATACTTCAATTTGGACCCCTGCAATGATTTACTAAAGAAAGACATAGGTTGCTCATAACCATCCTCAGTCTTCTATAACATAACAACAGCAATAGTATGCATTGAGGAAAATGAAAAATCTGAAAAGGCTTTGTAAATTCTGGAGATTTAAGAACAAGAGCCTCTTTGATAGCCTTTTTGATAGACATGAAAGCATCCAAAGCTTCAGCAGTCTAATCAATCTTTTGTCCTTTCTTCAACATTTTAGATATGGGTTTGACAATCTCAGCAAAATTAGAAATGAATCTTCTAACAAAATTAATTTGTCCAAAGAAAGACTGTATTATCTTAATAGTCTTAGGGATAGGAATTTTATCAATAGCATCAACTCTCTTAGGATCTATTATAATTCCTTCTTTTGAAACAATATGACCCAAGATCTTACCTTCTATGGCTGCAAAATGACACTTCTTTGGATTTAAACTAATACCAAATTCAAGAGCTTTGATAAATACCTTTTCAAGATGTTGCACATGATCTTCAGCCTTCTTCGAATAAGCAGTCAAGTCATCTTGGTACACCACCATGATAATATTAATCAAATTAGCAAATGTTACATCCATGGCTCTTTGGAAAGTTGTACTAGCATTGGTGAGACTAAATGGCATTCTTATGTATACATATGGTCTCCAAGGAGTTGTAAATGCAGTCTTGTATTGCTCAGATTCCTTGACTTTAACCTGATTGTATCTAGAAAACCCATCCATCATGGACAACAGCTCACAGCCTATCACCTTATGTAATATTGCTTCCATGTTGGGTAGAGGATAATTATCCTTGAGAGATGCCATGTTCAGATTTCTAAAGTCCACACATAATCTAATTTCACCATTCTTCTTTGTCATAGGAACCAAATTTGAAACCCATGTTGAATGTCTGATTGGCTTAATAATTCCTCCATCCCTGAGCTTTGTTAATTCTTCCTGCATCTTAGGCTCCAGTGTTGGGTTGATAGGCCTTTGCTTCTGCCTAAAAGGCTTGGCATCTGACTTTAAAGGTATTTCATGCTGAAATAGATCTTCCCTATATGCTTTCAGATCTTCATACGACCAGGAAAATACATGTTTGTATTTTCTCAACAGCTCAATCAACATTCTCCTAATTGCTGAGCTTATTTTTTTTCCCAATATACACCTTTCTTGGTGCTATGTCAGTCCCCAAGTTAATTTCTTCAGCATCTTCTCTTTTGACTGGGGTCTGTTTCATAAAAGATCTATCATTTCCATCATACAACCTCTCCAATGCCACCAGACCTTTGAGCAATTTATTTGTTTTGAGCTGCAATATTTCCTTTCTGAACACTGTTTGCTTCCCATCTACTTCCTCAACAAAGGCATTGAAGTAAATTTCCTATGCTTCATATTGGTCGATACAGTGCAAGAATTTTAAGAGATTAACATCATCATTGAAAACTTGCCAGCTATAAATATTGTTAGGAACGGGATGCCTTGTTTTGAATTCAATTTGTGATACTCTAGCCAATGTGATATCATCTTTTTTCAGTGCTATATTTGCTAAAAAATTAGCCATTATGTTTTTTGACCTGTCAATCCACTCAATTGAAAATGCATCAAATAATTCAATTGTGTCCCACACAACATTCCTATATTGTTTTAATCTTTTATGCTTTGCTGCATATTTTGATTTGATCTATGAAACAACCAACTCAGAATCACCCAAAATAGCCAGCAACTTAATCTTGTGTTTCACAGCAATGTTCAAGCCTGTCAACAAAGCTTCATACTCTACCACATTGTTTGTACATTCAAATGCTAATAGAAAAGAGTATTTAAAAGTAATACCTCCAGGCAAAACAAATACAATCACAGCTCCATTTCCTTCTTGACTACAGGCTCCATCAAAATACATATTCCATACACCATTGTAATCTTGTGCAACATGTTTTTCAATTGGATCACTATTAATTAATTCTGGTTGAGCTAGTTCAATCTTAAAACTCCCCAAATCAACATCACAAAAATAATTAATTTGATCTTGTGGTACACATTCAACAAGCTAGCTCATTCTTGGCTTTCTATATAACTTGACTTCCTGACCATTCATTGGTATTGTAGCATAAGATAAATCAAACTGCACATTTCCACCTACAGCTGTAGTCCATTGCCTTGACAGAAGCATCCCAAATTAAGAAGTATCAATGACTATTATATCTATATTGTATGTTACATGTGGATATGTGGCTAATTTGACTTCAACATTTTTTATAATACCAACCACAGGAACATGTCGATTATCCATAGCATAGCACTTGCCTCCAGTGATATCAACCCACATGCCAAGCTGCTTCATTACTCCGACTGGCATGATGTTTATAGCAGCACCAGAATCTATCATACAGTTTCTCAGCAATTTATTATTGATGAGCAATGTGGTGAAGAAAGGATCCACTTGTGGAGAGCTTGTTAAAACATCACCCAAACATACTTCTGAATTATTTATCTTTTCCTGCTTGTTGACTTCTTCATAATTCATATGTTTTTCATTCCCATTTGTAATCAATTGAACAACATTATCTCTATACTCCTTTATTTTCATTAATTCAAGTAGTGGAACAGACATCTTTACCTGGGACAACGCCTGCGTGAAGTCAAAAGAGGAGCCCTCCGTTTTAATAGTCTTCCTCAGCTCTGATGTATCTCCTTTGCATTCTTCCTTTTCTTTTTTACAAGGTTGATCAAACTTTTGTATTTCCTTGTGTAATTCTTCAACTTTCTGCTTTTGGATAGGCTTTTCTCCACTTTTATCATGCTGCTTATTTTCTGGCTTCTTTATAGTTTCTTGTGTTTCCTTTTGATCTTTTATAAAAATTCCCCTAGGAACTCCATCGAGCTCATTAATTTTTCTATTTCTCAACCAGTATGAACTTTTGGCTTTCTCAACTGCAGCAATAGTTATTCTCTCCTTTTTGTCTTCAGTGAGTCTCCTTACACTACATTGAGCAGGCACCTCAACAAGATGTGGCTCTGTGTAATCTTCATCAGAATCATAAAAGATCTGCTGCTAAGCCATATGGACATTATACTTTTGATTAGCAACATCATATTGGGCATGTGCAGGATCATGGTATGCCAAACAAGCCCTTAAGTGGCAAAAAATTCAGAAAAATCAGTGTTAGGCAACTTGACATAAATATTTGAATAAGTTATCTATATTATTTCGAAAATATGTAAGAATAGAATTTGTAGAAAATTGAATGTAGTTTCTAAAATACTAGGTTTATTTAAAAATAAATAAAATCTATTTGGTGAAAATTTGAAATTTCAATGCAGTAGTACTTAAATTTCAAGGGAAAAATAAGAAGTAGGTGTCTTGTGACCACCTAACCATAATAAAATGATAATATTTTTGTAAGATTTTATATATAAGTAGAGGACTCATGTCCGGATGTGATGCATATTTTTTGTAATTTTTCCAAGTAAATAATTAATTATGAATTTTTATTACAACTTTTAGAAAATATAAAACTCTGTCTCTGACCACCTTAACTTGGTCAAAAATTCATGAAATTTAATTTTTCTTTTTAATCCTATAGTATGTAAAGCATAGAATGTGACGATGTTTTTGATTCAAAATATACACGCTTTGAAAGTTTTAGATGTTTTTCAATCAGCCTATCGATTAGGACTTTAGTCGTAATTCTAATAGAAAATGAATAATAATTATTTATTAAATTCAAATTAAATAATAATTTATATTTTTGGAAAGCTGAGAATCTCCTCTAAAAACCCTTTTCATTTCATTAATTTTGGGTGATAAAAAAGTCGTCAGCCACATACCCTACAAATATTGCCACTTTTTGGCATACCATGATCCTGCACATACCCTATTCATAGTCTTCATCCTCTGAAGATGAATTTCTTTCCTCAACATGGTGAAAAACATTTGAGGTCAACTATACAGTGTGATCTTCTCCATTATCTTCCCTCAGCATTCCTTCTTCTTGCATCCTTTTAGGTACAACACAATAGTCTAGAGAATGTGGTTGATTACAAACTTCACAAAAGTAATTATTACTCACCATGTAAGTTCCCTTCTTTCTCAATGGATCATGGGTCTCTTTGCTTCTTGGCCTACCTGCAATAGGTTTCCCATCTTTCCAGTCTGTATTGTAAGGCATATCATGCAGCCTTGGCCTTTCACCTCTATTCTCGTTTTTGTATGTACTCTCTTGTCTGTACTGATAATTATTGTTTTGTTGAGGAGGCCTTGGGTTATCTCTTTAATTAGTTATACCAGCAGCCTTCCTGTTGTTTTCAATTGTCAATACAATTCTCTGTGCTTCAGCTAGATCTCTTGGAAATCTATTTCTCAATTCACACCCAGTCTTAGGATCAAATGCATTTAAATAAACACTCAATGCAACAAAATCTGGTTGTCTTGATCCAAGCGGTACCTTAGTCTATAGTTTGTTGAATCTTCGGTTGAAATCATAAATTGAATCATTTTGATTTTTTTAATTCTCATTAATTCATGAAGAGTTGCATCTGGAGCATTTTGATTCCCATATTGCTCTAAAAATCTGCCTTGAAATACCTGGAGAGAATTGATTGAGAAGGCTGGCAGGTTGTTGAACCAGTCCCTGGCATCTTCAAGAAGTGACATCATGAACAACTTCATTTGTAGATCTTCATATGACACATCTATATCTTGAATGAAAATATTAAAACTCCTTAAATGCTCTTCAGCTTTGACTACATTACTCCTTGTGAATTTAGGCACCATATTCCTCCAACTGTTATCCATAGGGTAAGGATACAACTGAAACCCATCTAAATCAAACTATCTGATCATGGTTGTGTGCTGGTGAGGGGGAGGAACAAGTGGATACTAATGTTGATACATAGGATTATTAAACTATGCATTATGATGTGGAATATAATACTATCCTGGAGGTGGATGCATACCTATATGTTGTGTGGGAATATGAGGTGGACGATTTGGCTGCTTGTAATGATTCCCACTCTGATTGTAAGGAACATTCTGTTGATTGAAGGGTCCTGCACCATGATCACCCTGCTTGTGAGGTGGGACATACTTTGGGCCACCAGCCATTTGATCCGTAATTTGGGCTTTCTGTAATTTAGCCTCCAACTCCTTTATCTTCCTCTCTTGATGTTCCAATTATGCCTTTACTTCATCAGAAATCGAGACCTTATGGTTTCCTTCAGGAATTTCATGATTACCCTCCATCTGCTGATCATATTCATGCTGGATTATGATTTGTTCTGCCTCCAACTCAGCTCTAAATTTATTCTGTTTCTAAGGATCGAGATAAGAAAAAGGATCTCTAGTCTTCTGGAGTGCAAGGCTCTGCACCATATGTTTCATAATGTACCTTTGATGCTTTGTCATTACCTATCAAATACATGTCCTCACATGTCCTTTTTCCTTTGTCAACATTGTTATCTTTGTGATTCCACTTACTATTGCCAGCAGGAGCTCCAGAATGACCTCCCATGTACTGAGATCTTCTTCCATTCATGTTTGTACAACTGCAAAATTTCTATCAAAGTTGCCACTCACTTTTATCAAAAATGACAAAATGTTTAATACTTCTTGTTCCCAGCGGAGTCTGTGCAATATTTCTGACTCTATGATTAAGGATTTGATTCTGATTGTTCCCCAATGGATTCACCAATTTGTTAGCTCTCAAAAACGTAGGAAAAAAGCCTCATGAGGCTGCTAATATCTTGATACACTTTAGGGTAACAAACAAGGTCAAGAAAACTCAACCTTCTACTCTTTTGGTGCTCAAACCTGGGCGGGTGTACCTTTCTGAATAATGCAGACTTAATGTGCAATCAATCTTCTTATAACAACTTGTTCACAATGGTAGATGGGAGTAAACAGATGAAATCCAAATTGAAAACAGTGACAATATTTCGATCTAAGTCCTAAATACTCAATTAAAAAGAAACTGAATGAATTCACAATAATGAAACATAGAGACTAGTGCCTTATTGGGTATGCGGAGTCAAATGAGATCAAGAGTCAAATGAGATCAAGATGAGTAACACCCTCTGGATGAGACATAAATTATTTGGCATACGTTTTGTTTACAGCCTGTATAAACATGCAAGTCTATGACCACTAAGTTCTACTTCAATAATCCAAAATGAATTTCTTTGATTGTTGTGATCAATAAAAGGATTTAATCCTTTCTTGAAAGAACCGGTTGATTAATCACACAACTACATCAAATGTGTATCGATAAATTGAACATAAACTTGTTATGTCAATTTAAACAACCAAAAAAATCAATTATGGAGACAACTTAGCAGTATTTTTCATTCAATTCAATAGATAATTGACACCAAAGAAATACAACAACATCAACTGAATCTCATAAATACCTCCATTGTGAAAATCATGCAATAATAGCCTCTGGTTTGATAATTTTATTCTACTGCATCTACTTGCAGTGTATCAAAAATCTAATGTCTGGTCTTAATTTAACAATCACAACATGCTTATTTATACACCAGTATGAGAAAAATGTCAAAATGAAAGCTTCATGTCGGCCCATCACAAAATTTGGGCTCAATTCAAGTTGGCTAGCAACAATTTTCAAATATTCTTCATGTCGGCCACAAGACTTATGCTTTTGTTATTTACCAGTGTACAGTCGACAAGACAGTCAGATAGTCATACTGAAGGCAATCCACTCGTGCTTCATTCTATTTCATTACAACTCTGTGATGTCGATGAGACATCTCATAGAGGACCCCAACTGTTATTGATAATATTCAAAGCTTCTGCCACAATGCAAGAGTAACTCAGACCGAGGTGCACATTTCGCTATGTTCATAGTTGCCATAGCAATCTATTTGTTATACCGAAGCCACGAAGTAATCCTTTGTTTCGATATAACCTTAGGCCGTTAGTAAGATGTCATATAGATTTCATCGGGTTACACCGAAAGTCCAACACCACCCGTAGGTCACCATAGAACCTTGCTAGTTACACTGAGATCAAAGGATATTCTTTTGATTCTTTAAGTTTCGTTGTGACCACACAACATCGGTGAGACTCAATAGCGAATTAACTAAGTTCTGCCAAAATCCTCAAGCTACAACATATCGCCAAGACACAAACAATCTCACACCGACAGAAAACACCGGCCTCTTGTTTGTCGTTATAGCTTGTAACTATCGGGGAGACCTTGCGGAGACAACAACAAGTCACCACGAAGCACCTTTGTAGTCATTTCTGTTCGCCAAGGCCAAGCCAACCCTTCGCCAAAAGCAAATCACAAGACACCGTCGGCAAGACTCAATAGATTCGCTATGACCTCCACCCGATTATGAAATATATGCCGACATGTAACTTATTTTTCACCGAAACACAAAAATTGTCATGTCAATAGCCTGCAACAAGAATAGTGAAACATACATAGGTCGGAGAGACATTTAGAGACTTATGCCAACATATACAAAAGGGTGGAAAACACATAGATAAATGACTTAGGGGACAAAATGAGTCAAAATATGAGCAAAAAAGTCATAAAATGAAGGAAATATGCATAAGGAAAGACTCATATGAAGACTTAGGGGACATAAAAATGTTCAAAAGACATCAGATTTTAATAGTTCCAACACACTCCAAGTGGCAAGTGCTTTGGTGGTCCACATGTCAAGTTATGGATAAACAGTTGGTTCATTAAGTTATTACTTCACCATTTTTGCTATCTAGTACCAACCTAAGTATTTTTGGGTCATTCAAAGTTGAGTTATGTAAGGAGTAGATTCGTGGGATTAATTTTAGGTCATTCTAACCTATTTTAATGTGTTACACATTTTGATTCCCTTTGCAAGGCATATCTGTTAGTATTTTGAGCCGACGGGTTATAGCGTTACATGTTTCATCTAATTAGGCCAACCTAATTGATGTTGCAAGTCTTTGTGGATGTTGTGCATATAAATATAAGGTCAAATTAATATTGGAGGTATGAGATATCAATTGGACATGAGTGTGTTGTGAATGTAATGTGAAATATAACAATACAAAGTGTGAAGAGGTTGGTAATTGGTGAAGTATAAAGTGTGTTAAGTCAATTTTTTTAGCCTAATTGGAACTGTCTTCAACATGTTGTAGATGCATTATACTTAGTTCAATCTTTGGTAATGAGCCATTTCTTCTATTCTCTAGGTAGTGGGTCCTTTGGACAATGAGTCCACCTTATAGTGAGCCATTTTTTAATATCTTATAAATGGTTATAATATATTGTGAACTAATCCTCATTGTGGTTTCTCCCTTTTGGGGTTTTCCACATAAAATCCAGTGTTCTTGTGTATATTGATGTGATGCATAATTTTAGTGTTTCTTTCCATTACTGTAAATTTTATGAGATGTTGTGATATGCATTTTAAGTTAATGAATTTTAGGGAATACCAATTCACCCCTCTCAGTATTTTGTGTGTTCAACAATCGAGAGATAGATTAAAATAGGCTCATTATGACATCTTTAAATTAACCACCATTGGGGAATAAGTTAGACCTATGTAGCCTCCATGGAATTTGAAGAATATGAAACAGACAGTGGTGGTTCAGATAATTAGCCTAACCAAGAGAGAATTGTTGAAGCCCACCCACCCCTATGTTGTCTGGTAAGAAAAGCCAGCTTAGTAAACCCAAGCTTGCCAAAGCTAACCCTGAGATCTACCCTGACTGCCTGATTCTCTTAAAGAATCCCACTCTAAAGGGCTCCCCTACCAATAAGTTGGTTTCCTACTTTGCAGACTCTTTGGAGGACAAAATTGAGAACCCTGAAGCTAGTAAAAACTTTGTGTCTACCCCTCCTATCTCTTTCAAAGTTGATGATACTTAGTTTCCTAGCTACCCCAATCTGGATGATGTTAATCTCAGTTTAGACAGAGTTCATCTGGAGATATCATTGCCTTTTTCGGAAGTGGCGTTGGTGATATTTTCAGGGTTTTGAAATGGGCCTATCAAGAAATGAATATTTTAATAACAAAAATAGGGTTCTTAATAGCAAGCTGGAGGAACTAGAATTGAAGTTGTCCACTCTTAGCAATGAAGAAGGAAAATGGAAAAAGAACAATACTAGAATAGGAGAAATTGACATTGAGGATAAATACAAGATTCTGGAAGCTAAGATAGTCAAAATAAAAAATAACATGAAAACTATTGCGAAACAAAACCATAAAATGGCTAGACACAATGCCATAATCATCAATGCAATGTCTGAAAAGTTGGAGAAGTTGCAACAGGGCTCGCTGGTTGTTGATCTAGAAGAGGACAAGGATAAAAGCAAGAACGAGGACCAAGGTATATCAAAAAGGACCCATGACAACCTTAAGAGGAAAGCGCCTCCTACTACCTAGATGGTCTAGATCTTAAAAAGGGGGTTTCAGGAAATGAACAAATTGGAAGTTGAGACGACAAAAACATTAAAGTCCCAAGTTTAGTTGTTGTTGGCATTTGTTCTAGTCTTTTTGGGTCTTTTATGTGGCCCTTGCTGACTTTTTTGATGATTGTGGCTTTGTCATTTTTTTTTTCTTTACAACCTTTTTGTTAATGGTGACTTTGACAATATTATCTTTTTTTTTCTAAACTTTGTGGTTTCGGGTCCCTGTAAAACTCATTTTATCCACTTTAAAAAACTTAGACCTATGTAGCTAGGTGTAGAAATAAAGATGTACATGTAACCATTCAATGCATTTCAAGGGTTCATGCTCAATGTATATATAGTCGAAGCACAACATAATTATCCCAATGTGGTCCAATAGCATAAGCGTAAAATGACATCTATGCATCCATCATATAAATCATTTAATAAATCATTCACTCTAAACAATAATAATCAAGATCACATTTAATCACAGCATAA
Organism: Sequoia sempervirens; assembly: GCA_007258455.2. Lineage (NCBI taxonomy): Eukaryota > Viridiplantae > Streptophyta > Pinopsida > Cupressales > Cupressaceae > Sequoia > Sequoia sempervirens. Next base: position 360,177,693 of record VDFB02353493.1, on the reverse strand, counting down.
TAATACATTTCAATAAATTGAAGTAATCTAAAATATCTAGGCATATAAACATACAAAATATCAACAACTGACATGTTGAGGAATCTCATCTTGAACATGTGGTGGTTCATACACACCATTTAGAGCCATAAAATTACCACCCCAAAAATTAGGAGGAAATGGAAAAGCTAAAGCATTCATCACAATAACAAGAAGCAAATTGGAGGGACACTACACCTCAAGTCAAACCAACATGGTATAAAGGGAATGAATATTGTGAGTATGATAGAACCAAGGGACATAAGACTTGTGATTGCTTCAGATTGAAAATTATTACTCAAGACCTTATAGAGCAAGGTGACATTGGTATAGAGCATTTACCTTCAAACAATAATGGTTTGAAGATATAACAAGATCCTATCCCAAAACATGATAAAGGGGAATCCTCAAATAAAGATAGTGGTCCTAAACTAGCTAATTATTCTTTCATCATGTATGACTATGCCATGTAGCTCACCTAAAGGAGGCCATTCCCCGTATCTATACCATAACTACCCTACATAGAATTCCTAAATGTGTAGTAAATACATGTAGGAATAAGGTAACCTTACAAGGGGACCAATCTACACCATCTTTTAAATCTAGTTATAACCTCTTAGATCATCTAAAGAAAATACCAACACAAATATCCATCTTAAAGCTCCTAAAAATATCCTAGATCAATTTAGTAAGGTATTACTTTCATTTTGTCTATAAAGAACATTGTGTGGTTATCTAATATAAAATTTTACTAAAGGGCTTTATAAAAAAAAATTATAGGTAGTAGGAATCTAGGAGCACTTTGGTGCAAAATAGACTTCATCATCATGCCCAAAAAGTGTGAAAATAGAATTCCTTAACAAATCTAGAAGGCATCAAAATGCTCACATCCATATAGTTCTTGTCAAAATTGAATACAAGAACTTATGCATTATTTTTTGTTGCTTGGTTGTATGTGCCTACATATGGGTATAGACTAATAAATAGTTTTTTAAGCGTGTATAGAGGCTATGGGTGCTATTCAAACTATACAACTATTATTTAGATCATGTGTTTTACTTAAACCCCCTAATTTTTCCAGTAGTGAGTTGCACCACACTTAACATTCACACTCATGGCTAACACCACAACTTTGCTACCACTAGTTGTGTACTTACTCACTACCTAGGCAACACAACCAAAGCCCAACATTAGTACACCAATATTATCGCTTCAACATGGCCACTACAACACTTCACCCTAGAGCCTTGAATTAAGCCCTTCAGACCCTAAAAATGTATTTTTCAATAGGTCATAAATTTGTCTAAAGATCAAATTTTATCAAAAGTTGCTCACTTTCATAAGAAAACCAAATTTGTAGTTTGTTTCTACCATGGTAAGAATTTTTTTATAAAATTGTTAAGACTATGTAACTTAAAAATCAAATATTTATAAGTGCTTTTAAATCAAATATTTATATAGAATACCATATTTTTCATAGCTTGTCTAGGCGTTTTGTGTTGAATCTTTAATATAAAGGATAACAATAAAAATAAGTTTTGAATTTGGTGTAGGTGTAGGTAGTACCATTTGTTGATATTGTAAAAATAATAAGGGGGTGTTAAAACATAACAAATAAATATGTACATTGTATTAAACCTAGTGAAAACATGGACATATTTTAATTATTGTAGATGCATTATACTTAGTTCAATATTTGGTAATGAGCCATTTCTTTTATTCTCTAGATAGTGGGTCCTTTGGACAATGAGTCCACCTTGTAGTGAGCCATTTTTTAATATCTTATAAATGGTTATAATATATTGTGAACTAATCCTCACTGTGGTTTCTCCCTTTTTGGGTTTTCCACATAAAATACAGTGTTCTTATGTATATTGATGTGATGCATAATTTTAGTGTTTCTTTCCATTACTGTAAATTGTATGAGATGTTGTGAAATGTATTTTAAGTTAATGAGTTTTAGGGAATACCAATTCACCCCTCTTAGTATTTTGTGTGTTCAAAAATTGAGAGATAGATTAAAACAAGCTTATTGTGACATCTCTAAATTAACCACCATTTGGGAATAACTTAGACCTATGTAGCCTCCATGGAATTTGAGGAATATGAAATACACAGTGGTGGTTTAGAGAATTAGCCTAACCAAGAGAGAATTGTTGAAGCCCACCTGCCCCCTATGTTGTCTAGTAAGAAAAGCCAATTTAGTAAACCCAATCTTGCCAAAGCTAACCCTGAGATCTACCTTGACTGCCCGATTCCCTTAAACAAACCCACTCTCAAAGGCTCCACTGCCAATAAGTTGGTTTCCTACTTTGTGGATTCTCTGGAGGACAAAATTGAGAACCCTGAAGCAAGCAGAAACTTTGTGTCTACCCCTCCTACCTCTTTCAAAGTGGATGATACCAAGTTTCCTAGCTCTACCATAACTACCCTACATAGAATTCCTAAATGTGTAGTAAATACACGTAGGAATAAGGTAACCTTACAAAGGGACCAATCTACACCATCTTCTAAATCTAGTTATAACCTCTTAGATCATCTCAAGAAAATACCAACACAAATATCCATCTTAAAGCTCCTAAAAATATCCTAGATCAATTTAGTAAGGTATTACTTTCATTTTGTCTATAAAGAACATTGTGTGGTTATCTAATATAATTTTTTTCTAAAGGGATTTATAAAAAAAAATTATAGGTAGTAGGAATCTAGGAGCACTTTGGTGCAAAATAGACTTCATCATCATGCCAAAAGAGTGTGAAAATAGAATTCCTTAACAAATCTAGAAGGCATCAAAATGCTCATTTCCATATAATTCTTGTCAAAATTGAATACAAGAACTTATGCATTATTTTTTGTTGCTTGGTTGTATGTGCCTACATATGAGTATAGACTAATAAATAGTTTTTTTAAGGGTGTATAGAGGCTATGGGTGCTATTCAAACTATACAACTATTATTTAGATAATGTGTTTTACTTAAACCCCCTAAGTTTGCCAGTAGTGAGTTGCACCACACTTAACATTGACACTCATGGCTAACACCACAACTTTGCTACCACTAGTTGTGTACTTACTCACTACCGAGGCAACACAACCAAAGCCCAACATTAGTACACCAATATTATCGCTTCAACATGGCCACTACAACACTTCACCCTAGAGCCTTGAATTAAGCCCTTCAAACCCTAAAAATGTATTTTTCAATAGGTCATAAATTTGTCTAAAGATCAAATTTTATCAAAAGTTGCTCACTTTCATAAGAAAACCAAATTTGTAGTTTGTTTCTACCATGGTAAGAATTTTTTTATAAAATTGTTAAGACTGTGTAACTTAAAAATCTAAGTTTCTAAACATATCTATAATAAAATACAATAAAATACAATAAAATAAGGTGTCAAGAGTATATTTGACAACCATTTACATGTCAAAATATCAAATTTAATAATAAATACAATATTTTTAAAATAAGTAACACATGAAATTTATGTCCCTATCTTATATAATAAATAAAATAGTTTTAAAGTTTCAAAGAAAATATATCTCTAATATTTTTAAACATATATTTAAGTTATGTATACTACTAGTAATTCGGTCAGCACATAGGGTGGGCTTTCTTCTTCTGAGCGGCAAACTCCTCATCCTTGAGCAGTTTCCCATCTGTGGTCTTGTCCAGCTCTTCTACGACGCTTATTATGTCACCTACGAAGCGGTCTGCGAGAGAGCGGCTGAAATCTTCTCGAACGACCACCCGTAGAAGGCTGACGTCCTGCCCTTCGGGGGCCATGAAGTAGGCGGGCACCATCCACCCGTACCTTCTCAGATGGTCTGAGATCACGTGCTCATCGTAGTGGCTGCGGTCCTTGAGTGAGAAGGCCACCAGAGGCACGGCCATCTCCTTAGATAGAATGTTGAACCGCTCCGTCTCAATCAGAGCATCCGCTAGTGCCTTCGCATTCGCCGCGCAGTTAGTCATGATGCGTTTGTAGCTCTGCAGAAAAGCACATGAAACACCAATTTTATTATTAAACAATAAAGGAAATAAAGAAGAGAAAGGACTTTGATACAACAGGAGAAGAAATAATAAGAAAAATAAATTTACAACTACTTGTAAATAAAAAGAAGCACATGAAAGACTGAAATATAGGACAAAGAGAAGAAAACACAAGCAAAATAGGCAATGAAAGACTCTAGAGAGCCAGCTAGGCAATCATCCAGCGTATCCCCTTTATATATATGCGAATTAAGATATTTTTTATAATTGTGATGTATATCTATGAGATATAATAGATATAATTATGCTAGCGTATTTTATTCTCTTATTTTAATATTATATTTACTTATTGTATAAGGTTCATTATTTGTTTGCCTCTTAATCAAATTTATCCTATTGCAGGCTTCTTGTTAGCCGATAGGCTATTATAGGTGGGAAATCCACCGGAATCGTCTACTGTCTGACGCCGGATTAGACTATTCCGGTGGGAAATCCCACCAGAATGGTTTTCCGCCTCCTTTCTTTGCCATTTATGGGAGCGATCTGCAGCGACTGGACATGGGCACAGATGCACGGACGGTACCCCCAACGACTCCAGTAAAATCAATTCAATTGCATTAAATGAGAATTAATAAAAGGAATGGCCGAGGTAAGGAAAGCGATGGTTGTGCCATTAATAAGGCATGGCATTCCTGCCATTACTGCTCTGGGATTTCATATGTTTCATTTGCAGATGTAACGATGGCAATCACGGTGGCTTTTGGTTCATTGCAGTTTATTATTGTTTTCTTAATGGTAGCTTTCTCTGCAGCTCTTTGTCAGGCTATTGACATTCCCACAGGAGGAGTATGCAACAACAGGAATGATAACAACACTGTCGGTCAAGGAGTAAAGGGGCTTAAATTCTCAAATGTTTCAAAGGCGGGGTCGACCTCATCTCCGTGTGCATCTTCCTTCGCCCATCTGTCTAGGCTGTGGCTCTGGTAATCTCATTCATGTCTTTTCATTTTTTTGTTTTCAGTGCCTGAAAGGGTTTGGCATCAAGGTTTTTTGTATTTTTACTGAAGCACTGTTGTAATTACATTAGGGTTTGGCCCCTGTTTTGTACATATCCTTTTATTTAGGTTGCAGAAAGGGAGAGGCCTAATTTGTATTTCCTTGAATGGAATCTGCTCCTTTGTTAAAGAGCCAAATAGGCACAAAAAAATGGATTTGTTAAAAGGCTTGAGAACTTTCAAGCAAATGCGAGTGGCAGGTGAAAGAGCCAAATTCCAAACCGTGCCAGCATCCTCTTGGACTGCGCTAAAAAGGGGAGATTAGAGGTTAGAGAAAGAGGAGAAGTAGTCTAAGGTTGAGAATAGGAAGGCAGCAAGAAAGGTTAGGGAGGAGGCATGCGGTTTTGGATAGAAAAATCATTGGTCGTGAGGAAGAGAGAATAGAGAAGAAAATGGGAGTCTGGTGTTATAATGTAGAAAGACACCCTAGTCTTCCAGCAACGACCCCATTGAAAGGTGTTTTGAGCAAAATAGAGAGGAAGGTGCCCAAATCGCACGGGGAAGAGAATACAAAGAGAAATCTTCAGAATGCATGCAAGGTCTTCAAGAGAAAATATGGGAGATTACAGATGAAGGGCACAGGGTAAGTGAGAGTAAGGATGAGTAAAGGAGGAAGCACACACAAATTTGGAAAGAAAAAAGGAGAGAGAGAGAGAGAGAGGATAGAGGAAGGAAGTCCAGTGGAGTACATTCGTAAAGGGAGCACACAGATGTTTGTGTAGTCGGTAATGGAGGCAGCGAGTCGGCTGTACATGACTTGGTGACACCGGGTAACTAAAAACTCGTTTCTGTGCGTTTATGACCATTTGGGTATGGTAGCATTTGACTCTTGTACTCTATTTGCAAAGTGAGGAATGAATGATTCATATAGGGAATGTGCATTCAAACACATAAATGTAACGATTTGTCTGATACTTTTACATGGGCCTTATTTGATGTTGATAAGACTGTTCTGAATATGTTTAATATTAATGATAGTTACGTGGTCTTGTGCTCAGTTTTATTATAAAACCTATAATTGGTACCAAATGGGCCAAAATGGCAGACTATCTACTTGAAAATTGAATTTCATGACATAGGAAGTTCCCTCTTGGCATGCATCGATGGGAATACCCATGTGAAGGCGTAGCCATATGGAGACACAAGTGCAGTCGACAACAGTATATGAAGAAATTGCTCTACCAGTGCCGCCATTGTTAAAGATTTCGTGAGCTATCAAGTTAGCCCCCAAAGATTCGTCTTTTTCCTGAAAACTTGGATTAAATGGCAACGTAACGGCTGAGTTTTTTCTATTTGCAAGTAATTTTTCACCGTTTCCAATGTTTCCAGGGTTATTTTTTTATTGTTTTTATTTAAAGAGGTACATTTGTACGCAATATAACTATCTCGCCATATAAGATCTGTTGATTTGCTTGGAAGCAACACATGTTTGAAAGTGTCTTAATCCACGTTTATTCTTGAATGACAGGTGCCTGAAGGCTGGAAAACTACCTGCTACTACTTCCCACCTATAAATTCATTTGTTTTGAATGAGTTTTCTGATTTTATATCAAATGCTACTTCACGTGCAGTGTTTGGAAGCAGATGGAAAATACATGTTATATTGACAGTTCCAGCTAATCCTGCTCAGATTTGAAAGAGTCCGCAATGTTTATTTTCTGGGTTCTCAATTGTATGGCCCCACATTTACGGTCATTGAATTTTGTGTAAACATTGTTCCTGAAAGTTAAATCAGTGTATGCCATATTTTCGTTAGCTGCAACACCTATGGGCATTTTTCCTTTAGAACACAAACTTTGTGGTTCTTAGAACGTTATACCCTTTGCCTGAATGAAATTCACCTCATTTGCATTCAACTATTGGGTTTGATAGATGGCTAGTTTAAACCATTTTGTTCACATATAGTTATGATCAAAACACAAATATCAAAAAATGTTTGGCTGAAGGAAGGATCAACATGAGCACTTTGGTTTTCTTGGGGAAGTTTGGTTAAGCGCTTTTGGAGTGCATTTATGATGTGTTGTTTGTGTGAAAGAAGACTGCTACGGTCTATTTAACACATCTTTTAAAATGATTATCTAGATTTACATGATAAAAAATTACAAGATTTATTATGATGTTTTCAATAACAAATAATTTTGTTTGTTAGACTTTAAATTCTAATAACTTCTATTAGTAGTACATGATAACAACAAAGTTGGAACTTGTACATGATACCAACAAAGTTGGAACTTACACAAAGTATAATAAATTGTGGGTTTGTTCCTTTAATCACTTTAGCAATATTGACTAATTTGCGAGAACTAGGTTAAAAAATGTAATATTATCTAAATCCTTATTAGAGGAAAAATCTTGCTTACAATATTGTAGCTAACTATAAACAACATGGTAATGTTTGAAAGCAAATCTAATTCACATCTACTACCAAACAAGAATAAGGAGTTACACTATATTTGATAGTGAACAAAATTTGGAGGATGTCTCTTAACAATATCAAGTCTCTTCAAGAGAAAGAAATTAGTAGACATATAATATTAGTTTCCACTTGAATGTTATTGGAGTAGGTCCATTAATTAATACAAGATGAAAATCTTTTTGATAAATTTCATGGGTTTTGATTATAAAGTGATGACATGATTTAGCTAATTTCACATGTTGCAAATGAAGAAACTCTAGAAAAAAATCTAAAATTAGGAAAAGGGATAAAAGCTAATTTCACAAAAAGTGTCATAATACTTGCTTCATTAAAATGGATGGCTAGAACAATTTGATAGACAATTTGAGAAAACACTTTACAAAAGTATTAGGTGAGTGAACTTTTTAGCACATTTATACATCATTTGTTAATAAATGTTTATAATAATTGTAATATCAATACATGGTCAAGCTTTTTAATCAAATCTCTTCACAAATACTAAATATTTTATTAGTCATGTCAAAAATTTAAATAAACTTTTAATAAACAACATATTATCAATTTATATTTAATGATTGATAGTTGTAATATTAATGACATTAATTATAATGCCTTTGAGTTAAATCTAATATCTCATTGACATATGCAAATTCACTGCCATGACAAATTTATCGTCAAGTAAAATTCACCATGGCGGAAAGTTAATGTGATAAATTGCTGGTGCTAAATTTTACTTGGCGGTGAATTTTCCCATGGTGAATTGCCGGCGGTGAATTTTCTTAGAGCCAACCTTATAAAACATGATTCTTTACACAATAATTTATCACACAAATGACCATGATAAATTAATCTTAAACTAATTCATTATTAAGATAAGGCCAAACATAGAAGTAACAAAAGATGATGTAGAGCATTGTCATAGTGATATGCGTTCCCCCTCTCGAAAAAACACAAAACTGACTTAAAGACAGTCCTAACACAAAGATGTCATTTCCCAAAGTATAAATGGTAAAGGATTTTCATCAGCAAGATGGATAGGCATAGAAAAATGTGAAGGGGGGAAAGCATGTAGGAAGATGGTGACAGGAAGAAAAGAAAGAATAAAGAAGAAAACGTTAAACATTCCTTTCATGGGAGGCATCAAGTTCATCCAAATAGTTCAACCATCATCTGGGTAGATACTTAAGGCGTATTAAATCCTCTGGCAGCTGTCATGCTATCTATCCCTCCAATTTAGCTGCCAAATAATTAAAAATAGCTCGATGTCTTATCCATATCATTTGGGTAGATACTTGATTGCGACATGACTGCTGCCATAGAAATGGTCATTTGTGCGGCCTGGATAATGGGTTTTTTGGCTCTTAGAATCGATTTAATATTCAATTAAAGTTTTGTGTTACGGTTTTATGTGGCTATGGTTTTAATTAGTTTTGGACTATTTTGCAGACTCTGGTGAAATAGTTAGTGTTGACAATCTTATAACAGTTACAAAAGCTTTGCTTGTCATGTCTTTGAGGGTAAAAAAATCACTTCCTTTGGGTTTATGCATGGGCTAAAAATGATTTTAAGGAGTTGTGGGTGGCATTGCTTAAGTTTACAAATTTTTCCGTCATATAATTTTCAGGATTTGTGGGGAGAGCTGCTTAAGTTTACATTTTGTGCTTTCATTTTATAGCTATTAAGGCTAATTTTTAAGTTTAGAAGCTACTAAGTAGCCTGGTGCGTGTGGAGGTTTGGTTGGGTTTTCTCTTTTGTATTAGGAAGTGAGATGGTACAAAGAAAAATACTTAGTTGGGTTTTTTGCAATGGCTTCTAATGTTTCAGTAGTCTGATATATGTAGCATTCGATTTAGTTTTATGGGACTCCTCGTGGCAATAGGTGTTGCCATAGAGAGTAATAGAACTTAGCATTATTAGCTCCTTTTTCTTCCAATGGTAGGGTTGTGAGGATACTTCTCACTGGCTAAATATTTATAGGTAAGACTATTGAGATCTTAGCATATATAGATATTAAATAGCTTAGTTAAGCATTAAGGATGCTTTTGGTAATAGGGCGAGATTAAAGATATGTAGAGGGGAGATTACTGAGTTTTATCATTTTTAGTTATATTGATTTATGGATATGATAAAGAGACGTGGGATTGTTCCTCCTTCCGTTAGTTGCAATCCTCACAAGTGTGAATAGCTTTGATTCCCTGTATTGCAGTTACCATGAGCACATATGCTTACAAGCATGGGTTAGCATTAGAACAAAAGCCTCATCTAAGGCCGCTTTATGAACAAGCATGGATGCTTGATAAATATTGAAGTCAATCTTAAGCATAGCATACAGATTTAAATAAAGTTCCATTTGTTTAAATTCAAATCTTCTTGCATCCCATCATCAATTGAATTTTGCTATAAACAGTTAGTCTTAAGAAAAGCAATTTACATTTTTATTGCGATTTTTTCCCCTGCCCTTCAATACATTGCCAGAGTATATCTTGCTATCGGCGTAACCATTGCACCTCATTGAGGTGCAAGCGCTAGTTATAGTTTAGATTTATTGTTGGTGCAGATTTTATTTTTAATTTATTATTTATCATCTTATTTCTCATATTATTGTTTACATTTATTTAAGATTAAGTGATTTAGTTGTATGTATATAATATTAATTAATAAGTTTGTTAAGTTTGATTTTATTTTATATTATTGGCATGTAAATGATTTCAAACATTCTTGCATCATTATATGCTTTTTTCTTCTTATGCTTGTATAATATAATGTTATATCATATATATTATATTAAATTTTACCAATATACTATCATAATATCTCGATAGGCTATTTAGTCTTGAATATCTAGTTGTCGTTTGTAGTTTTTTTTAATTTAATTTTTCATTTTGTCTTTTGGACATTGCTTATTTGTGATTATTTATTTATTTCTATTTCCTTTCTTTTTTATTCTTAATTAAAATTCTTCCCTTCCTTCCTAGATTCTAGAGCCCTTTCTCTTCATCTATTTAGTATTCTCATACTTCTACTATTCTCTCATTTCTATTATCTAACTATTTTGTCCTCATTATGGATCATGGAGTATGATATGAAATGTTAATGATTAAAGAGAAAAAAATTGCATATGGTTTAATTCATAAATATATCAAACATATCCTTTTAGACTATGTAAATTACATGACTTTAACCAAGTAGCATTATCTATAATTAATATTAACACTTTATTACGACGAAGTCACTCTCTTAATGTGGAGTGCACTAAGTGTTAAAATTGACCTCCAAAAATATCTTAAAACTATGCAAGACAATAGAATGAAATCCAATTATTCATTTTATGCATCCTTGTATTCCATTCTTAGTTTTCTCATCAAATACTACCACAAATATTTACATCTGAGAAGGATCATTGAGGATAAAATCAATGAATGTTAGATCACACTTACTAAGTCTTCAAAAAGGCTCATATTGTTTAATGTTTCATTGCAGGTAATAGTCACCATGGAAATATCTATGTTCAAATTAATGAAACTACTGGGCGATGGAGTTGTTCGAGTAAATAAAGAGGAAATAGAATACAAGAATACCTGGCATTACTAGTATGATGATTCCACAAACTTTCTCAAAGCCCTCAATAAATTCCAAAAAACCTTCAATAAAGTGACAACAACTGAAAAGCCAAAGGGAGATAAAGAAAAGCATGGTCCCAAGCTTCATGTAAATGAAGGAGACAACCCAATTATTGAAGTGAGGTCAAATGAATAGCTTTCAAAAGCATAATCAAGTTGGAATACACTTAAGGATGGCAGCCAGAGCATGAACTCCTAAGAAATTTGGTTCCCACATACATATTTTTTGTTATAGTATAGTAATTATTGTTATTCTATTACACAAACTCTACTATTTTTAATAATTTATATGTTATATTCCCTATACATACATATTATATTCTACTTTCTATATACACATTAACTCAAAATAAGTGCAAGATGTTCAGTTATATAAATGTACAACAACTCACTACAAGAGAAATACATTTAGTTTTGTAAACGAACAACAATTTTTGTATGTAAAGTCATAGTGGGTTGATGCAGTTATGTGTCAACATAAATGACCTCTATGTAACTCTCCAAAGCTATTACTATTATTAATACAAAAGAATAGATTCTGAGTGAAATGTAGGTGCACAAGTAGTACTAATTATTGATATGATAGAAATAGTAAGGGGGTATTAAAATACAATAATAAAAAAAGTACATAGGAAACCTAGTGAAAAAATGGACATCTTCTAATTCTACTAGTGTATGTTGAGGGGGTATCAAAAATATAAATTTGAAGGGTGGAAATGAATTCAAAAATATTTTTAGTACCCTACAAGTGCACATGATAGGCTAGGGTTTTGGTAGTTGAAATGTATAAGTTCTTTTAAATCAAATATTTCTATATGATTCCATATTTTTCATAGCTAGAAACTATGCCTTTTGTGTCCAGTCTTTTATCCTAAAATATAACAATCAAAATATGTTTTGATTGTGACTTAGGTGTAGGTAGTACCGATGGTTGATATAGTAGAAACAATAGTGGGATATTAAAATATAGAAAAAAAAACTAAGTACATAGGAAACCTAGTGAAAATATGGACATATTTAAATTATACAAGTGTATGTAGAGAAGTTAAAAAAATAAATAAATTCAATGTACAATTAAAAATTGATGTGTTTTTAGTACCCCACAAATGCACATGATAGACTAAGGGTTTGGTATTTGTGATGTATATGTGTTAAGTCAAATCTTTCTATAAGATGCCATGTTTCTCATAGCTCGTCTAGGTTTTCTATGTCAAGGTTTTAATGTGTAAGCTAAAAATCAAAATAAATTTTGAGCCTAATGGAGGTTTAGGTAGTACCATTGGTAGATGTGGTAGAAGTAATGAGGGGATATTAAAATATATATAAAAAAAAAATAGATAGGAAACCTATTGAAAATATCCACACATATTTTAACTATACAATATCAACATTTATATATTTGAAGGGTCTAATTGAAATCAAGGGTATTTTTAGTACCATACGAATGCACATGTTAGTCTAAAGGTTTGGTGGTTGAGATGTATAAGTGCTTTTAAATCAAAAATTTATAAAGAATACCATATTTTTCATAGCTTGTCTAGGTGTTTTGTGTTGAAGCTTTAATATAAAAGATAACAATAAAAATAAACTTTGAATCTAGTGTAGGTGTAGGTAGTACCATTGGTTGATATTGTAAAAATAATAAGGGGGTGTTAAAACATAACAAATAAATATGTACAATGTAAACCTAGTGAAAACATGGACATATTTTAATTATACAAATATATGCAAGTGGCTATCAAAAATATAAATTTGAAGAAATCAAGGGGGTTTCTAGTATGTACAAGTGCACATGTTATACCAAAGGTTTAGTGGTTGCCATGTATAAGTTCTCTTAGATTATATAGGATGTCATATTTGTCATGGCTTATCTAGGTTATTTGTGTTGAGGTTTTATTGTATGAGATAATAATCAAAATAATATTTGAGTTTGAAATAGGCATAAGTAGTACCATTAGTTGATATGATAGAAATAGTAAGGGGATATTAAAATAAAACAAAATAATGTACTTAAGAAACTTGTGGAAGCTTGAACATTTGAATTAAATGAGTGTATGTAGAGGGGATTCAAAAAATATAAATTTTAAGATCAAAATTGAAATCAAGGGTGCTTTTAGTACTCTAAAAGATCACATATTATGCCAAGGGTTTAGTGGTTTAGATGTATGAGTGTTTTTAAATCTTGAAGCTTTCTGTGGGATGCCATATTTTATGTGTCCAATCTATGTTTCTTTTGTAGAGGCTTTAATGTATAATATAACAATCAGAATAAGTTTTGTGTCTAATGTAGGTGTACATAGTGCTATTGGTTAATATGGTAGAAACAAAAAGAGTATATTAAAATATAACCACTAAATAAGTACATAAGAAACCTAGCCTGAAACATATCATAATATAACAACACAATATCACAATCAATAATGAGTTTTCTTGTGACTTTACAATGGAGGATGAAAAAAGGAGTTTAAAGGAGAACATTGAGACAAATAGTTGTGTTCATGAATCTTAAGACTATAAACTTTGTGTTGGATCATCTCTTTGATGAATAGAATACACATCTTTGATTTCTCATAACAAATTATTGTATAGAGCTACAATTTTTATTGAAGAAGTAGTAAAACTTGTCATGAATCTCATAATTGACTAGATACCTACAACTAACTTATTTTTTAGACTATAGAGTCTTCAAAAATGTTAATTTATTTAGATAAAGTACTCTAAGTCCATGTCAAATTAATGAGAACATATCTACAATTAGCCCAAAAGAAATCTCAAACTAGAAACAAGCCTAATGTACTTGAGAGAAATAATGTGTGTATACATTATACAAATATAATGTTTCAAGTACTATTACATTTCTGCTGACAATAATTTTGTTAATTATGTTCAAATTAAACTTTTATAAACTTTGTAAATCTCATCTTTCATATAGGTGATGAATTTATCTCTTTTGTTATTAAAAATAGTAAAAAAAATAACTATCAATACCAATTCCAATTTCTTACCGGACAAAACAATATATTAAGCATACCCAAAAAAATTAGTTTTCTGAAGAAAAAAACGTCATTGTGTCACAATAGTAATTACTTCGAATCTTTATGTAATATTTTAAAAACATTTCTTTAGTTTATTTAGTTCCCCGTGTGATTTGGATTCTGACATTACAAAGAACATATGTTTAAATTTAATGACGATACACCGAAATATTTTCAAGCATACAGGGAAAAGGTCCTTTACTGATCTCGAACCCCAGACGTATAAACTGGTAGTATTGGGCAATGATTTGACTGGTTCCTGCCAAAAAAAATTCAAGGAAAAGACAAGTCACCAACTTTATGAAAAAATTGGAATACCTGGGCGCCTTATCAATAAAACTCCAATTGAAAAAATTGGCTTTACCAAAAGGAGGCAATTTACCTTTAGAGAAATTAAGGGTAAAAGTGGTCTGGCCTGCTGCTCCTAAATAATCAATGTTAAAAAACAGCTCTTCCGGCAGGTCGTCGTTTGACCTCCAGATAGCCCAACCAACTCCGGGGTAGACAAGCCCGTATTTGTGACCGCCAACGTTGATGCTCTTCACCAACGGTAACCGGAAATCCCATTTCAATTCGGGGTATAGAAACGGTGCAATGAATCCACCGCTCGCCGCGTCTACATGAATGGGGGTGTTCCACCTGTAATATTTATATTTTAACAGTATTTCTTTTAACAAGTTGGAAACGTTGGAAAGGAATTTATATTTTATTGATTAAAGATTTAATTGGAAAGATTCTTATTTAAAAAAGATATATATATATATATATATATAATTTGGAGTAGTATGAGATCAATTTTCAAAAATATAATTAATTAAAACATTTAAAAGATATGAATAATATAAAATCAGATCAATAAACTAAAAAATTATATATAATTTAAAAATAAAAAACAATTACAAAATATCAATTTATTTTATTTTATCACATATTATAAAATAAATATTATGAAAAAAACTTAACTACAACATCAATATATTACACCATTTTGTTCTGCTACTGTTGATATTTGTAATCTTTTTCAATCAGTTCATACCAACTTTAAGAAAAACCATCTCTACTGCACATTTTACACCTTAGCACTATCACCATAAAAACATATCTGTTGTTTAATCAAATATTATGAGATTAAATAGCCTGAAGACAATGCAAGAAATATAATTTGAAATTAAATGGCAGATTTTGGCTATTTTTAGAATATAAAGTTCATTTCGTAGTGAACACATCTTACCCATTACCTTATAAAACCGCGTAGAATTTTTTTATAATATATTTATTTTATAATAGAAAATAAATCAATAAATTTTAATATTGTAAAATTTTTTTTTTTTTTTTGGGTATATAATTGCGTTCGAGTTTCTGATAGGAAAGTCTGATTCAAAAACTCATTTTACAAAAAAACATTATATCAACATCAATTTGACTATATCTAAATTAAATAAACTTAACAAATATAATGCAAAGCTGACATGTCAGAGATAATACAAGAAATAATATAAGCTGAAAAATCAGATCTTAGAACATTTCAGAAAACGTAAATCAAGCTAAGACAATAGAAGAATAATACATAAGGTGAAAACATCATATTTTGGGTTGTTTTTAATATAGATTAATGTGTGATTTTTGGGTTGTAGTTTTAGGTAGTTAAGGTTATGGGTTCAATTTTTGATTTGTTTAGAGAGTGGATGAGGGTTTATTACACTTTACTTAAAATTTATAGAAGTTTTCACATTGTAAAGAGTTAAGCTACAAATCACTGATCTAAAATCTCAATTCCTTATTTCAAGTGGCCGGTGTGTGAGTGAGAATTAGGTGAGAAATTAGTTTACCCTGTCTTACTATTTTTCTCCCTAAGTAAATTGTTCAAATGTTTCACATCTTCAAATTCCCCATTGAGAGTAGATCCCAAAATGGCTACCACACATATGGTATCTTCATTCACCATCCCAACTGCTTTAGCAGGGTCCATCACATAGCAATCTTCAGTCAGCTTGATTTCATTTAGCTCCACATCGAAATAACGAGCAAATTTTTTCCAACACACCTGTGATTATAAGCATTACATTATTATTTTTTTCTTAATTCACATTGATGAAAAAAAACAAACTCAATTGAATCCAAAAATAACAAATAAACAAATAAAATATAAAATGACGACCATCAATTTACATCCGGACCCTGAGCTAGAACATCTTAAATCTTTATATTGATGAAAGATGATGAATGAGAAGATCGGTATGAACAAATCAAACAAAGGCTCTACATAAGAATCTAACATGGAGAATGACAAAGTTCAAACTCTTTTCCTTTGCATATTATTTCATAGTTTTTTTGTTTGACTGAAATTTTTAGGCAGTTTACTATCAGTGAAACAAATATCCAAAAAGTTAAAAAGAACAATTTACCTGCATATTGGCACCAATAACAATGTTGGGCCTGCGATTTTCGAGATTACTTCCCTTTTTCTCGAGCTTCTGCTGCCACTTACACTTGAAATTTCAAATATTAATTATTCAAATTTATAATTATTTGTCTTATTAAAATTTTAATATCGTATGATAATCATACTTTAATTTTAAGTTTAATTTATATAATAATTAAAATTATAACTGTTATAGAATATTTATATTTTTAAGTTTTATTTTAATTTATATAACAAAAATATTATAATTTCGTTATAGTTTGACTTTGCATTTAGTTCATTTTTTTTTTTTTATAAATCATTTAATTATTTGTCTTTTTATGAAATTATAAATATTAATTATTACAAGTTGTTAAAAATAATTTAATTTATTTGTCTTCTTAAAATTTAAATTATTGTAAAACATATATGTTTTGAATTTAAATTTCAATTCATGTAATAAGTAAACTTCATACTTAAAATCTAAATTATAAGTTATAGAACAAGAGAGAGAGAGATAAACTAACTTTTGATTAATCTGTTTAGTTTATTAAACTCATTCAATTTTTTAATTTTATATCGGTACGAATACTTCTCCATTTGACTTTTGGTTTTTTTAATATAAAATTTGTTGTATATTCTTAAATTCATAAAGTTTTTAATATTTGATAATTTTAATTTTTGAATTGTAATGTCATCTTAATAAAAGATTTTAAAAGATGCCATAAAACTCTTACAAAATTTGTAATATTATTTTATATATTATATTTTATTATTTATGTCATCAAAATTGAATTTACTACCAGCAATTCATTTGAGAAAATTCACCGCCATGAAAAAATTCACCTCATGGAAATTCACCACCAGCAATTCACCATCATGGAAAATTAATCACAAATTTTTAATGTGATGGATTTCTCGCTATTGTGAATTGCTAGTGGTGACTTTTCCTTAGGTGAATTTGTCATGACAGTGAATTTTCCCATGTAATAAAAATTGATGACGGTGAATTTTCCTATAACCATTATTTATATATTATTTATTATACTTGTATTTATATTATATATTATATTGTATAATATATAAATTGATAAATATATGTATATGTATGTTATATTTAATATAATGTAAATTTATTTTCAAAATAATAGTATAATTATATTTATTATTATATAAATTAATATATAAAAATCTAATAGTTTAATTGATTTATAGAGAAAGAAAGAGAGAGGAAGAAAAAGAATGATAGAGGGGAAGACAATTTTAAATAGAGAGGTGGATATATAGAGGGAAACTCAAAAGATAGAGAATGAGAGAAAGAGAGATATTGGGAGCTAAATTTATACTCCACTATCATCACCCCTTAAATTGAATAACCACAATTTTAAAGCTCAATTTGTTATTTAAATTAAATATATTTATTTCTTATTATATATGCTATTTTAATTTTACATAATCTAACTTACTAAATATATTTTAAATTTTTTATAAAATTATGTACTTATTAATGCTAACTTTTCTTTATTTATCAGTAGTGATAGTGAGCCATATAATTAAATAAACAAAATAATTAGTATTATTTTTATTTAGTTATTTATTAATTTAATAGACTTACTTTATTATTAAATTAAAAAATCTTGAAATTATTATTTTTATTAACATTTAGATTACATATATTTTAACTTTGCATTTTTTTTCTCTATTTTATTTTTTAATTTAGATTTAAATTTAGAACTATTAGAATTATTTATGTCTATTTGTCAAATTAAAATAATAATAAAGGTTAGTAGAAGTAGTTCAATTTATAATTATTTCTACTCTATTCAAATTTCAGCTATTACAAGTAGAAAAAAACATATTTTTAACTTTAATCTTAATTTCTAAGATATTTATTTAATTTTTTTGAGATATTTTATAATTTTTTAATAATATTATATATTTATCTTCTTAAGTTTTTTTAACAATATTTTTATTATATTTTTTAAATTATTTTATAATTATAGAAATAATATTCCTTTTTAATTTAATAATGAAATTTGTAAAGAATGTAGATATAGAAAATCAAATCTATTGTTAATTCATGTTAGTATATGATTATAAACACCAAAAATTCATTAGATGGGTGTGAGGTTGTATGGGCCTTGAGACAACTTGACCTCATAATATATCAAAATTCAAGAATATATAATCAAATAATATCTACACAAGTCATTTTGTTGTATATGAAACTCAAGCAAAGCAAGTATGGGTATAAGTGGAACATTGACATAGTGGAATTTATGTTTCCCAAAGGTGATAAACAAGTGCAAACAAGAGAAGTGAAATAATATATAGAAGGTCAATCCTGAGGGACTCCAACAAACAAAAACATTGTAACTTAGTATACACGCTTGATGAAAAATGACGTCCTATGTAATTTCCAAGTGGCTTCCTTTATTGGTGCTCTCTCTATAATTTCCAACTTACCAATTAGTACAACTAAATGACATGTCAAATGTACTTGTAAATGTTGGTAAAGAAGTTAATAGTGAGGGAGAGAGAGAGGCACATAGAGAGAGAGGCACAGAGAGAGAGAGTGAAAATAGAGTATAAGAGATAGAGTGATATCAGGGAGAGTTAGATAGAGTGACATAAAGAGAGATGGGTAGAGACATGTCATTTTGGATTGTTGGCACAAAACACTTGGTAAAAAACTAGACTATCGTAAATTGTCTATCTACATTTCCCTTTATATAAGAGGGAGAGTTAGATAGAGTGACATAAAGAGAGATGGGTAGAGAGATATATCCCCATAGATACATGTCATCTTTGGATTGTTGGCACAAAACACTTGGTTAAAAACTAGACTATCATTTTTCTATCTAAGTTTCCCTGTATACCTCTTATTTCTCTCTTATGCCTTCTATCTCTCTCTCTATTCCTTTGAGCTCTTTCTCTATATATATCTCTCACTATATCTCTATATCTCTCTCTCACTCACACACACTCTCCCTATCTCTTTATCTATCTCTCTACCTCTTCCCCAGGTCTCTCTATCTCTCTCCCTCTCTCTATTACTTGTCTATATCACCTCCTTTATCTCTCACCCTTGCCCTCTCTATCTCTATCTTTCCATCTCTCCTTGTCCCTCTCTATCTATATCTCATTATATCTCTCTTATTCACTCCATCTCTCCTACTCTATATATCCCTCTCTACCCCTCTCTATTTATCACTTCCTATATACTTATCTCTCTATCTCTCCATCTACCCCTCTCTCATTATCTCCCTCTTTCACTCCCTCTCTCCCTATCACTCCCTCTTTCAATATCTCCCTACTTATCTCTCCTCTCTATAAATATCTCCCCCTTCTCCCTCCCTATCTCCATCTCTATCTTTGCCCTCTATTTCTCTCCCTTTCTCTATTACTTGGCTCTATCACCTTGTTTTTTTCTCTTTCCCTCCTTATCTCTCCCCCTGCCTATTTATATATCATTATCTCTACCTCATTCACTCCATCTGTCCTTCTCTCTCCATTTCTCTCTATCTCCCTCTCACTCCTCTATCTATTTTCTATCCATATCTTTCTATCTCTCTCTCTATCTCTCTCTCTCCCCCTCATCTCTCTCTGTCCTCTACATATCTCTCTCCCTCTCTCTCCATCCCCATCACCATCTTGATCTTCTTATCTCTCTATATATCTCCCTATTCTCTCTCTCTCTTTCTCCCCCCCCTCGTCCCCCCTTTATCTCCTCCTTTTCTATCTATATCTCTCTTTCTCTCTCTCCCTCTCTCCCTATTGCAAACATAACATGATCCTATTGTAATGGAACCTGATTATCATCCTGATTGAGAGATTTTATTTTAGTCATGTTTGGATCCCTATAAGTGGATGCATAGTTGATTTGAAGCTGTCAATTCTCCAAAAAAAAAAAATCTAAATGGCCTACCAATTGGCTTCATGTATTACACAAATGTATGCAAAAAATAGACCAAATTTTTTGACAGAAAGAGAGCATTGAGAATATTTTGCAGAATCTTGAGGTAAGTCATTTGCTCTAGTTTGAATTCTCTGCAATTCTTTCTATGTTTTATTTGATCTATAAAGATGTTCTGGGTAATTGTTTTCATGCTATAGTTTTGGTGGCAAACCCCTTTCAACTTCACCTATATACAGGTAGAGCAGTACAAATTTAGGGGGTATTTCTTTTATATATAATTTTTTCTCCATCTCCGTCTTCATTTCTACGTCTTGAGTCATTCTTGCCCAACAAAACTACGCTTGAAAGTTTTTAGTTCAGTGTTGTGTATTAATGAAGCATCTGCCACTGGGAGAGAATTAGACGAGGGTTCAGCACATCTCATTAGATTTACATTGCATTGAATCACATTGCATCGCATTTGAGTTTTCAGCCGAGGAAGGCCTAATGGCAACTTTTGCTTTTGCTTTTTATTACTTGTAGGTTTGGCCTTTCCTTTTTAACTAACTAGTGAGTATTACTTCAGAATTGTCCTGTTTATGCTTGCAAGACAATGAAAACACCAACTCTTGCATAGCTATCATGCTTGCAGTCGCAACATTAGCCCAAGACCAAATGTCATAGCATCACCTCACCTCCATGCTAGACAAATGATGCAACCAAAATAAGTTCTCTATTCTATGAAATTTAAATTTTGTTTGCATCCATTCACAAAGGGAGCTTGCCTTTTTATGCTGTTTGCACCCATTCACAATAGCAATTAGGCTAGCAAATGGATGCAAATCCACTCTGAGCATAAAAAATGAAATCAAAGACTTTGAGACCCATGTTTCCGGTTGTTGGTTGATTGAAGCTGGCTGCTGAATCAGCCAGATCTGGCAATGCTTGTATATGAGGATAGATTTTAGCTTCCTACCGAATCTTTTTGAGAGATGGTTTTGTAATTGGCATTCACTTTGCATTGTGTTCCCCACTTTGAACTGGCTACTTATCACAAGTCTGACATGTCTATTCATTCATCTTATGAGAAGGATCTAATGGACCCTCCTCTATTTGGATAGTCTCGAGTTTTTTTTCTTTTATGTTTTGACCAACCGAATTTTGTAGTTCTTAGGAGGTAATGCCTTCAGTATTGAATCCTGGTAGTTGATCTTGATTAGGAGTCTGAGTTTACTCAGATTCTTTGTCTTACAAAGCTCAAAATTAATTAAATTTAAGAACACAATTTTAAGGATTCAATTTCTTATATTATTTGGTGGGAACTTTTTAGCGACTGTTTTCCATTCTTGTCTCACATCCAAAATTGGAGTCACTTTTGATTCTGTGTTTTCTCCTTTTAGGCCTTTTGATAAACAACGCACTTCAAACTTACAAAAATTGTCAGATTCATTCTCTGAAATTATAAGGAGAAAATTATTCATGTTACATTAGATTACATCTTTACAGATTACAATCGTTTACAACAATAAAGATAAAGGGAAGATAGATGCAAAATAGCACATGAGCTGTCAGGTGTTATAAATATAACCCAAGTCTTGGCCTCTGCAAACCATGGGTTTGATCTTTTTGAAGTTCTGAGAAGCTCTTCCTAATGCAAAATAGCCCAAATTTCTTAGCTTCCACATTTTTCAAAGCATACTCACAACCTACCAACACTTCATTGTTGAAGAACATCCGATGAAAGGGGGGAAAGAGGAAGCAGAGCAACCTCCAAAATAGTGGATCTCTTAAATGCCATATGACTCACCTCACTTTCCTTTCCTGGCCTTCCATACATATTTGAAAGCACACCAACAATCTACTTTCACTTTACCGTATGTACAATAACAAGGAAGAAGAGGCAGAGCAACCTCTAAAAGACCTTGTTTTTTGGTTTTCAAAGTGCTTTTACTGATTTAAAGAGAAAGCTATATTTAGATTTAAAACAATATTAGTAAATGAGATCAATTGGTTGGGGCTTTATATATTTGGGCATTTTTTAGTTTGAGGAGAAAATTTTGAGAGCGAATCATCCAAAACAGGGAAAATATCTGTATAATACATAGCAGAGAATCTACAAATTTTATAGATTTATGTAAAAGCTATAATGAACACTTGGATCATCCTCAAACCAATTTCACTTGAAAATATGTTTTACTGCTGCCCATAAGAAAATCTTCAGTCAGTTTACCTTTGATTTACAAGGATGGCCTAATGGCAGCCTTTCCTTTTGCTTTTTATTACTTGTAGGTTTGTGCAAATTTTGTTAATGGTACTGGTTAAACTTTCCTATTTTTGGGATTTCACTTCATATGTCAAATCTCTAGGTATTCAATCATGTGTGTATTAAAAGAGCTCTAGGGTACAAAATTATGTATACTGAGATTTGAACTGAAACTGAACTTAAAAGAAAAATGGAGAAATAAACAGAGAACAAAACCTCCTGTTATTTTATCTTGGAAACTGAAAAACAGGGTTATATGTTTATCAAGAAAATAGGTAGGAAAGTCTTTTGAAAGACCCAATCCAAACTGTCTTAGATTTACTCACTAATCTACAACTAACTTATTTCTATCAGAACTTACAAATGCAATATAATATTAATAATAGATATTAATAGATATGAAGTGATCAGATTGTCAACTGGCTACTAGCCGATGCACCTATCTATCGTCTGTAACAAAAAATCAGGCCAAGTAAGATACAAAGGCATCACATGTTGATTGTCACAGCCTAATTAATTTGCATGAACCTCACTAATTCATAAGTCCATCTCCATTTGAAATTTTACTTGGATGAGTTCCAAGCCTTGAATAGATGTGTCTCTAAATGGGCATAATAAACCCATGAACATAGGCTGCCCCGCTAGATTGATTCACCATGAATAGATTTTGCTTGTAATTTTTTTTTAATGAAAATAGGAAAATGTTGTCTAGCTAATGTGCTTCTCATCATTGTGAAACTAGAAATGATTGGAAGGCATTATTTGATCAAGAGCCTTACCTACTATCTGGAAGTGTTGCCTTGAGGTACAAGATCTTGGATTGATGTGCTTAAAGTGTCAAGGTTCTATCAAATTTAACAGATGATTGAAATATAATTAAGTAGAAACAATTTAGATAGAACTTCTTGCAATGTCTTATTTCTAAATACCACTTCATTGACTGCACAACATCTTTTCTTGAGAATCTATACATAGCCAGATCACTTTTCTTGTGTTTTAATTACAGCTTTCCTGACATATTCTTTTACTATTGAATGTATAGCAGCTGTAAATGCAATGGTTGCCAGACCTTTCCTGGTAATTCAACTTGAGGTAACTCACTTGCCATTATTTATGTGAAAATTTTTATGTTCATTTCATTGTATACATTTTTGGGCAACTTTATTTTCCTTATTCTTTACACTATTCTGCTGACAGCTTTCCTCTCAACTTTATTTACTATTGAATGTATAGCAGCTGCTACTGAAGCTGCAAATGCAATGGTTGCTAGAGCTATTTTCACAATAGCTACAGTACAGATCAAATCATCTTCACATGTTAATCTTAATACACTGTTCTTTACAGAGCTTATGAATTATACAATAGATATTTCCTCACATTTTTCAGCTATTTTACTATTTATTGTCCTTTGCAAAAATACCAATTATACTGGTTTTTGTTCTTCAAAGACAAAATGTCAAAACTGTATAGCAAATGCTGCTACACTGTTGAATGCAATGAACAGTAGAGCTTATGAATTATGCAGTGAATATTTCCTTCAAATTTTCTACCATTATACTAGTTATTGTACTTTGCGAAAATACCCTGTAGTTCAAAATCATATTTTATTAATTAAAATGAAGTAACAATAAAATATATATGCATACCTTCATTTATTTAAAAAAGTTTGACACTACCCATTTTACAATTCTATCTTTCAAATAGAATACCATAAATTAAAATATTGATCTCCACAAATCTTCAAGGCATCTATTGCACACAATTAAGGTGCGACACTAGCGTCATAGAACTGAATGTTAGTACAAGGATGGTTTAAAAAATGTAATTAAGTATTTAGGAGGAAATATATATATATATATATATTTCAAAATAATATGTAAAAAAAGACCAATTGAATTGATCACATCAATGACACGTGATGGATTACTATCTAGCACATAGCCTTGCTATATACTATAACTATAGCCTTATTCCTCTAGATAAAGAAAGATATTCAGCCTCATTCTTATATTCAATTATGTGATACATACAGGCTTAATCTTATGATATATGGAAGTAGCACA